>CM059193.1:14499956-14908774 GCA_030323885.1 Branchipolynoe longqiensis | reverse complement strand
CCCCCCGGTTTCTCCCCTGATAGAGCGACCCGCCGCTGCCTCCAGCCACCCCGCCTCCTGCCTCCTCCAGCTGAACTCACTTCTTTTGCCTACTCCCCATGACTCAACCACATGCCATCTATCGCCCGATGCCGAGGTCGCGCCGTCGGCTGCCACCCCACCAAGAGAGCACTGGACACCACCACCGTGGACTCTGCCTCCGGGACTTCCTCATCCTCGCGCCACCCCTCCGAGGCCACTCACTGAATCGCCATCGGCGAGGCGACCATGGATGCCACCGCACAAACCATGGAATGCCTCGCTGAGATCATCGAGCGATGGCCATCACCCACGCCGCTGCCCAGTCGCCTCCAGCTGCCACCTAGCCGCCGCCTAGCCGCCACCGGCTGCCGGCCCGGCGACCTCCAGGTCCTACGCCACCCCGCCGCCGCCGCTCTACCGGCCCACCAAAGCGGCTGCCCTGCACCCGCAATACCAGCGCCTCGCCTGACACTGGCAGCCAGCTGCCCCGACTGCCGCCGCCACCACCGCAACACAGTCTACAACCCAGTCACCCACACTCCCACCTCCGAGGCAGAGGCCGTTCGAGGGATCCTCGAGTCCACCGAGGCGCAACACAGCGGAAGACGCAAAGGTATTCCTGCCGGTTATGAGAGGGGGGAGGAGGAGAAGGCGGCGAAGAAGGGGGAGGCATCTAGGGAAGAGTACAGCCTCGCCCTCCGGATGCTCGAGTCCCACCCCTCCTTCCCCTCTGACTCCATCCCAACACTGACCCATCACACAATTACCATCCTCCGCGATAACCTCACAGTGTGCTGGCCTACCATCCGCTGTTATTCTGAGACAGTATTCACCTGGATCACGGACGGTAGACTTCCCGACAGCTGGCATGACCCGGTTGCCATCAACGCCATCTGCCTGGAGGCACTCACCCTTGCCGCAACGACCGCCGCGGCCACGACCTCCACCTTCCGGGCCGCTGAGTCGGCCCGCAGAAAGGGCCAGCCCCGGGCCTCGCAGGCCGACGCATGCACCCCATATACCAGGGAGGACTACGGCAAGCCCTGCGCCGTCTGGAACCGCCACCCCACCTCATGCGACCGTGCAGTGGCCGGCGAGGCCCATGGTGACCAGGCCGCACCACGCCTGCGCAGACTGCGCCAACGTGAGGCATATCCTAACCACCCACTGTGAGGTTGTCTGTTACACCAAAAAGAACCGTGAGCGCATGACTGCGGGGGGGCCCAATGTCGGATTTTTCATCCGTTGGCGGCGCTCCTCCCCCCTTGCCGACCAGACGGCAGACACCCCCCCCGGTCACCCAAGTTCTGATGCCTCGGCCACCGGCGTGGCCCCCCGCTGCCGCGCACACCCAGATGGTGCCAACCCCGCGATACCCCGTGACCACAGCCTCCCCTGAGATGATGCCAGCACCCCCGCCAGCCCTGGCCCTGATGTGGTTAGATGTTTGCGCCACCACCTGCCCCTGGAGGGCTATACCCATGCCACCGGCCCTCCCGCAGTCGGGGGCCCGATACTGCCCCCCCGGACCCACCGATGCCGCCCTTGATGCCGGCCCAACGACCGAGCACTCGGTTACGTCACCCCAGACACCCCCACCCCCTCAGATGTTACCCCAGCCGCCGGTGGTCACTTGACCCACCCTGCCTCGGCTCCCACCGCAGCCCGTCTCTCAGATGTCGCCGCCGCCCCCTCACAACTCACTGCCCACACCGTCCCTGCTCCAGCTACACCCACCCCCCGGGGCGGGGTCATGTTGGGGGTTGTCATGGGGGGGGGGGGGGGGCGGGGGCTAAGCTTGCCCTGCCGGCCCCTGGCCACCCCTCCTATGGCCGCCACCCGACCCTCCCACCCCCCCGGGCCTTGCCCGGCGCAGTTGCAGGGGCCTGTCTGCCGGCGACATGGCCTACCTTGGCCGCCTCCCCGACCTTCACACCTCTGCCAAGTCCGAGCCCGATTTCGAGCTCGCCTTGCCCCGCAGCCCCGCGAGTTTGGCGCCCCCTCTCCACCCCCCCCCCCCCACAGGACTTCCTCCCCCACCCCAGGCCACACCGCCCCCCCTCCCGGTGACCTCAGAGAGCCCGTCGCGGACATAGTCGACCCTGCTTCCAGGACCCCCCCCCCCCTGCCGCCCCCTCATGCGGCCCCACTCCCCACGAGTACCGCCCCACCCTCCTCTCTATCTGGCCTCACACCTCCAGCGAGGCCTGAGCGCTACCCAGACTTCACAAGAGCATACGCAGCCCTCCGCGATGTGGGCCTCCCTAATTTTTGGGCCGCCCGCATCCCCCTCCATTCAGGCCTCAACGTCTGCGACTACCACAACCTCGACATGGTCGACCTGCTGGAGTTCGGCTTCCCGGCCAACTGCTCTGTCGATGCCCTGCCCCGCATACACTACCCACCGGGAGGCCCGAGAGCACCAAGCCCACCTCTGGGACTTCATCACCACCGAGCTTGCCCACGGTGCCCTCGCCGGCCCTTTCCTCGGGAGGCCCCACACTTATAAGCTCCCCTGTGTCACGGATATGGGGCACCGCCTCCTCCACGAAGGCTCCGGCGCCTACATCTGGACCGCGGAATATCTAGAGCTTACTGCCAGCACCGGGCCAACCCCCTCGCCTGCCCATTGTAAGACATCACCCTTGACAGGGCCATCTACGTTGACTTCGCTCTACCCTTTGGCTGGTGGTCTTTATGGGCGGTCTGCGTCCAGGTCACCCCAGCCCTGGCCTGGGTCCTCCGGCGCGAGAGCTATCACACCCTAGTATATGTCGATGACTACATTGGCTGTGACAGGACGTACCTGAGGGCCCGCCAGGCATTCGACAGCTTCATCGACCTGGCGGCCACCCTCGGTCTGGACTTCGCCCTGGGAAAGTGCCACCTTCCAGCCGTCCGACTCACCTGGCTCGGCTTCGCCCTTGACAGTGAGACCATGACCCACGGATCGCTCCCGAAGGTTGAGTTGAGCACCGCACCCTCGGGCGCCGGGAGCTCCAGAGTGTCCTCGGCCACCTCAACCACATGGGCAGCTGCGTCCTCCCGGCGAGGAAGTTCATGGGCCATCACCTTGCTGCCCTCAGCAGCTGCTATGGGGCCGCCTCCTTCACCCTCGGGGAGGAGGCCTGCCGCGACCTGCGCTGGTTCATCCTATACGGCTGCACCTCCAACGGCCTCCACCTCCTCCACGATCCTGAGGTTAGGAGCTTTACCATTCAGTGCGAACCCTGTCTCACGGGGGGTGAGGCATTCTCGCCACCGCCTGCTATTCCCAGGCCTACACCGAGGGCATCCGTGCCCGCTTCCTCAGCATCCATGAGCTTGAGGCTGTCAACCTAGTGGTTGCCTCTGGGCCCTCCTTCCCGAGGACGTCGCAGGCACCATGGTGGTCATCTCCATGGACAACATGGCGTCGGCCACGGCCCTCGAGTCCGGCCACGCCCACGACCCCACCCTGGGGACTTGCGCTTGGGAGCTCTGGCTCCTCGCCACTGCGGGCTCTTTCACGATCTCTGTCGTCCATATGACTGGCGCCTCCGTCATCCTGGCTGACGCCCTCACCCGGGCCCACCTCCTGGCCCGGGCTGAAGTCGCCCACCTCGGTTTGTCCTATGTGACTCCCTGTCATGAATGACTTCCCCTACAATCCTGGCCTATGATTGCAGGTTTCTCCGCCCTCGAGGTGGCAGTGGTGGATGGCCCCCGGATCGCTCCCTCGCACCCTCCACCTGGAGGAACAGATGTCGGCAGGCCGAGGCTTATGTCGCCTACATGCAGGCCCATTACCTCGACGCGCTCCAACCCTCCGACTTCGAGGTGGCGGCCTACACCGCCTCCCTCTGCCCCACTGCTATCGCCCCCACCTCCGTCAGGAACGCCCTCTCCGAGGCGGGCTCCTGTATCGAGGCCGCAGAGGGCGAGCCCTCGGCCTTCGCCTTGCGGCTCGCCCCCAACGACCCTGCATTCATCATGCTGCTGTGTAAATGGAATCTCAGCTTAACTCTTCTTCCACATTTCGTGCCCAGGCGTTGAGGGTTATTATAAACTCTTTGCTGATGTCTTACTCAGAAGATAGAGATCGAATTTATGTTGATGTTATTGTTATATTGCTTAGATACTTTGCTAGTTACCTATTGTTAGTTTGGAAAGGTGCATTTGGTTACACTGGCAGGGAGATTACCCCCATTGGGGGATGCCAACCAAAAACACCCTACCATATTTGATGGTAAAATAAAGTTCAATTCAATGCAAACATATCATTGAGACCAGGTTTATGTGGTGCCACCTAGCGGATTCCCTGTAAGCACACATGTAGAAAATCTCGCAACTGTTTCAAAACTTGCCTTTCATGTGTTAAGTGTCTCATATTGGTGCCGTCCACAGGTGGTTGTTGGAACCAATATTTGCGTTATCTACAGGGTCAGTCCATGCATCTTCAAGAAATGTGAGGAACCAGTAAGTAGACATAGCGATTATTAATATAACACTATAAGTAAAACAGAATTCGTAAGAAGGCATTAAGCATGCAATATACTGCTTTGTGTGAAAACCAGACGGGATGGCCGAATGAGTTAGAGCGTCCGTCTCCCGTGCTGGTAGATCGTGGGGTCGTGGGTTCGAGTCCCGGTCGAGTCAAACCAATGACTTTAAAATTGATACTTGTCGCTTCCTAGCCAGGCGCTCGGCATTATTAGGATAGGGCAAGGACTGGTGTGCTCAGTGTCAGGATAATGTGACTGAGTGGGATACCAAGTCATGGTGCCGGTGGCCTGGTTTCCCAGTGGGACAGCACTATAAAGTCGCCATGAGTGCGCACTGTCACAAGTCGGTACCCGTCCTGATATGACCTTAGATGTTGCTAGGACGTAAAACAACAACAAACAACAAACAACTTTGTGTGAATTCTCGATGGTCTAATCAAATATATGAGTTATGTATCTGGTTAATGCATTCAAGGGATCTAGTATAGCTCACAGAGACTGGAGCTCTGCCCCAAAAAATGTTCTTCAAGCACAACTTTGTTTACGTTTTCAGTTTACGCAAACAAATATGTGGGGGAAGAGTGCTGAGGTCAATGCTTCTGCTGTTTTGTAAATGGTTGGCCGGAGAGCATGGAGGGTAAAACCTAGGTATTTCAATCTTCTGAGCAGTACATGTATACAGGAAATATATTTGATATAATGTAAGATATTGTTAGTAGAATTTCATTGCATAATTTAGTTGCGGTGTTTATTCATAAACACATATAAGGTGGTGGTGGTGGTTGGGGGGAGGGGTTAAAAAAAAGGTAAGAAGTAAAGAACCAAAGGGGCTTTGTATTCCCAACCTACAGATTACAAGTCCTACGCTCTAACCACAAGACTACTGAATCAACATATAGTTTGTTGTCTCAGGTTCCAATACTGCCAGTGGATGTTTGTAAATGCTCTTAGGTTGAAACAATCTGGTGGCCCATCGAAAGAGATACTTACAGAACCAGAGCCTGCTCTTTATATTAAAATTGCAGTCTGATGGTTTTAAGTTCATGCTATTTTCTGAGATAAATACACTTAATTAATCTACTTTATTTAGTTTGAAGTAACTTATTTTAAATGGCTAATTAGAGATATTTGAAGTGCAAAAATGCCAAATTAATTTAGGAAAGCCCATCAAAGACACCATAGACTTTAGCATTAACTTGGTATTCCCTTTGTTATAGCAACAAATGCGTATTAAGCATACCTATATATAAGACCCCAGTCACACCATGTTTGCGACCACTTTCGAAGAAGAAAAGAAATTCGGCAACCTTCTTGCGACCAAAGCAAAAATATACGGGGGGGGGGGGGAAGGTAGGCAACTGATCGGGGATCAGTTGGGGATCAGCCGGCGATCGATCGGCGATTACTTGTACGACCGATCGCTGACTTCTCTAAGACCAGGGAAGACTGGTTGGCAATCGGTTCGGGACTGATTTGCGACTGATCTACTATCGAACGCCGATTGGTCGCAAACCAGTCCCCAACCAGTTCTCAATTACTCCAGTTCCAGTTATCGATAAATTAGTCGGTGATGGTCCCTGCTTGGTCGGCGATCAAAATGCCCCAGCACTCACTTTGCGACTAATCTGGGACAAGTCCGGGTGTGAGCGCTAATTGATTGCCAACCTATGAACATGATAGATGACCACCTGGTGACCATTTTGGTTGCGAGGAGGTTTTTGGTGCAACACCTGCAACTTCGTTGGATTCAAATTGTTGGTGACGAGTGAGGACCAAATAGAGACCTTCTTGCCATCGCTTGCGACCACCAGGTTTGCTTTGGTCACAAGTGGTCGATATAGCGATATAGCGATTGGTAGACAGGAAGTGTGAACACTTATTTGTCTCTCATTTTTGCTTGAGTGCAAGTAATTAGCAACACAAGGAATAAATTAGTAGCATGTGGTGAATAAGTGGCAAGCCTTGTGTGACTGGGGTCTAAATTAGATATGTACGATTAAATATAAGTGAGTGTTTTGATTTTGAAAAGTTGATGCTTTCACCGGACTATGCAGCTTTAACTTAAAGTTGCATAGTCCGATGGTTTTGAATTGCTGTCACTTTTCTGAGATAAATATATTAAGCTTATTGTTATAATCTACCTTACTTTAGTTTGAAGCAACTTTGATTTAAAATGGCTATTTATTTTTTTTAATAGATATTTGAAGTATAAACATGTAATATTCATTTTGGCAAGCATACCAAAACTCTGACACCATAGGCTTCTGCAGTAGCAGATTCTATTAAATTGCCTCAATATTCTCTTCTATGTGGCAACACATGTTTAATAAATGCACCAGTATCTAAGTAGACATGTATAATCAAATCTAGATAATTATTTTGGTTTTGAAAATTTGATGTTTTCATCAGATTAGAGCTGCATAGTCCAATGGTTTTGAATTTTTGTAATTTTTCTAAGAGAGCTGATTGTTAAAATCTACCTTACTTTAGTTTGAAGTAACTTTTATTTTAAATGGCTAACTTTTGAGATATTTGAAGTGCAAACATGTAAAATTTGTGTTGGCAAGCACACCAACACTCTGACACCATAGGCTTCTGCAGTAACAGGTTCTATTAAATTCTCTCAGTATTCCCTTCTATGTGGCAATACATACTCAATTAGCGTATCAGTGTCTAAGTTAAATATGTAGAATCGATCTAAATAATTGTTTTAGTTTGAAAATGTGATGCTTCATCGGACTATGCATATTTCCCAATATCAATATAAACCTTACCAAAGTTTAAAAGATATCTACCGCCATACTGATGAGTCTCTATTGTAAATTATAGAAGAAGTTTTTCAAGATGTTGCCAACTATTAAAGAATTCCATTCCTCTCAGGAAAACATTTGAGCCTTTTTGGAGGGCAGCTGGACTGTACCACCTCATATAGTTTACTAAATAGATTATATCAATTATTAATAAAACTTTACTTTTTCTATGGGAATTTGTTTCCCTTGACCACAAATATATGATTGTGAGCTTTCTAATTTAATGAGTGTATATTGGCACATAATTGATTGTCTGCTTTTACGTGTAAAAGCAATGGTTTGAACAAAAAACAATCATTTCTCGCCGTGAATATGGCCTATGCTGCCGACACGGCGTAAAGCAGCCACCAATTAATTAATCTTCTTTCCTGTCGTTGTGCAGCTGTTGGAATGCGATGTGCTAGTGTACGACAAACCGTGGCTTCCGATGGCTGAGTATGCTGGAAATCAGATGGTTAACTGTGCACCCATAGACACCATAGCATCACTGAGAGGTCACAGGAAAGGCAGCACAGGTCGGCCGTGGATCAGTAAATTATTTGCTTCAAGGAAGGAATATCCAGAAGAATAGAAAATGGTTCAACGCCACACAGAGGCATGTTTGAACACTCACACTCAAATCCCAAATGTATGTATTGAGACGCTCTCTTCCCGGCTTTGCAAGGGTCTGGGATATGGATGACCTTTCAACCGGGATCTTCAAATTACCTGAATTTATTCCCCACATTTTCCCGTGTGTAATGGACAAGGAAGTTTCTCACATTTAAATAGAAAGTAGGATGGGTTCAGAATTATTCAACTAAAAGTGTTCTCGCACTACTCCGCTAGGTGGAGCAAATTTGAAACATAAATTAGGGTATGTTTAGATATTTAGAATTTCAGAAGGATCGTTGAGACTTCTTTATATTTTTTTAGTTAGTTTGAATAATTGTTTTATTGTACCCTGTAAATGATTAAATAATATGCAAATTATTATTAGCGAGAAAGGTTAATCGCTTTCAATTAAGTTCTAATATATCTAATTTGGAATTTGTTGCCATTTGCTCACTCTTAAAATTAAGATTTTGATCTTTTTCTATATGTATGGAACATTCAAGTAGATGTGTTAAGGTGACGGTACAATTACTGTAACTCCGACCGACCCTTATGTGTTCTAATAAGTTGACGATGTATAATCAATGCAAGCTTGTTGGTAGCAATCACTTAGTCAAAATTCGAAATGGTGACATTCGTTACTTCTCCATTATGGTAAAGACCAGCATTTGTTGGAAAAAAGAATACATTCTGGTGCTTAGCTGAAATTGAAACTAATTAAATATGATCAAATTACAAAAAGAAATCTACCAAATTAAATCAAGTTATATTTTTTCTCAATTATTCCTATAAATATTTATTTTCCTGTTAATTGTATACACGCATGTGCATTTTAAAGTATAAACTTTTGTCCTGATTAAATACGTTGTCAGCTGGTTTACTTACAGTTCTACCTAGAATCGGGTACACAGGGTCCGTACAGAGCCTGGAAAGTCTTGAACTTCATTTGCCCCATTTCAAGGCCTTGAATTTAAACCTATTTTGGGTAATTAGTCTTGAAAAGCTTTGAATTCCATTAAACTGTCCCCACTGATATCAATTAGTCCAAAATCGCCAGTGTCCCCCTCCCCCCCTCTGAAATCCAAATGAAAATAATCTTGAATTTCTTTTAAAAAAACAGCCTTAAAATCCATATCTTCACATGTGTACGGACCCTGGGTACACAAACTGCCATTATGTTGCGTGGTGTGGTGTGGTGTGGTGGTGCACAAGAACTCCAACAATGCAGACTCCTACACACATGGGGGAAAAGAGGGTGGTAACTGGGGTTTTATGTCCTTGCAGCATCTCAGGATGGATATAGTCTTGTGAGAGTGTGTGTGCATTCTTGGTGGATTTTAAGTGCTGCCCATATACCGTCCCAGTCAGCCAGATTACCAGTTATTTCCCTATTCTCTCAATGCTTAGCGCCAGAAAAGTGCCCTATAAGGTCATCAGTTCCAGTACCGACTTGTGGTAATGCTGTCCCATTGGAAGACTGCAAGCACCATGACCAAATATCCCAGTCAGTCATATTATCCTGATGATTTCACTCAAAGGAAGCCAGTCAGCGCTCTTATCGATTCGGCCACCCCACCGTCTGGTGCGGATGGATGATGGTTGTTTGAGTTTTACGTCATGGCAACATTTAAGGTCATATCAGGATGGGTACCGACTTGTGACAGTGCACACTTATGGTGACTTTATAGTGCTGGCCCACTGGGAGACCAGGCTGCCAGCACCATGACCTGATATCCCACTGTCACATTATCCTGAAACTGAGCCTACCAGTCCTTGCCCTATCCTAATAATGCTGAACGCCTGGCTAGGAAGCAATAGGTATTCATTTTTAAGTTATTGGTTTGACTCGACTAGGGTTCGAATCACACGATTTACCAAAACGGGAGACGGACGTTCAACTCATTCGGCCATCCCGTCTGGTCCGCAGACAGATAATCAGGTTAATATGACCAAGTGGGATATTGGTGATCAACCTAATATTATTAGATTGATCGTTATAATCTACATTATGCTAGTTGGAAGTACTCTGGAGATACAAATACATTTTGGCATGCACACCAGAACTGACACCGTAGGCTTCAGCAGTAACAGGTTCTATTAACTTTGAGTTATACCCCAGTCACACGAGGCCTGCATTCGCTTACCATCTATTCATGACCATTTCGCGACCACCATACAAACGGTCGGCGAGTGGTCAGGCACTGCGCCAGGAGCCTGAGAATTTTGGTCGCCAAGCGGTCGTGACCAATCGCCCTAAACATTGGCAACTGCCGCAGCAGGAATTCTATGACCAACCTCCTAAGCATCGGCGAGTGGTCATCGACCGCCTTTGATTCAACGTAGCAAGTGGGACGCTGGGAGGTCGACAAGATTGTGGTCCTAAGGCGAACGCTGGCCATCGTATGACTGGGGTATTAGTATTCCATTCTATGCAGCAGCAAATGTTTAATAATAAGCGCGCCAGTATTTATATTATAAATGTAGAATCAAATGTAGACGGATGTCTTGATTTAGACAATTTTATGGTTCCATCAGATTATGCAGCTTTCTTAAAAAATATATATTGGATAGACAAAATCTGATTAGAACGAGAATTAAATACCTCTTCAGTCAACTGGCCACGGTCATTGCGCATCTGACTTGGGTAATGACTTGAATCGTTGTGCTTGCACAACTCATGGCCTATTTAACGTTGCAGTCCAATAGTCTGTTTTTTAAATTAAATAGACATTCATTCAACCCAATGTTTATCTTCCTTTAGTTTGAACTAAATATTTTAAATGGCCAACTTTTGACACATTTGAAGTGAAACCATGCATTAATTTAAGCAAGCCCATAAGCTTCAGTAGTAACAGGTTCTATTAAATTGACTCATTCTAATAAGTTCTATGTTGTAAGAAATGCTTAACAAGTGCATCAGTATATAATTAAGATATCTATAACAAAATCTAGATAATTGTGTTTTGAAAATGTTGATGCTTTCATCAAACTATGCAGTTCTCAGATTTCGGAATAACCATATCATGTCGTTGAAATTTGAACAATATTTAATCAAATTCCTGTCCCATACATCTAAAATCAGATTAAAGTGCAACATCCTACTAAGAGCAATGTTCTAAATAAACTATCAACTAAGATAACAATCTGCATACAAACATTCAATTTATTTTCCAAATAATAATAATAATGAAAGTGGACTCCCATTTTCCATTCACGAGCCTGTGCCATATATATTTCACACATACACGCCAACTGATAACAAATCGCTTGTCCTCGTCCACGATACGCAGTGTCGCAGTGTTACAAGTTTAAGGTGAGGAATGTCAATGGTTTACAAGGAATATATTTCGGGACGGCGAAGACGACTTCATGATACAGCAGGTTCGTTCAGGACGTTTCCATGGTTTCCATTTCGTCTGCAAAACAAATGATTCGGTATAATGTCGGAATCGAAATAAAACTCGGGCAATTATATTCCATTTCCAATCTATGATGACATACGTGCACAATACGCACCACCAAATGGAAACGAGTAACCATGATCACGGCATATTTCATGGCGCATACGTCAACCAGTAATCATTATCGTGGCATATTTCATGTCACACGCAAATGAGTAACCACGATCGTGGCACATTTCATGTCACACACAAATGAGTAATCATGATCATAGTCAATTTCACGTCACACGCAAATGAGTAACCATGATCGTAGTATACTTCATGCCATATACATGAACGAGTAACTATGATCATGGCATATTTCATACGACATACCTAAATAAATAAAGACGACAGTCGAATATTTCATGCCAGACTTAAATGAATAACCGCGGGAATAAAGTGCGGATTTGTATATGAGTATACGCACCAAAATAGGGCATGATCTATGAAATAATCACTTTGAACGGTAGAAAGACAGGAAACAAATCACTGAAATAATAATAATAAATAGGGGCAAACATTTCTCAAAATGAAATAACATTTTTGTTTTAAAATGGCCTCCCAACACTGACTGCCTGAGAGGGCCCACTAGCTGTAGCACTGCTACTATTACTATTAAGGTGGAGAAAAGCCATCCTCAGCTTGGCCCCAGTATCAGCAGCACCTTAAACCACAGTCACACTGCGACCACTTTGCAACAAAAAAGCCAACTAGTCATAAGCTGTGTTTACACGGGCGAGTTAAGTCGGCTTAACTAATTCGCCTCCTTTAGTTCGACTCAAATTGGTCGTGTGAACACTACGCTGAGGCGACTTAAGGCTAAGTCACCTCATCTAGTTCGCCTCAAGTAAACCGCCTCGCGAGGTAGTCCAGATGAAGCGTACTAGCTTAAATCGGCCCAAGTTCATAGTGTGAACGGTAGCGGCTTAGATGAGCCGGATTAAAGACGTCACACGCATGCGCAGTCGAGACCTGAGTTTGTTTATTTTCCGGTCGATCAAAAGCGCATATTATATAATTTGGTCTAGGAACCTGCTAGAGGTGCACATATATTTTTTTCATGATTTATTTTAAGGTTTTCACTGCCCAGCAGAAGTTTTGACTGTTCCAAACCAATACGATTCAGTCCATACATATCTAGGTCGAACCCACTCTCTCTCGTGGCGTCGTCGACTAACCGAAACTGGCGCTGGTTAGTATGGACTTGCTCATGCGCAGATATCGATTTCCACCTTAAACCACTCCGTGTCTAGTTCGGCCTAAAGTTGTGGGTGTAAACACAGCTATAGACCAGTTGCAACCACTGAAAGTGGTCGACGACCGTTTTGTTTGCGAGGAGGTTTTTGGTGGAGCACCTGCAATCTTGTGACCAAAACGGTCGCCCAGAGGTCACTGAGCAGTCACCAACCATTGTTCCCCCCCACCCGCCCATTTTTGTGTGCTTTGGTCGCAAGGATGTCGTCGGATTTTGGTTACAAGCTGTAGTGATTTAGGCCTTACTTAGCGTGAACTGACACTCACCAATATCGTTGAACATAAACTCCTGTTGGTACTCCTTGAGGAACTGTGTCGACCGCAGCTCGTCCAGGAAGAGCGAGTAGACCCGCTTAATGTCGTCCACGCTCACCTCTGTCCCCTGAAACAAGCGCCACACTTTACTCACACACCGATGTTATGTACGCAGACTGGGCACACCAATCAAAGCTACCTCCCTCAGACAATACCAATGCACGGAAAATATATATTAAAATAACTCAGGAATGAAAGTGAAGTACAGCAACAAGAAAAAGGGAGGAAAACCGGAAATCTATGGTGATGTTGCTACAATAATAGCATCGTTATCCCAGCAATTATTATTAAAAGAAAGGAAGCCGACGTTTATTTATATTAGATAACAGTTATATTAGATAGCAGAATGTCAGTACCAGTGATGAGTGTAGACCTAAGTATGGTACTCAGAGATTCGAGTGCGCACCTTCCGTAATGACAACTGGTTTTGTGAGTATTTGGAACACTCAAACCAAATTAGATAACAGAATGTCACCACCAGTACTGAGTGTAGACCTATGTATGGTGTTCAGAGACTTCGAGTGCACACCTTCCGTAATGACAACTGGTTTTGTGAGTATTTGGAACACTCAAACCAAATTAGATAACAGAATGTCACCACCAGTACTGAGTGTAGACCTAAGTATGGTGTTCAGAGACTTCGAGTGCACACCTTCCGTAATGACAACTGGTTTTGTGAGTATTTGGAACACTCAAACCAAATTAGATAACAGAATGTCACCACCAGTACTGAGTGTAGACCTAAGTACGGTATTCAGAGGCTTTGAGTATTTACCCTCCGTAACAATGACAACTGATTTTGTGAGTATTTGGAACAGACCCAAACCTACATTAGATAACAGAATGTCAACACCAGCGCTGAGTGTAGACCTAAGTACGGTATTCAGACGCTTTGAGTGTTTACCCTCCGTAACAATGACAACTGATTTTGTGAGTATTTCGAACAGACCCAAACCTACATTAGATTACAGAATGTCGCCGCCAGCGCCGAGTGTAGCCCTAACTATGATATTCAGTGGCTTCAAGTGCTCACTTTCCATAACAGCGACAACTGGTCTTAAAGAGTATTTGGAACACATTTGAACCTACAATAGATAACAGAATGTCGCTACCAGTGCTGAGTGCAGACCTAACTACGGTATTCAGAGGCTTTGAGTGCTCACCTTCCGTTTACGACTGACAAGGTTGGCGGTGCTGATGAGTTGGATGGAGTAGCGGAGGGACGTCTCCACCCCGATCCTGGTGAGTACGGTGAGCGCGTCCTCGGAGATCTCAACGTCCTCCTCCTCACACCTGCAGCAAGCAATCACAGTCAACCCCAAGTCCACTACCGCGGAGTAAATGTAAACCAAATCGATAACGTCGGGATAAATATTTTTGCTATAAAAATATTCAGGAATGAAAGTGAGTCTCTGGTTGGTTGTTGGAGTTTTACATCCTGGCAACAGCTAAGGTCATATCAGGACAGGTACCGACTTGTGACAGTGCACACACATGCCAACATGGTAGTGCTGCCCCACTGGGAAATCAGGACGCCAGCATCATAACCTGATATCCCACTCAGTCGCATTATCCTGACACTGAGCTAGCTAACCAGTCCATGCCCTATCCTATTAATGCCAAGCACCAAGCTAGGAAGTGACAAGTATAAATTTGGTACATCATTGGCTTGACTCAACCGGGAAAAGAACTCTCGAACGCGCACTTTCCATAACATGGTGAACACTCGAAGCCACTGAATACCATAGTTAGGTCTACACTGAGCACTGGTTGTGGCCTCGGCCACTACTGACTGCTGCGGGGTGCAGCATATTTGCCTGTGCTGACAGTGCTACATGGTGGTGGATGATATTGGCATAAGCTGATAGAGTGATATTGATGCCATATAATACCATGGCATATTGTGAATGTTATCAAGGGACTATAAAAAATATTGGAAATTGCGAAATTACAAGAGATCTTTCATCCCTGTATATTTAACCTCGGCGAGAAAAGACTAACAGTTTTTTTATTGTTTTAATTCTTTTTGCGTCCTAGCAACATCTAAGGTCATATCAGGACGAGTACAGACTTGTGACAGTGTGCACTCATGGCGCTTTATAGTGCTGCCCCACTCGGAAACCAGGCCACAAGCACCATGACCTGATATCCCACTCAGTCACATTATCCTGATACTGAGCCAACAAGTCCTTGCACTATCCTAATAATGCCGAGCGCCAGGCTGGGAAGCAGCAAGTATCAATATTTACATCATTGGTTTGACTCGACGAGGATTCAAACCCACAAACTCATGGGTTCGGATCTCCCAAAACAGGAGATGGACGCTCTACTCATTCGGCCACCCCATCTGGTCTAGTTTTGAAGCATGTCTCTGAGACCCTCAGAGGTAAATACATGCAGCTTTACATCCATATAAGGGATAGAAACAAGCTAGATTTGCCGCTTGTCCATGGGAAAAGTTTGGTGTGATTTTTACTTATCTGCCTGAATTTTCACTTTCCTGCATTTTACACATCATTTGATTACCATGATTATTATTAGTTGCTAATATGCTTAACAGTAAATTAATTCTAGTATCTAAGTATTGCTATACAAATGTTCAGTGCTTTAAATAACATGTACCTGGTTAACTTTAAATATGATGATTTTCATCCCAAATTTTTCACTTGTTCAACGAAAAAGCTCAAGCCATATTCTGCTTGTCTGTGCCAACTCTCACTTGGCTCGGACAAGTGAGACATGCCTTATTTCGAACGCTGATCATGTTCCCCATGGACTGACCTGATCTGCAGGATTTGCTTAATCTCTTTCTCATCATACGGGGACGTGGAGATAATGAGGAGCCGGTCGAGCAGATCTATCGGGATGCCATGAGGGCTGGAGTAGGTGGTTCCCCGGATTCTGAAATACAAACACACCAGCACATTATAAATGCGCCACAATTCATTGTTTGTTGTTTTACGTCCTAGCAACATCTAAGGTCATATCAGGATGGGTACCGACTTGTGACAGTGCGCACTCATGGCAATTTTATAGTGCTGTCCCACTGGGAAACCAGGCCGCCAGCACCATGACCTGGTATCCCACTCAGTCACATTATCCTGACACTGAGCACACCAGTCCTTGCCATGTCCTAATAATGCCGAGCACCTGGCTATGAAGCGACACGTATCAATTTTTAAGTCATTGGGTTTGACTCAACCAGGGTTCGAATCCACGACCCCACGATCTACCAGCAAGGGAGACGGACACTCTAACTCATTCGGCCATCCCGTCTGGTCACGTCCAGCAACATCTACGGTCATATCAGGGCAGGTACCGACTTGTGCGCACTCATGGCGATGCTATAATGCTGCCCCACTGGGAGACCATGCTGCCAGGCTGGGAGACCAGGCTGGCAGCACCATGACCTGATATCCCACTCATATTATCCTGATGCTGAGCCATCAAGTCCTTGTCCTATCCTAATAATGTCGAGCGCCTGGTTAGTAAGCGATAAGTATAAATTTTTAAGTCATCGGTTTGACTCGACCAGGGTTTGAACCCCACGATCTACCAAAAACGGGAGACGGACACTCAACTCATTCGACCATCCAGGCTGGTCCACCACAATGGGGGACATGTGGCGTAGTTCATTTTCCGACACTGGGTGGCGCATCGGTAGTAGTGGGCCTACACGGTCATTGACAATGCTTTGAGTTTGCCGGTACGCGTAGTGCAATACGTATATTTTATTCAAAATTAATAGAAATACAGAACCCTAACCTTAGAAATTTAATATAATGTATTCGTTGTATGTTTTCTATATGTATACCAAGCGGTTTGTCTCTAGGTCTTGTGGTTTTAGAGATATTTGACTTCTTCTGTATGAAGATTGCTCACGGCCATTGACAATGCACTGAGTTCGGCGGTACGCCCAGTGCAAAACGTTTATTTTATTCAAAATTAATAGAAATACAGAACCCTAACCTTAGAAAATTTAATATAATGTATTCGTTGTATGTTTTCTATATGTATACCAAGTGGTTTGTGTCTAGGTCATGTGGTTTTAGAGATATTTGACTTCTTCTGTATGAAGATTGCTCATAGCCATTGGGTTTGCAGTGTGACAGTGTGCCGAATAGGCCCACTAGTTCAGTGGAGACGCGAACGGCAGGAATTTGAACTAAAAAGTCGGAGGTCCCCCCCATTCAAGGCCCAACTCCCTGGATGTACAACCCACAAAAAGAACAGTGTGACCTAGTATATAAGCATGATCTAAAATAAAATGTGTAAACACACAAAAAAAAACACATTTAACTTTAACAATAGTCTGTATGAAGAAGAGCTTGTGATATATTATAATTATTACAAGGGTAGTAGTCTGCAGACCTATCAGGAAAAGCACCACATAGACAGGTAGGCATATATAGGGTGATTGCATCAGGGAGTCGAGGCAATGTAATGGTCAGCACTCTAGCCCCAGACTGCCAAGAAACATGGGTTCGAATCCTGCTCTATGTACAATGTTTCCCATTTCCCCCCCCCCCCCCCCAACAACCTAGTTCCGTGACCAGGATCATGTACAAGCATTAAGCTAAGATTCCATAGACGCGGTATGCGGCATGCGAATGTGAATGTGGTATATGCAGCATGGGTATATGCCAAACCCGATAGCCTATGCTTACTTTTTGTGCTGGGGGATCGTTGAACATACAAACACACCAAAAAGAACACCCATGATATTTTGGGTTTTTTTTGCTCCAATTTTGTGAAGGAAGATTAAAGTTACTATTGTTTTCTATGGCAAATGCAGCAGTAATCGCATTTGCATTCACACCGATCGGTCCATGGGTCGATCCATTTGCCGCATTCGCATTCGGATGCATGGAAGTACCACTATTCATTTACATGCTTTTTGATTTTTTGCCGCATTCGCATGCTGCATACCGTGTATATGGAATCTTAGCTTATTGCTGTATGGTTGTTAAACTTACTGTGTATGTATATAAGTGCATTGCCTGCATGTATATACTTTGTAAACATTAAACAACTTATTGATGTAAACCATTTAAAAGACTTTTCATGGAGATGAGTGTTATAGTCTACACTGAGCTCTCAGAAGGCAAGCAGCCACACACACAGGTAGCAATGAATAGGGTGATTGCATCAGTGAGCCTAGGTAGTGAAATGGTTAGCACTCTAGTCCTGGACTGGCAAGAAGTGTGGGTTCGAAACTGGCTCTAGCCACAATATTTCCCATTTTCATCAAACGAAATTATCGCGGACTGTGGCTCCTAACAAATTCACCGTAGCCGATTAGAATTTGTATGCCATGCTGAAGATGCACAATTTGGTACCTGGTGATGCCGCGGTTGGTGGCCATGATGAGGATGGGCGCTAGATCTGTCTCCAGGGCGCGGTTAAGGAAGGAGAAGCACTCAATATCCAGCATATGTACCTCATCCACGAACAGCACCTGCGAGCAACCGTCAAAGTAAGGCGGAGAACTGATAGCAACCATCAAAGTTAGGCAGAGAACTGATAGCAACCGTCAAAGTAAGGCGGAAAACTGATATGCAGGCTGAGGAGTCGCCACCTAATTACAGACAGTCGAGCAAGGTGAGAGCTTAATGTAACCATCCCGTACTGCCACCTAGCGGGTTAGTTCTACACCACAATGCCACCAAGAGTCAGTAAAGTATGGTATTCTCGCATGTGTGGTGGGTTAACACCCCCTCTCCCTCCCCCACTTGGCCAATATTTCGTAAACGCCCACACCTTAAGCGACTATGTGTGGGTAAATGCCCACCACCCACTTCAGTGATTTGCTAATTTAAATGCCCAGGGTGCTAATCCGCGAGAATATAAGTTCGCTAACTCGCTCCACAAGTGTTGTGGACAATTAGAGATGGCTTAAGGGTTTTAATCATCATTCCTACTAACACTCTTAAAGATTCTTTAATTTACGTGACAACCATTGCATACAGGTTTCACTAAGCCCGTGATTTATATTGCAGGCCATTTTCAGGCTAAAAGTCAAAGATACACTACGTTGCCAGGGTCTGTGGCCCTACTATATGGTGAAATGTTGGCTGGTCTTCTGTAGTACCAGTGCAGCCAAAACTTTAGTACACATGCTATGTGTGTCGGGGGTGGGGAAGGTGGAGTTTGGAGGGGAAAGGAGGGGAAAGGAGAGGAAAGGAGAGGAAAGGAGAGGAAAGGAGAGGAAAGGAGAGGGGAGAAAGGAGAGAGGAGAATGCAACAATGTCTGGGAAAGGGTGATATCTAACAAGATTATATAATACTCACTCCAGGAACGATTTCGGCCTTGCCTTCTTCCCGCCATTCGGCTACCTTTGAGTTGATCTGCTCACGGACTTCGCTTTTAATCTCACCAGTGTCACCTACACATAAAAGACCAGACCGCATTAACCACCGACTACCCTTTTCTTAGTTATTTATATGATGATTTTTTAAGGGAATGCTAATTTGTTGGGTCAATAAAATGGTTCACAAGTCAAGTAACTACATTATTACCAAATTGCTCTATATTGAAATTATTGCCCTCCATTTGAAAACAATGTAAATTTATGCTTTGGACTTTTAAATGAATTATGAGTATAGATGACCCACCATAATCACGTCCCTTCAGAAAGAGAGTGACGCTGACCCATCATCATCACGTCCCTTCAGAACGAGTGACGATGACCCACCACCATCAAAACCCTTTAAAATGAGAGTGATGATGACCCACAACCATTAAACCCCTTCAGAAAGAGTGAAGATGTCCCCCACCATCACACCCCATAAAAATGAGAGTGACGATGACCCACCATCACATCCCTTCAGAACGAGAGTGATTATGACCCACCACCATCACACCATAAAAATGAGACTGACGACGACCCACCACCATCACGTCCCTTCAGAACGACAGTGATTATGACCCACCACCATCACACACTATAAAAATGAGACTGACGATGATCCGCCACCATCACGTCCATTCAAAATGAGAGTGAAGATGACCCACCACCATCACACCCCTTGAGAACGAGAGTGACGATGACCCACCACCATCACGCCCCTTCAGAAGAAGAGTGAAGATGACACACATTCAGTGCTGAGAAACTATTGGAAAAGGTTACATTCCTTCACGGCATGAGCGGGTAACATGCGTACTTACCCGAGAAGAGTGCGAGGAACCCTTGTGTGCGACTGTTGATAACGTCAATCTCATGCAGGCTCACCGTGTGCACCACTTCTTTTCTCTTTTGAAGCTCACCCTCTGGACATTGAACAAATTTGGTCTGGAAATTTAGAAAAACATGTACTGTATATGTCCCAATAGAAGCACACCCTCGATTTCAAGATTGAAAGGACGCACAAATTTACGATCATATTCAGACTGAATGCACATAAAATAAGGCAATTCCACATTATTTCAGAGGCACGACAAAAACAAATCCATGAAACTTTGAATAGATGTGCATCCATGTCTGCACTCGCGCAGTCTGCCTCTATTGGCATATACTGTATGCATTAATGAGTTCTTAATAACCGGGATCCCAGTGACACAAATAAAAAAAACAATGAAAAACTAGGGGAGTCTGGATTTTCTGTATTTTAAGCCCACGATTAAAATAGTGCAATCTGGTGTCTACTTGGGCATATTTTGGCCTTGAAGCTCCAACTGTTTTAAGATTAATAATTAAAAGTAATTTTTTTTAGCGGACAGTTGTTTTAGACGATAATATGGCTTTAAATACAGCAATTGAAAGTATCTTGACTATAAAGGAAATGGAGAGGAAGTATTTATTCATACGATTGACATCGGAAGAGATTAGATGGTGTTGGTAGGAACAGTAATAAAGTTGTGAGCTCTTAAAATGTGATTGAGATGTTCCTTGCATTCCTTACCCTTTACAAACAGATTCCTTATTACACTAACCATCATGGTCAACCTACTAACGATGGTTCATTATTATATCTATTACTATTGGCCTTTTGCTCAGACGATGGAGTAATGTAGACATTACAGTAATGTAGAATAACCCTCTCCTCAGGACTAATAACCATCTTTTTAATACGGACAATACCAATAATAGGTAATATCTTGGGTGTTTATAAGTGACATCGTTGGCCTTAGCATGGAAGTACAGGAGTAATGGCAATTAATACATAAGCGATATGCGGGGATAGAGCCCGTGAACATGTATTACATAGGCTGTCGACACTCTGGTGGGATTATATTAACGAATACGTGAAATGGCTACGACGGATGAGAGGGGGAGAGGCGTCGGCGAAGAGAGACAGCGGGTGCCAGCAGCAGGAGCGGGAATCAATGTGCATATTAATAGAATGATAGCAGCAAAACGGTTAAATATATAAATCATTAGAATTCATTTAACGTCTGAACTGAACAGTGTAAGAAGAAATTAAGCTATTATATTTCGTCGTATTACATCAATAATGGGGCGGCAATAAAATAACCGGTAAAAGCTAACCTAGGATGCGCTGCTGGGTTGGGGACCGATGGCACCACACAAGCTTTTGCCGATGGATTTTCAGGATTCATTCTCCTTTTGGTGATAGATTATATGACCTAGTTTCCCCCGCAAACATGTCTTTTTTGTATCAAGTTTATAAGATGGTATTTCCATTCGAAACGCTTTATTCCCAATCAATTGCTACATAACATGAGAAATCGCAAACAATTTTAATACAAGACCATTTTAACAATAGTGCATTGATAGTAGAAGGAACTGCTTCTATCCAACCACGATGCAGGAGTAGTGTGATGCTACGTCACGAGCAAATCCTCAATAGCAAATTCAAGAAATACATTTACTGCAGATAGAGACAGGGGGAGGGTGTTAGAGCCACACAAATCCATCTAAACAAATTTCAATATATGACCGGATGACCAAAATTATGCCAAAATGACCATTTTAACAGTCATATTTGTTGTCAAATCCAATATATGACCTGGGCACGAATCCTGATTTCAGTCCGAAGTTTTAGCGAGCAAGCAGTCTTCATTTACCCACCTGCGATCCCATGGCGTCGTAATCTCTGGCGCGTGTGAAGGACCTGCCCAGTTTTGTAATTTTTCCTGTCGCTTTGTCAATCGTTATGATATCCCTAAAATGCAAAAATGCAAATATTCAAATATTGAAACAAACAGGAGTTATGTTCAATCAATGACACTATTTTCACAGTTGGTAGTGAAATTAAATTTAAAGGCCTGTTTAGAAAAGAATTCGAACACGTCTCTGCTCTCTCACTGACCTTTAACAATTATAATAGGGTTGCCAACATTGGAAAATGAAAAACCGGAAGATTTTAAGGGATGTTATATTGCGGGGGGGGGGGGGGGGGTCTGGTAGTTGCCCCAAAGAAAAATATTAAAATCTTAGATGCTCTGTGGTGCATTTTGGACACAATAATCCATAAGATTGATATAATATTACTATATTAACTGTATTGTAAGGTTGCCAACATGGGTCAAATTCAGCCTCGGTACTGAGAAATATATATTATTCAACTGAAATCTAAAAAAAAAAAAGACCCCCGACCCCCCCCCCCCAATAAAGGAAGATCAGCGTAAGGTGATGATGGGGACAACAAAATATTGTACACCATACAGCGAAACCGTAAGGGTTGGCAACCCTGATATAATACCATTGGATGTAAACTCACCCAGCCTGAACCTTTTCCGACGTGAGTGACTCGATCATTTTTTGCCCAAGATCGTAGATGGTTTCCATTTCTGTCGTCTTCAGTGTTAGCTTTCCAACTTTAGCACCCTGAAAAAAAACGCCATTTTTATTATTCATGAAATCTCTGCAACATACACTATAATAAATAAAGATTAAAAATAGATATACGTTGGTTGGTTGTTGGAGTTTCACGTCCTAGCAACATCTAAGGTAATTTCAGGACGGGTGCCGACTAGTGACAGTGCGTACTGATGGTGACTTTATAGTGCTGCCCTACTGGGAAATCAGGCTGGCAGCCCCATGACCCGATATCCCACTCAGTCACATTATCCTGACACTGAGCTAACCAGTCTTTGTCCTATCCTATTAATGCTGAGTGCCAGGCTAGGATGCAACAAGAATCAATTCTAAAGTCATTGGTTTGACTCAACTGGGAATCGAATGACCTTCTGCACACGAGGCCCGCGCTCTGCCGATTAGGCCACCGCGCCCAGTAATAGATAGTGTAGTGGTCTGCACTGACCTCTTAGGCAAGTAACCACATAGACAGGTAGGCGTGGGGAGTCTGTTGATATCAGGGAGCCTAGGTGGTGTAATGGTTAGCACACTGGCCCGGAATGCAAAGAGATGTGGGTTCGAGTCCCACTCTAGGCGCAATATTTCCCATTTTCATCACCCCCATGACACTGGTGCCGTGATCAGGATCCTGCACAAGCTTTGCGCTGTATGGTTGTTGAACCTACCCTGTGTATGTATGTGTTAGTGCATTGCCTGTATGTATGTAATTGTAAGCATTACAAGACTTACAATTCCAGGGGGACGAGTGTAGTGGTCTGCACTGACCTCTTAGGCAAGTAACCACATAGACAGGTAGGCGTGGGGAGTCTGTTGATATCAGGGAGCCTAGGTGGTGTAATGGTTAGCACACTGGCCCGGAATGCAAAGAGATGTGGGTTCGAGTCCCACTCTAGGCGCAATATTTCCCATTTTCATCACCCCCATGACAATATATAGTCCTTAACAAGTAATATATGTTATAACATAAAAGTAACATTTTCATGGAAATTTCAAAACGCCATATCTCAGCTTCTAATTAAGATACAGAAATACATTTGGTATCACTAGAATCAGCAGAACTATATCTATAACAGGCATATACTTTACAAATTTAGACAATTGAACACTAAAATTGTTTCCAACTACCATTCATGACACATGAAATTTGGTTATATGCCATCACAATGTCTTCAATACACTCCACATGACAAACACAGCATTCACTGCTCACAGACAGAACATTGTTACGTAGTAGGAATCAGTTACAGCAACATCATCCACGTTGGAGCATTTGAAATAGTGTTTTCAGCTCGCCAGTTGCCAAATCGGTGTCCCTTCTTCAGCTTCTTGATTTGCGTGCCGTGAATGAATTTACTATTTTTTATGAACAATTTGAGAGGTGTTGAACCTGGAATTTTTGTCTTTGTCACTGTGAAATCTTGTCTTCCAACTTTTCCTTTTGAATTTTCCCTCACTTCTATTACATGTATGTATCTCAACATGATTGGTCTCAAAATGAGGCTCAAACTGTCTTCTGTTCTGCCATTGTTAGATAATTTTAGTAATGGTTTAACACACCAATCACTGCCACAGACAAGACATGGGGGTTCAGGGCCAGCTCCTACCAGGTTTCATGAAACCTGGCTGAGTCACTGATGGAAGCCTGTTTGGAGTAGCTGCTCATAGTGAGGAAAGCCTTTAATTTGTATAACAATACTCGCATTAATATATATGGGTCATTCTGAGAAACAACCATATTTTTGGTTTCCAAGTTGCATCGTTAACGATTTTGCTTTCTTTTTGGGGGGTAGTAAATCAAATAATAATTTTTGACTCAGTCTATTAGGTATGTTTGCAATACTATATGTATTTAATTTATGCCATGAAATGCATCCAAAATATGCTTATTTGATTTTGTGCTGAAGTGAACATATTAAAATTTGCATATTGACACCATACATCTATCTACCCAAACATTTTTCCAACTTTCTTCTTGCCCTCACCTCTGCCAATTTGGATTTCCACTGCTGTGGATAACTTACAGCATCATCAAAGGCCAGTTGCTCTCATACCATGCCTACGTGGTGTGGGAGGTTAAAAATCCCTTGGGTCGGTAAAGGTGTAGGCTCAGGCTTTCTATCGACAAACTGTCTAATGGTGAAAACAAGTCTATTCAGGCTTATCCATAATAGGCAGTATAAATCTTCAAGAAAGAAAAAAAGAGAAAAAAGAAATAATTCTTTTTTCCACAGTGAACTGTAATAAAAAAAAAATCTTGTTTGAATTTGTTGTGTGTATTAAAATAATGTTATGGATAAACAGTTAATTTCAACAGCCTTCTCAAATTGTATAAGATCAAAATAAAAAATTGGAAAAAAAAAAGAAATTTCAACACTGACATAGACACAACATATAAACCTTCATATGAATATGGATCCTGCTATTATTTGGAATGTTTTCTGCTATTATTTTAAAAGTTTCCACTTTTGATTTCCATGTTACAAAAGTGAAAAGCGACCCATTTACTTTTTAATTAAAAAAAATTCTGTTGGAGCATGAATCATACTTACCGTGCCTGTGGCAGGCCGATCAATTTGGATCTCAACAACCTCGCCTTCAATAATCTCGGTCTCTTCCCTGCGATCACACAAACAGTTGAAATATATTAGATCGACATTACAACAATATACAGAAAACGACAAACCTACAAAGATCTAAATACATAGATGAGAATGGCCTGGAAAAAAACAGGAAAATATTTTAATGAGTGATTCGACGATTGAATTAGTTGTTTGTGCAAACCTGGAATGGTCATAAATTTTGACCATATCTGAGAGAAAAAGATCGAACAATTAAAAAATCCGGAATTCCGGAAGATTCTCATCTATGAAATAAGAAACGCGACATCCATAAATGATGGTTTTCCAATAGTTTCACAGCAGATATCGACAGGGTAACACTTGCTTTATTCGAACACCAATGGACCTTCGGAAGGCTTGCGTCAGGGCTTCGGTCTTGCTCATTTCGAGTGAGAAGATCTCACTGCCAGCGATACTCGTGAATGGTGTGTCCTGACCGAGAGCTTGGGCCATGCCCATAGCGATGGCGGTCTTTCCTGTGCCAGGTTGCCCAGCGATGAGGATAGCACGGCCTGCAATTTTACCATCCTGGAAAGGAGTGCACACACCACCTTTATTTTTCTAATTAAAGTGGCATAGTCCAATGAAAGCATCACATTTTAAAAACCTAAACACATACGTAACTTTGATTCTTCATATCAAATGTAGATTGCTTTATAGAAGAGGATACTAAGCCAATTTAATAGAACCTGTTACTGCTGAAGCCTACAATGTCAGAATATTAATCTACTTGCCAAAATAAATTTGGAATGTTTTCAGTCCAAATATCTCCAAATTTAGCCATTTAAGATAAAGGTCACATCAAACCAAAAATACATTATAACGATCAATATAATGTACTTATTTCAGAAAACTGCAGAAACTCAAAACCACCAGGCTGCTATTTTAATATATCATTAACCATAGTGTGGTAATATGGTCAGGAATATGTAAATAGGAGTAGGCTAGTCTAGTAATAAGAGTAGAACAAAATCAAATTACTTATCAGCAGCAGGGATGAAAGTGGTCTCCGGGAAAAAAAGCGGAAATGCTGATATTCTCCCATAGGTTTAGCATTGTCAGGGAATCGCGGAAAATTCTCGGAAGTCGGGTTACATATTTATTGGTATACGCTGATAGTGATGCACCATTCAAAGCATGGATTAGTAGTGTACGCTGCTAGTGCTGTGGCACTTGGAGCATTTATTAATATTAGTAGTGTACACTGATAGTGCTGCGGTCTTAGACTTAGCACCACATATTTGTATACACTGATGGTGCTGCGGGATTGAAAAATCTCGGAAATCCGTGGAATCGCGGAGATCTTTCATCCCTGCAGCAGCTACTGTGTGGTAAGATAACACCAACACTACAACTGGCCAGCATTGAAAACAAGCCTGGGTACCTGGGCTTATATGCTATGGACAGTATAAATACAGCCTCAATAAAAAAAAGAAATAAATAAATTAAAAAAAGGATAAGCCCACCACCACGATCAAATGACTGAAATACACTTATGGATGTTAGCCAAACTGAGATTGTACGATTGAAATATCAGGGTCCAGGACAAAGCTTCCGCTGTGGACATAAGTACATAATTTCTTTCGAGACAGAATTCTGAAATGAACAAGACACTTGGCAGAGCTTACGCCTAGTTCAGTTAATGGCCACCAGTTATGGCTATTTAATTGAATAATTGTTGGTTGCTTGGTTTTTGGAGTTTTACGTCCTGGTAACATCTAAGGTCATATCAGGACTGGTACTGACTTGTGACAGTGTACGCTCATGGCGACTTTATAGTGCTGCCCCATTGGGAGACCAGGCCACCACCACGATGACCTGATATCCCACTCAGTCACATTATCCTGACACTGAGCTAACCAGTCCTTACCATATGGTTATAATGCTGAGGGCCAGGCTAGGAAGCGACAAGTATTAACTTTGTAAGTCATTGGTTTGACTCGACTGGGAATCGAAATCCTGACCTTCCACACAGGAAGCCTGCGCTCTGCTGATTCGGCCACTGCGATCACACAACAATCTCAAGGCATGCTAGTGTTACCCACCTTGATCATCTCCAGAATAATTCCAGCCGCCCGCCTGGAGGTGGTCTGGCCCACCATCCCCTGCGACACATTGCGAGCCTCCAGAGCATCATCAAGTCCAAGACCACGGATGTGAGAATGTGCACCTGCAGAAATTAACATGGGGGGGTGTATTAGAAAGCTACAAATACTCTTTTTGTAACTAAATGACACATTTGTACGACGGATTTCCTTCAAAATTAAATTAAATGCATTCTTTTCCAATTATAGGGATGGAAGTGGTTTTGGAGTGGGGGGGGGGGGGGGAGCGGAAATATATGGTGAGGTGGGTGATATGGTCACAATAAGGGGTTTTGGAGTGGGGGGGGGGGGGGAAGCGAAAATCTATGGTGAGGTGGGTGATATGGTCACAATAAGGATACCTCTCCAAGCAGAGTCTGTCATGGTTCCTCACCGGTTTGGTCTAATGACTATGCTCGGAGAGTTGGATAAAAGTAAAACCTGGGCCGCATTCAAGGTACGCCTCGGAGAAATTCTGAATGTCGCGCTAGTCTGAACGGCATATAGCTGTCGGTTGCCTCGAAAATGGCGGTCCCCATAGGGGGGAAGCCATTTGCAATTGAAAGCTCTGATTGGGTGAAATCGCTGAATCAGACTGCCATTTTGGAGGCACGTTTTGCCTCCTACCTGAAAGTGCGACGTCTCGGACTCCCGATCTTTCACCCCAGTATATATAATAAAGGAACACTCTTAATCGTGATTATCATTTCATAAGAAGTGGGGATTCCTTTGATGTATTCCCAGTCAAATTTACTATGGGACTTATTTATACATAAAGTACAAACATACAAAACTGCAGCATGTTATATTCACGTGTAACAATACCAACCGATGCGCTCGATCCTTGTCACTTCTCGGACCTCCTGGACCTTCTGTGCCGTACTCTGAAATTGGACATTAACATGAAAGAATTCCCCAAAACCAGTAGTTGCCTCTTTAATACCAGGTTTTGTGCTATACAAGAATGCCACAAAATACTTATTGACAGATCATAGACTAATGATTATACACCATGTCACAACAAAAGTGATATTCACGACGAGCCAGGTTAAATTTGTATTCATTTAACCACCACTTTATAATTATAGAGAATGTAAAATTTGCAGTAAGGAAAAGTAATGTCCAAATTTAGATGAAAGTATAATTCTTTGGGAGCATTTCTAATTTCATCAGAATACCACACTACTATTACTAGTCCCGCTATTCTAATTTTTATTACGCAGTGGATATTTGGCTGTGAATCGGTTTTACATTTCCATGGCTATTTGGCCGTGAATTCTGGTACTCATGCACATTTGTGCTATTTTGGGCGTTTTTAACTAATTTTGGCGTTTTTGCCAAAGCAATCTGCCAGCAAGCTATTTTATTGGCTATTTTACTGTGAACATACTACGGTTAACTCCCTAACCATAACCATAGTATCCACACCTCGGAAAATGAAGAAAATTTGTCCTCTATTGTGAGAGACATGTTGCACAAATGTTTTTGAAAATATGATACAACTGTGCATGTGCTGGCTGGCGTGCCGGGATTCACACAGCCAAATAACCGCAGAAATTTAAGACCGGTTCACGGAAAAATATTCATTTTGTAGGGTGTTTACCGAAGGTCGCGCGGGCCGGGAAAACGGTGCATGGAGAGAAAATATTGAACTTTCTGTACTAATTTCTTCATTACTTAGCTCACACACATCAGATTTGCTTCAAATATGTCTTAAAATGAAGACAACTAATGTCTCTTCAAAGTCCCTATATTCCAAAAGCTATAAATATCTTTGAAAATACCGCTAGTACAAGCTGAAAACGTTGATGCACTTCATTAGCCTGTGTTGGGGCTAGTCAGTCATTTTGGGAATCACCAGCTCACCATGCTAAATTTAGGTTCAGGTTTGATTGATTGATTGATTGGTGGTTGCTTTACGCCGTATCGGCAGCATAGGCCATATTCATGGCGAGAAATGTTTTTGTTTTTTTCAAACCATCGCTTTTACATGTAAAAGCAGACAATCAATTATGTGCCAATAGACACTCATTAAATTAGAAAGCTCACAATCATATATTTGTGGTCAAGGGAAACAAATTCCCATAGAAAAAGAAAAGTTTTATTAATAATTGATAGAATCTATTTAGTAAACTATATGAGGTGGTACAGTCCAGCTGCCCTCAAAAAGGCTAAAATGTTTTCCTGAGAGTAAGCCTAAGCCTAAAAAGGTCATGCATACTGTCTGCAGTGTAGAACCGTTGGCGCAGGGCCAAAAAATTAACGCAACTAATTAAAATGTGTTTGAGTGTCAGCGGGGACTGACACCCAATACATTCAGGGGGAGGTTCCCCCTTGAGCAGAAAAGCATGTGTAAGCCACGAGTGGCCAATACGGCAGCGGCTAAGGACCACTTGGTCCCGCCGACCTCCCGCATGAGTCTGTGGTGGCTTTCCCACAGATGGCTCAATCTCTTTAAGTTTATTAATGTTTTCATCCCACTCATGTTGCCATTTGGATTTTATGTGGGTGGCTATTAGTGGTTTCAGATCAGCTCCTCTATTGCACTGTGGCTCGTGCCAATTCTGAGTGCCTAGTCACAATTTCCCCAAACTCAACAGTATATAAGATTAATAATGGCTGCACAGTCCAGTTAACTTTAAAAAAAATCCAGATTGCTAAAAAAAGGGTGAATTTTAAGGTTGAAATTGAGTGAAACTTTTGAAGTTATTATTGGAATAGCAAAACTTAACCAAATTGAAATATTGTTAAACTAAGCTGTAAAGGGATTCCCATACTACATAATATACAAAATTCATCAAGATTGACCAATGCAAACCAATCATAGAGCCGTTTTTCTAGACCCCTCCAAAAAAACGGTGCGATTAGCTGGATCAGTTTTGTTGTAAGAAAATATCCGCTGCTAGTCGCCGTTTGCGCACATACCTACCATTTGATACTCATACTGGAGGCAGGCATTCTACTTCCTGTTCCATACTAAAGCTATTTTCGCCCGTATTTACACAACATTGTCGTTCACCCGTGTACTACAAGTACAGGGTGAATCTTTTAAAAATTACAACAGATTTGAGTTCGTCTCAGCAAGGTCTGTTGAAGGAGTTTCAATTTCGACTGTTTTTGAAATTTTATCTGATATACCCACCTATGCAGGCTATGGTTACCGTCGCTACCGAACCTCTTTGCGGCGATCGGCGTTATTCGCACATAGCTAGACAGTAGGTCTGTAGGAAATTCAATTGCAGTAGATAGGTACCCCGGAATCCGCTGGGAGCGCCACTGTCGCGGTGCGATAAAACTCGTACAACTTCTAGCGACTTTCTGAGCAGCCCAGTCATGTCGGAAAACGGCACCACATGTGCAACACATGCACACTGCATTGACTGCTACATCTGGGTTTGAACCACAACAGACTGGGGCACAGATAGAGACCATTTTCAGTGCTGTGTGACATTTGAAAGGCATTTTACCAAGCCATTCAAGTCTTCAGATGCAGAAATCAGAGCTAAGACTGCCGGGAAAGTGCATGTTAACTATCATAATGGGAAACTTTAGCATTTTATCTTCCTAAAACTGGTCTTACATTGACTCTAAGTTCTAACTGGAATCGCAACTCTACAATTTGATGGCCAAAAGTTGGTGTTTTGACTGGATTCTGACTCACGCGCGGCCCCCGCGAGGGTCGAGGGATGCGTCGGGTACAGTAGTAATTAAATCAACGGTGTTTGGTTGGGTTGTTGTTGGTTGGGTTGTTGTTGGTTGGGTTGTTGTTGGTTTGTTTGTTTGATGTTGGTGGTTGTTGGTGGTTTGGTTGGTGGTTTGGTTGTTTTGACTGGATTCTCTAGTTGAGTGACTCATGCGCGGCCCCCGCGGGAGGGTCGAGGGATGCGTCGGCTACGTTAGTCGTTAGATCAACGGTGTTTTGTTGTGTTTGGTGGTGTTTGGTTTGGTTGTTGTTGGTTTGGTTGTTGTTGGGTTTGGTTGTTGTTGGTTTGATGTTGGTGGTTGTTTGGTTGTTGGTTTGGTTGTTTTGACTGGATTCTCTAGTTGAGTGACTCACACGCGGCCCCCGCGGGAGGGTCGAGGGATGCGTCGGCTACGTTAGTCGTTAGATCAACGGTGTCTTGTTGTGGTTGGTTACCAAGCCATTCAAGTCTTCAGATGCAGAAATCAGAGGTAAGACTGACTTGAATGTGTATGTTAACTATCATAATGGGAAACTTTAGCATTTTATCTTCCTGAAACTGGTCTTACATTGACTCTAACTGGAATCGCAACTCTACAATTTGATGGCCAAAAGTTGGTGTTTTGACTGGATTCTGGAGTTGAGTGACTCACGCGCGGCCCCCGCGGCCCGAGGGATGCGTCGGCTACATTAGTCGTTAAATCAACGGTGTTTGGTGGTGTTTGGTTTGGTTGTTGTTGGTTTGGTTGTTGCCCACATGGGCAACACATGCACACTGCATTGACTGCTACATCTGGGTTTGAAGCACAACAGACTGGGGCACAGATAGAGACCATTTCCAGTGCTGTGTGACATTTGAAAGGCATTTTACCAAGCCATTCAAGTCTTCAGATGCAGAAATCAGAGGTAAGACTGACTTGGAATGTGTATGTTAACTATCATAATGGGAAACTTTAGCATTTTATCTTCCTAAAACTGGTCTTACATTGACTCTAACTGGAATCGCAACTCTACAATTTGATGGCCAAAAGTTGGTGTTTTGACTGGATTCTCGAGTTGAGTGACTCACGCGCGGCCCCCGCGGCCCGAGGGATGCGTCGGCTACATTAGTCGTTAAATCAACGGTGTTTCGTGGTGTTTGGTTTGGTTGTTGTTGGTTTGGTTGGTTGTTGGGTTTGTTGTTGTTTGTTTTGTGTTGGTTGTGTTGTGTTGTTTGGTTGGTTGTGGTGGTTGGTGGTTTGGTTGTTTTAACTGTATTCTCTAGTTGAGTGACTCACACGCGGCCCCTGCGGGAGGGTCGAGGGATGCGTCGGCTACGTTAGTCGTTAGATCAACGGTGTTTTGTTGTGTTTGGTTGGGTTGTTGGTGGTTGGTTGTTGGTTGTTTGTTGTTGGTGGTGGTTGTTTGTTGTTGGTGGTTTGGTTGTTTGTTGGTGGTTTGGTTGTTGGTGGTTGGTTGTTGGTGGTTTGGTTGTTGGTGGTTTGTTGTTGTTGGTGGTTTGGTTGTTTGTTGGTGGTTTGGTTGTTGGTGGTTTGGTTGTTGGTGGTATTACTGAGATGCTTGTATTTGTAAGTAATGTTTGGATTTATGGTTGCCATGGAAACCAACATTTTTCTGTGATCTAATTTGTTTATATATCAGCTTTGATAAGCTGAGATGATTTGCCATACCAAGAATCACCTTGATGTCAGTTTTGATCAGGATCAAACCATTAATAAAGAAACTGCAGTTATGGGCATGATTGTATTACGGTTGCCATGGAAACCAACATTTATCTGTGATCTAATTTTTTTATATCAGTTTTGATAAGCTGAGGTGATTTGACAGACCAAGAAGAACCTTGATGTGAAATTTCATCAGGATCTGACCATTATTTAAAAATAGCTACAGTTGACTCATATTGTAGGTGGGAGTGATTGCATTATGGTTGCCATGGAAACCTACATTTTCCGGTGATCTAAATTTTTGTATATCAGTTTTGATAAGCTGGGGTGATTTGGTATACGAAGAAGAACCTTGGTATGAAGTTTGATCAAGATAGGATCATTAATAAAGAAACTACAAGGAAATGTTGTTATAATTAGTCTATTTAACAGCCCTAAATAAGGCACTTCTCTAGTGCATTAGCTAATACAATAATTCTTAAATTCAGGCACTATCGCACTATATATTAATTGCAATATCAAAAAGCATATTGCTTTTGATTCATTGGAGCTTCCAATGAAATTATAATTTGAATGTTTGGAATAATTTGAAAATTTTACTGGGGTACCTACAGTAGAGGGAATGAACTATTTCGTTTGCTCTGCACAGTCCGTAAAATTGTTCATGACATTATGTGTTTGTGAGTGAGTTATTTCTCTAAATAGGAGGCGGTACAATTTGAATATGACTGTAGCTGTACTGTAGAAGCTAAGCCTAAGTAAGGGTAGGCACATCATACATGTTTCAACTTGACAATGTCGCCAGAACTTGCACTGCAGAAGTTATAACATAACGAGTCAACGACATGCCAACGTTGTGCGCCCGTGATATAATTTTAGCGGTAGTAGGATAGCCTGAGTGCAAGTGACAGTTTTATATACTAGGACAGTTCTAGAAGATTAACTTAAGCAGTCACTAGATGACTATCTAGATTCGTTACCTGTTCAGATCGCGACTGTACTACCTGTTCGAGAAAGCCGCGGCACATGTGTAAGTGTCGGCGTCAGGATATTGACAGCACACAGACAACACACCTTGTTCAAAACACGTAACGGTTAGCATACGATTAACTGCCGTAATGCTCAACAGTCAAACTATCTTGCATTCATTTTCCACGTGCATTATTCACATACATAATTCGGAAGCAGTTGTTAATTGCAATCATTGTATCAAGAGACAACCAAACGCCACTCACCGCCGCCATTTTGCCGTAATGCACTCTGGGTACACTGCACCGCTCTGACACACAACCGCACTTTCAGCTTCCTTTCTTTAGAGCCAGACTCGACATTCACATTGCGATGGTTTCGCCATCTAACGGTATCCACCTGCAGTACATTTTACGCACTCTAACTGGTGCAAATTTGTACTATATAATCGCTACCTGCAGTTTGTATAGCCTCTTTTCATTTATTACAATAAATCCATTAAGTAAAATGTGTGCATTTACGTCCGAAAAAGAATGCATAAGCAGCGCTTGTGAGTTAGACCAACATGTGGGTCAACATGGTTTTAACCGGGTACCCGGCGTCACCTTATTAAACACTATTGGAAACATAAGTTCAGGTGAGGGGACCAGAAGATGTTGGTTTGAACAAGGCTTGCGAGAGGGAGTTTGTATACTTTCACCTTGATAACTAATTCCGTGAGTCAGGTAAGCACCTTTGACATAATATAGTTAATAATATCATTGTCGATGCTGCTTAGGAATGCATTCGTATCATTTCAATAGTTTAGGCTTTAGCTAGAAGAGTTTCACTCATCAAAAGTCAATTGAGGCCCATTTGGCTTCGCTAAATTATTTATGTTGTTTTGGGGAGTTTTCAGTCACATTGGTGCGCTGATGGCTGCAAATCTGCAGCACTGAATCAGTGAATGGGCACCGCTGAAAGCAGTCCCATTCTCGATCTCGGCATGACGTCACAACACCGGAAACTAGCCCGCGAAGGGTAAAATAACGCAGTGATGTGTGCTGCAGCAATGCTATGTCTATGGGGAGCATTTATTTTTGTAAAAATAAATTTAAAAGCTTTCATTGGCAGGGATGAAAGATCTCCGCGTTTGCGCGGATTTCCGGGATTTTTCAATTCCGCAGCACCATCAGCGTAGATCTATACTAATATGTGGTGCAGACGCTGCAGCACTAGCAGCGTATACCACTAATAAATGCTCCAAACGCCTCAGCACTATCAGCGTATGCGACTACTATACATGCTTCAAATGGTGCAGCACTATCAGCGTATACCAATATATATGAAACACAACTTCCGGAAATTTTCCGCGATTCCCTGACAGTGTTAAACCTATGGGAGAATATCAGCATTTCCGCTTTTTTCCCCAGAGATCACTTTCATCCCTGCATTGGATCGATTAAAAATATCTAAATGCGCGATTGAAGAGGAAGATCTGAAGTATTTAATGTAACCTACGAGCAATTTACGCTGAAAGTATTAAAAATAGAGATAATAGTGAAAGTTGGGATATTCTCAGTGTCAGTGCCAGTGTTAGCCTTACCAGATCATGGCCTCAAAAACTATTTTCGCAAACTAAATTCAAGAACTTCCAATTGGCTGATTTAAAAAAAAGCTGAATGTGAAATTGTAGACAAAGATCTGAACTATTTAATAGAAGTTAGAGAAATTTGCTTTTAAAGCACCAAAAATCACAAATTACTGTGATAGTTATGGTGGTTTTAAAGTTGTCTCTATGGCAGTGGCATTTGTTTTACCCTTCACGCGGTGTGAATGCAAAAAGTACCCGGATGTCCGACATCGAGAATGAGGTCGGGAGTTGGCTTCCGATGGGTAGTGATCAGAGGAATTGGGGGGGTAGGGGGGAGGAAGGAAAAAGGCAGCCGAAGAGCCAAACCACAGTCCTCTGAGAGGGCTGGGGGAGGCTGGGTGGTTGGTGTAGTTTTATGCCCCAGTAAGACCCTAGGCCATACCAGGACGTGCACCGACTTCTGACAGCGCCTACTCATGGCGACTTTATAGTGCTGCCCCACTGGGAAATCAGGCCGCCGGCACCATGACCTGATGTCCCACACAGTCACATTATCCTGACACTGTGCGCCCAGTCCCTGTCCTGATATCATAACGCCAAGCGCCGAGCAGCAACAGGTACCTATTTTATAAGTCATTGGTTTGACACAACCAGGATCCAAACTTCAGTCCCTCCAGATTCACCGGTATGCACAGTAAGTCTGGCCAAGGCCAGAGGAAGAAGTGAAGAGGATGGGATTGGATAGGCAGTGGGTGGGGTTATATTTAGTAAATAATAAATTATACACTCACTCAGTATTCTCGATGTTGGCGTGACGTCACAACCCCGGAAACTAGCCCGCAAAGGGTAAAACACCGCAGTGAGTTGTGCTGCGGCAATGCTATGTCTATCAATCAATCAATAGTTCCGTCCTCTAGTCGAGGGTTGGATGCAATGGTTCTCCACTTGTCCCGATGGTGTGCTGTTCTGATAGACTGAATAATTCAAGCCTGTCCACTGTGAAATATTTTTAAACCATGATGTTCTTGGTCTCCCTCTCCCTCTGCTGCCATTCACCTTCCCTTACAACAATGTATGATAAATCATTAGGTTCAAACGTTATAAATACATTTATTCATTACAACACTGGATTAACTGTCTAACTGTGTGCGTGTGTGTGTGTATCTGTATATATATATATATATATATATATATTATATATACATATATATGTATATATATATATATTATATATATATATATATATATATTTATATATATATATATATATATTTTACCTCGGTATACAGCCTCTGGCTAGCCGCAGGTTAGGGAGAAGGAAGCACATCCGGGTCCAGCAATTAGCATAAGTGACTCACAACGGGAGGACGTTTGTGAGTTGCTCCAACAGGATTTATCTACTAACTCTACTTAATCACAAAGTAAGTAATGGAAATTTAGTATAAACTGTGTATGATGCCTTATAGCATCACATTATGAAAGTTCAGAACTTTCTCAGGTCCACTTTGTACGTGTTTTTTACTTGAGGATAGAACACTGCGTGCCGCTGGCACTTACGAAACCGATAGTCCTTTGTTCTATCGACACCTGTTTTTGAGACAGGGAGAAATGGTAACCCGAGTTGCTCATTTCCTAAGAAAATTCTCCCGGATCCTGACTAGAGGATGTTGTTGGGGATGCTTCTGGGTGTTTTTTATAAACACCCCAGACCGGTTTTAAGGCGAACCTCCGAGTTTCGTAATATTTTCTCCAACTTGCTGGTGTCGTAGCCGCGGGTGGGAGAAGTGTACGGAACAGAGAGAGTGGGCGATCTTCAGATCGATACCCCCCGTTTGGTTGGTTTCGTTACCATAACCCTACGGCAAAACTTAGCTTCACGCCTGTACTGAAACGTTGTAATACACGCTATTCTGTACCATGTACCTCAACCCAGTTTACTGGCTACACTTTGTGTTGTTGAGATGACTCCGGTTAAGTAACACTTTTGTCGTTACAGGAACCGATGGCCACTCGGCGGAATAAGCAGCCTGCGGCAGCAGAGGGCATTGCCCCTACGGATTACGATTCGTCACCAGCGCCTACGGCTCCGCCGTCTCCACAGCCCAGGGCACAGGTTTCCGACCGGGACAGTGACCAGCCACCTCAACCAAGTGATTGGGAGGCTAAGATGGCAGCCATGATGGAGGACAAGATGCGCCAATTTCAGGCTCTTTCCTTTGCGGGCCCTCCCCAAATCCCTGATGAGGATTGGGAGGACTTTTCGGATGACGAGGAGGACACTGTGTCGGCCCCCGAGGTTCCGAAACCGAAAGCGCGCGGCAAGAAACGCCGCACTGTGAGCAGCTCAGGTGACGAGTTCACCAAAGCCTCAAACGCTAAACGCCCTAAGAAGTCAAAGAAAAAGAAAAAGAAAAAGAAAGACTCGTCCTCGGACTCGTCAAACGACTCCTCTTCCACGGAATCAGATTCCGATACGGAACGCGCGGGAGTGTACGCCAAAATAGGCGCTAAGGTTGGCAAGAAGATTGTCAAGAAAAAGGCAAAGAAGGTGCGTACCACAACCATGATGAGGAATACCGTCAATGGCCACTTTACAACGTTCAAACCAGTTGAGGTCATTAATAAATTGACGGAACCGATTTCCGGCGTCAAAGGTATTCCCGCTACGGTGTGTAAGGAAATGGATGCTGGCATCCATCTGTCCGACGAACGGCGCCGCTATGAAACTGCCCTTTCTGTAATTCATAAGGCAGTTTTGGGCTCCTTGACCTCTATTATCCCCATTGCTAACCGCATGCAGACCGAGAATAAGTTCTCGTCCTTTGCTCGGGTTATGGATAGGGGCATTGCCTTGCTCGCTGCAGCGAGCAACTATATGACACATCGCCGCTTCGAAAATGTCTTTAAATCCGTCACCACCGACGCGGGCAAAGAGGTCGCCCGGTCAAAGAAGATGACGGACCATGACGGCAAGGAATACACCGTCTATTCCGGACCTACCCCCATCAAAGGCAAACCTCTGGACAAGTCCAAGATGTTTGGGGGTCAGCTTGCTTATTTGTACAAGCAGGTAGAGGTCGACACTAAGAGTGCTAAGAACACGGAACTCAAGGGCCGTAAGTCACAAAACCCACTCGGGTTCCGCCGCAGCCGCACAGATTTTCGCTTCCGCCGAGGAGGAAGGCCGTTCCGGGGAGGCCCATCCTTCGCATTCAGCCAGAGGGGAAGAGGTCGAGGCGACAGACAATCCTCAAGCTGGAACGACAACCGTGGTTACAAACGGGACTTTGTCCCCAAGCCGCAGTTCCCCAAACCAGGGAACAAGTAGAGAACGCCACACAAACTTTTCAGCAGCCTGGCCCTGACATGGTCACAGAGGAAACTCAAACTGACGTAAGCCTTTTTCAAGCGCGCAACATTGTTAATTGTTTAGAACAATGGCAACAATTAACCACTAACCCAGAGGTTCTTAGTATTGTTAGAGGCATTGCTATTCCTTTCACAAAATTCCCTGTACAGAAAAGAGCACCTTTTCCATATAAGTTCAATTCACACGAAAAATTCCAACTAAATGAACAGGTTGGGGTTTTTGAAGCCAAAGGCATTGTCAAACGACTACAACATACTAGAGGTGAATTCATTTCCAATATTTTCTCCACTCCTAAACCAGATGGGTCTATTCGCATGATTTTAGACTTAACTAAATTGAATGAAATCATTGAATACCAACATTTCAAAATGTTTTCTTTAGAAACAGCTCGCGATCTGATCACCCCAGAGTGTTGGCTAGCGAGTGTTGATTTAAGAGATGCTTACTATACCGTCCCTATTCAAGAGGGGTTTCGCAAATTTTTACGGTTTGTTTGGAATGACCAGCTTTTTTAATTTACCTGCGTACCTAATGGTTTGGCGTGTGCGCCACGACTTTTTACTAAGTTGTTGAAACCCGTTTTTTCAAACATGGCTAAACTGGGTCATTGTATGTTTCCATACATTGATGATTCTTTCATTATGGGACAATCTTTCGAACAATGCGAGCTCGCCGTTCAAGATTTATGTCAACTGTTCTCAAACTTGGGTTTCTTCATCCATGCTAAGAAATCCGGGTTTTCTCCTACTAAGCAGCTTAAGTGTCTAGGCTTCATTTTGAACATGACGGCCATGACCGTGTCACTTACACAACAAAAGAAAGATAAGCTGCGGGACACAGCGATACAGCTGTTAGACATTTCTAGGCCAAAGATAAGACAGGTCGCAGTCTTAATCGGTATAATGATTTCATACAGCCCTGCTATTCTATATGGGGCCGCACACATTAAGTCCCTGGAAATCGATAAAAATCTAGCTTTGGCCCGCGCCAAGGGAAACTTTGAAAAGACAATGTTTATCTCTGAAAGAGGACTAGCCGACATTTTTTGGTGGCTAAGTCACTTTGATAACTCCCCCAATCCCATTCGAATGGGTGAGCCCAATACTACAGTTACGACTGACGCCTCACTCCAAGGTTGGGGGGCACATCGCAATGATGTAGCAACGGGGGGACGATGGCTAGAATCAGAAATTTCTGAACATATTAATGTTTTAGAATTACGAGCCATTTACTTAGGTTTAACCAGCCTTGTTAAAGTACCCAAAAATAATGTTTGTATCCTTACGGATAACACCACAGCCATGGCTTATGTCAGAAATATGGGAGGTACAAAATCTATTAAGTGTAACGAGTTGGCACTACTCATTTGGAATTGGGCGCAAAAGTTTGACGTCTGGTTAACAATAACACACATACCCGGCACGCAGAATTGCCTTGCCGATAAGATGAGTCGCCATTTCCATGACCACTTACAGTGGTCACTAAACCCATCAATTTTCAAACAAATCTGTCAATTATGGGGCTGGCCGGATATCGATTTATTTGCTTCACGTAATAACTTTAAACTGGAGAAGTATGTTTCGTGGCACCCAGAACCAAATGCTTGGCACATAGATGCCTTCTCGCTAACTTGGCAAAATTATTTCTTTTACATTTTCCCTCCTTTTACCATTATTAGCAAAGTCGCCCGAAAGATACTAATGGAGAAAACACACGCCATCCTCATCGTCCCCGAATGGGACACTCAACCCTGGCTAGCGAGACTAGTCGCGACGGCCAAAAGCATGCTACGCTTCCCAAGATACCGAGGAAATCTGAAACATCAGGGACCCTTAGCGCGCCACGGAAACGTGTCGACGACTCCTTTGGTAGCATTCCTTTTTTAAATAAATATTTGGAACAATTCGGCTTGGATAAGATTACACAACAACGTTTGGTCTCTCACGCCTGGAGGAAGGGAACTGTGAAAATGTATACCACGTATTTAAAGAAATGGGGTATTTATTGCTTACTTAAGAAAGTTAAGCCTATGAACCCAACAATATCCCAGGTAGGACGTTTCCTACGTTTTTTGGAAGACGAAGGTTTAGGGTATGGCGCTATCAATGCAGCCAGATGTGCGCTATCAATAATCCTACCTAGGATTAATGGAGAAACAATGGGAAAACATCATGTTATTTGCTGGATCGTACGATCAATTTATCAGAGGAACCCTCCCAAACCCAAATATAATAGGTTTTGGGATGTTTCTCTTGTGTTTAAACTCTTCGACTGGCCAGAGAATAAGTTCCTGGACGTTAAGCTATTAGGCTTCAAAGTAGCTTTGCTCCTTCTGCTCGTTACAGGACACAGGGGCCAAACAATAGTCGCCCTGTCGCTCAATGGTCTTGAAATCGATAGCAAGGAAGCAATGTTTGATCTAACAACTTTGTTAAAATCAAATCGTTTAGGTGATCCCCTGTCGACAATAAGTGTCACTAGTTTCACAGAGGATCGCAAATTATGTGTAGTCTCCGCAATACGGACATATATATCCAAGACACGAACAATACGCAACTCAAGGCAGCTTTTGGTGAGCTTTATTAAGCCACACAAGGGCATTTCGAGGGACACCCTCGCCAGATGGACCATGACTGTGTTAAAACTTTCAGGAGTAAACACAAACAGATATTCATCGCACTCTACACGTGGTGCAATGGTATCTAAGGCCAGATCACTTGGCATTTCCGTGAAACGGATCCTGGCTCATGCAGGATGGAAAACTGCTAGATCGTTTGCAAAACATTATCACAAGCGACTAGAGAAGCCTCAACCTATCGCACAGAGGCTACTCACCAACTAAAAGACACAGGTGAGACAAAATGCACTTTTTCGCTTTTTTGTCATAACAATTGTACAAACATACTTAAATAAGACTTGATAATAGAATAGTAACTAACAGGAATATCAGGATAAAAATGATATTACGTAAAGGTCTCCCTAGCCTGCGGCTAGCCAGAGGCGGTATACCGAGGTAAAATAGATTAGTTAGACGAATCTTACCTGGGTATAGATGATGGATAACTATTGTTTTACCGAGGTAGGAGCCTCGGGTAGACGTGGGCGAGGGCCCACCCACCACGCCCTGCCACGTCTATTCAATCACTTGTAGCAAGATTAGGTCACATTACCATTGTTTTTTGTTTTTTTTAAATCATTTTTATCCTGAATTAGTAGGTAAAGATTGCTGGACCCGGATGTGCTTCCTTCTCCCTCGCCCACGTCTACCCGAGGCTCCTACCTCGGTAAAACAATAGTTATCCATCATCTATACCAAGGTAAGATTCGTCTAACTAATCTATATATATATATTTATATATATTTATATATATACACAGATATATATACAGATATATATATACAGATATATTTACAGATATATATACAGATATATATATACATATATATATACAGATATATATATACAGATATATATACAGATATATATACAGATATATATATATATTATATATATACATACCGTTATTTTTTTTATCAGTTTTGTGTTCGGGTAGCTATTTTTCTCTTATAAATACTGGTATGTGATGTGAATAATATATATTTGATTATTGAGCGTATTTTCACATGCACATTAGCCGAAGCCGTTCTTTTTACCAAATTGAAAAGAAGAAAAAAGTATGGAAAGATGAAGTCTGAAGGAGGAAGAACGCAAAATGTGAATAGGTGAAAGTTAATTTTCCAATATTTGATTAGCGCATGGTTAAGTGACCTGATAACATACCTGTGTTGTTTATCCGTGCCCCCCTGACCCCGCTATTCACAGTGTGACACTAACTTCCACTGCTTCTCTTCACCCAGCACCATCCCGGCACCACCATGGAGTTTCTGGGCGAATTAGAGTCCATAGTGTGCTTCCTACTCAAAGTGGGCCTTGTTGGGCTAATGGCGGGCGTGCTCTGGGCTCTGCACCGCTTTGGGATCATCTACATGCTACTTCATAAGGTAGGAAGGATGGTTAGGTTGGTTGTTGGAGTTTTACGTCCTGGCAACATCCAAGATCATGTCAGGATAGGTACCGATTTGTGACAGTGCTCACTCATGGCGACTTTATAAGTGCTGACCCACTGGGAAATCAGGCCGCTGGCATCATGACCCGATATTCCCACTCAGTCACATTATCCCGAGACTGAGCTAACCAGTCCTTGCCCTATCCCATTAGTGCTGAGCGCCAGGCTATGAAGCGATGAGTATGAATTTTGTAAGACATTGGTTTATATCATATTTTGTGTCAAACATGCATATATTCCGATGGCTTTTGAATTTGTTGCCATATTCTTTAGATAAGTAGGCCTATATTAGATTGACCATTGTAACCTACCCTGTATTGCGCTGGAGTAACCTTGGTGACATATAGCTAACCCTGGAGCAATTTGAAATGAAAGCACCCAAAATAATTTTGGCAAGCATACCAAAACTCATATTGTGATCCCGATTCCCATGTTGCGCAAGCCAACTGATGGGCTGACCTAGTAATGTAGGTATCATGGTCCTCTACCCATTTCCCACTGATGGTACCACTATTTATGTGTCTAATTTCTGTAAACATGCACACTTTTACTTTGTCAGTTATTTATTCCCCCCTGCCCCCATTAAAAAAAAAGATTCGTCCACATTCCTGAATATTGGAATATGTTATGTTTTGTTTAGAATATTACAAATTAGTCTAGACATATATGCAGGACCCTTCCGGACACACTGAAACATCTAGGGGGCATCCTGGAACCTGACTATCCTACAAATAGTACAATGAATCTGGGATATATTACACAATGTTTGGAACACTCTAAACTACTCTAGACCTCTATGCAGAACCCCTCTGGACACAGTGAACTGCCATGAAATATCCCGGGGGCATCCTGGGGCCTGACTATCCTTAGATGTAGTACTTGGAGTAAGGACAAGGCTAATGACAGGTCATGAGATTAGCCTAGTTTTGTAGCAGTGTCCCTGCTTTAGGGCTTTCTGAAGTAGTTGTACAAAGGCCTCGTCTAATACTAATAGTAATAGATTACATTATTCCTAATATTCTGCTCTAAATCTTTAGTTAATACACCAGTATTTAAGTCGGAATTATAGGATCAATTCTAGGTGGGTCATTCTCAGAAACCGTGCCACATCTTTGGTTTCCATGTTACATTGTTAATGATTTTGCCTTCTTTTTGGAGGATAGTAAGTCAAATAGTTATTGTTGACTCAGTGTATTAATTATGTTAGCAATACTACATGTATTTAATCTACCGACAAAATGTATCCAAAATATGCTTATATGATTTTGTGCTAAAGTAAAAATAAGAAATTTTGTATATCAGCACCATACACCTATGCAAACATTTTTTTCAATTTTTTTTCTTGCAAGAAACAATTCTTTTGTTTTAAGTGAAATCAATAAAATCTCATTTGAATTTATTGTGTATGTTAAAATGATGTTAAGGAAGTGTGTCAAAATGATGTTATGGATGGATGTTACACAGTTAATTTCAACAGCTTTCTAAGTTTGTATGAGATCAAAATTAAAAAGTGAATTTTGTTTTCAAGTCTGACATATGCACAACCTTTAAAGCTTGATATCTATATATTGATTCTGCTATTATTTTTAATGTGTTCTGCTATTGTTTGGAATGTTTTCACTTTTTGTTTCCATGTCATAAAAGTGGTACACAGTTTCTGAGAATTAACCAGGTATGCATTGAGATTTTAAAAACAGAAGAAAAGCTTAACGGACCAAAAACTGGTGCAATGGGTTTCATTGTGTTTTTCTGTTGTTTTTTTTGGTCCATTAGTTGTTTAATCATGGGAAATTTCAGGCAGAGACGACTGGTCTTCCTCATTCCACTGCTGGTCGATAGAAAGCCAGAGTCTACACTTTTACCGACCCAACGGATTTTTAACCTCCCACACCACATAGACATGGTATGAGAGCAACCGGCCTTTGATGATGCTGTAAGTTATACACAGCGGTGGAAATCCAAATTGGCAGAGCTGGGGGCACGGGGAATCGAACCGCCAACCCTCAGATTAGGAGTCTGACCTAGAAAAAAGTCAGACACTCTAACCACTCCTCCACAGAGAACGCCACAATGTTTATTTGAAGACTTGTAAATATTGTCTCCCAATTTGGTGGATGAAGAACCAAGAGAGTGTCTGTTAAGCTATATCGGGTGATGCATGTAGTTGATACTTATTTTGTGGCAGTTATTCAGGTACAATGAAACTATTCATAGAAATGTATCCCGAAATCAGTATATACAGCGTTCTGTGCGGAACAATAACAAGACAACAGATTTTTATATAAGTCGCCGAAATTAGAAGATATGCCTGTCGGGATAGATAAAGAAGCGATATCGATCTAGATACTGGTATGCATAACCACCACATACTGATAATATGACCCATGATGTCGCGTTTTGTCAGGCCACTAATGCATTCAATGCACATCATTCACATCAACTTGTTCAACTGAACTCTGTACTTTTGATCTTATCACCAAAGATCGCCAAAATTAATTATATTTTCGCTGGAATTAAGATTAATTTGCAAGTGCTTAAACATAAAAAGAGTATTAAATTCAGTAATTTCAAATATATTTAGCAGAACTACACATAGCAAAGATAACACCTGTGTTGCTTTATATAGAGATAGTTTGTTTATTTGTTGTTTTACGTCCTAGCAACATCTAAGGTCATAGAGATAGAGCACTATCTGATATCCACTTACAAAGTAAAACGACTACGTATATATTTAATTCAATATAAATAAAATTAGTTAATCCATCTGGTCTTAAAGTTAAAGGAAGGATGTATTCCATATTTAGATTTTCTCTATTTATGATCAATTTGAATATATACCTGCATTTATTGTTAGTAAGACAGGCCGCCGTGGCCGGATTGGTAAGAGCGCAGACTTCCCGTGCGGAAGGTCGGGAGTTCGAATCCACTTATTAACAAAATTGATAATTAGTTAACTCAGTATCATGATAATTTTACTGAATAGAAAATTGGGTCATGGTGCTGGCGGCCCAGTTTCCCAGTGGGGCCGCACTATAAATTCGCCATGAGTGAACATTCACAAGTCGGTACCCGTTCTGATGACATTAGATGTTGCGAGGATATAAATTCCCAACAAGCAAAGACTTGAGAAATATGAGTCATCAATACAGCAATGTCATAACAATTAGGGAACCTTTGAAGCTAACAAAGCATAATGTTTAAAATGACCATATCGCTATCTGGCATAATCATTCTATTTGTGAGATCAAGTCAGTTTGGTAAACTCAGAATTGGGTCGTTATAGCGACACAGCGATAATTAATGTCCCACACCCTATACCCATAACATTTTATTCGAAAAACAACGATCAGTCAACCGAGTTGGTATTTTTTTTAAGAACATTAGCTACTTAGTTTGAAGAACGAAAGCATCCATCAGTAACATTTTATGTCTCCTAGCTTACACACACACTTTATGTGGAATGGGTGGTGTTCTCTGTGGCTGAGTGGTTAGAGTGTCTCGATTTCTTTGTAGGTCAGACTCCCTAATCTGAAGGTCGGTGGTTCGATTCCCCGTGCCATCACCTCTGCCAATTTGGATTTCAACTGCTGTGTATAACTTACAGCGTCATCAAAAGGCAATTGCTCTCATACCATGGCTATGTGGTGTGAGAGTTTAAAAATCCCATGGGTCGGTTAAAGTGTAGGCTCTGGCTTTCTATCGACCAACCGTCCAATGGTGAAAACAAGACTATTCAGACTTATCCAGGATTTTAAGATAGGCTGCATGAATCTTCAAGAAAGAAAAAAAGTGGGAGCGTTGTGTCTTTATATGTATGATCTGGTTAATATTAGCTCCAGGTATTAACTATCCTGCTACTTTAGGCTGATGAACACTCTACACGACATGGCGGGGAGCTCGTTGCGGACGTATTGAAGGTAAGTGGCATTGTTACATTAGAACTAGGCTTTTTATTTAAATTAAAGCTGCATAGTTTGACGAAGCATCACATTTTCAAAACCAAAGCAATTATCTAGAATTGATTCTACATATCCAACTTAGAATAGATACTGCAGCATTTATGGAACGTTTGTTTGCCACATATAAAGCAATGCTGGGACAATTTAATAGTGCCTGTTATTGCTAAAGCCTATGCTGTCAGAGTTTTGATGTGCTTGCCAAAACTAATTTGACATGTTTGCATTTCAAATATCTCAAAACTTTAGCCATTTTAAATCAAAGTTTCTTCAAATTAAAGTAAGATAGACATTTGAGTAAAACTAATCTCACCTGTAAGTTGAAGCGTTACTTTTTTTTAAATTCTTGTGAATCTGAAGAATAAGAAGATAAGGAGCAGGGCCCACTTCCTTACCCTAGAGAACAGAAACCTGTTATCAATTATATTTATGTTTACTGTGTTAGAGATGTGTGACATAATTTTGTTTCATTGCTTGTGGTCAGTTGAGTGTTCCTCACTACTAAGTCTAATTGCTTCCGGCCTGCGCAGATTATCTACATTCTCTCTTCTGCTCATTGTTTGGTAAATGAACGCATATTTTCATTTTCACACATCAAGTTGTTAATTAAGTCGGTAAGTTTGGTGAATAACTTGAATAATTTGAATAACCGCTTTCTTCTGCAGGCACACGGGGTCAAGTATGTCTTCACCCTCGTTGGGGGTCACATCTCGCCCATTCTCGTTGCCTGCGAGAAACTTGGCATTCGCATAGTCGACACCCGCCATGAGGTTTGCTTAGGGGTCATCCAATGTTTTCAACATTTTCATAGTCGTACAGACAGATACAACAGACGGGATTGGGGGGGGGGGGGGGGTGTCAGTCAAGTACAACTTTTATCGCTTAATAAAATGTTGATAATTTTTTGTGTACTTTATTTTCATTGGTAAATTGTTGATGTATACTACTTTGGGGGGTTGGGGAGGGGGGTCTGGAAAAGTAGTATGCTTTGTATGACCATGAAAATGTTGAAAACTTTTGATGACACCTTACTTAGAACTCTTTTGCAATAATTTTAGATGAAGTAGTTCATCTCCCCCGATTTCTTCTCATGAAGATAATCTTTGATATTTATGTCATTTCCCATGTTATTCTACATATTTCTATAAGCAGGGCTGAAAGATCTCCGCGATTTCGCGGATTTCCGGGATTTTTCCTGTAGCTATAAGTGTATACTAATACGTTGCGCCCTTCCTGATATGCCCTTAGATGTTGCCAGGACGTCTTCAAACGCCGCAGCAGTGTCAGCGTATACCGATATGTGGTGCAAACGCCGCAGCACTAGCAGCATATACTACTAACACGTGCTTCTAACGCCACAGCACTATCAGCGTATACCGATATGTGGTGCAAACGCCGCAGCAATAGCAGCATATACTACTAATACATGCTTCAAACGGCGCAGCACTATCAGCGTATACCAATATGTATGAAATCCGACTTCCGGGAATTTTCAGCGATTCCCTGACAATGCGAAGCCCATGGGAGAATATCAGCATTTCTGCTTTTTTTCCCGGAGACCACTTTCATCCCTGTATAAGTATCTAGTACATATACCTACATTTTCTTTTCAAATCTTCTTTGGAACCAAAATACTTTACCTGATTATTTCAAAAGTATTCGGAAAATTACGTATGATAGTGAATTATGTATAATATATTTAATTGATGAAAATAAAAGGACTGATAAATTCTCTCTAGCTCAGTTGTGTATGAATTCACTGTTTATATAAGCAACTGCTTCTCTGGATAGGCACACATGCAAATGACCTGACAGTGTTCTGCAGTAATGCTACATACACCTCTCCAGTCTATTTGTAAAATGGTTGAGAACTTTCCGATTTCCATACTGCTTTGCATATCAGTTCATGCCGAAAGAAACAGAGGGCAAATAAGAAACAGACAGATATTCCTGACATTCCATGCAGTAAATTCTTGGAATAGGTTACCAAGCGATGTAGTAGAAGCACCCAGTCTAAATGGTTTTAAATCTAGGTTAAACCGATTATCGAGACATTACTGAACCATTAAAACAAAACCATACATGAGTACTTTAGCCCCACAAATTATAGATGTGAATAGTTATATGAACTGCTATCATGCTAAAACATGCCTATGACAGAAGAGGGTAAAGTAAAGTAAAGTACAGGGATCCCATTTATCAGCGAAACCACTGATTTCAGCGAAAACTAAGTTTCCAAATCAGCAGGGGGAAAAGTCCTGTCCACGGAAAAAAAACCTTTTAATTATTTTTTAGTCTTGAAGTCTTAAAACAGCTGGAATTTCAATGCCAAAATATGTCCAAGTAGGTGCCAGATTGCACCATTTTTATTGTAGGTTTTTAAGAAATTTCCGGCGGGGGGTTGGGGGGCAGCATGCTCCCGAACTCCCCTAGTTTTTCAAGGATTTAACATTGTTCTCACTGGGACCCCTGAAAGTATGTATAATAAACTACTGATAACAAACCTCTGCAGAAACCTAAATAATTTATAATTAATCTAAATAATAACTTGTTTCAAGAACCTATTTTGTGGCGTCCCTTGCTCAGAGTCCCCGGCCGGCTTAACACCCTGCTCTACGACTGTTTCAAGGCCACGGCGGTGTTCGCTGCAGATGCGGTTGCCCGAATGTCGGGGTCGGTAGGCGTGGCGGCGGTGACAGCTGGCCCCGGGCTCACCAACACCGTCACCGCGGTCAAGAACGCCCAGATGGCCGAGTCGCCTCTGCTGTTGATAGGCGGGGCAGCGGCCTCGTTGTTAAAGGTATGTAGCTGATAGTCTCCTCAGGTCCTCTGCACACTGTAGGGTTCGTGCCCAGGTCATATAAGGTCACATAAGGCCATATCTTTTTTTTTTTTTTTGTTGGGTACATTAGTTGTTTAAGCAGGGGAAATATCAGTCGCAGACGACTGGTCTTCCTCATTCCACTGCTCCTTGCCCTATCCTAGTAATGCCGAGCGTCTGGCTAGGAAGCGACAAGTAAAATTTTTTAACTCATTGGTTTGACTCAACTAGGATTCGAACCCACGATCTACCACATGGGAGACGGACGCTCTAACTCATTTGGCCATCCCGTCTGGTTATAAGATCATATAAGGTCATATTTCTGTCCAGCGTTGAAAACAAGCACCCTCACGGGAGCTTACATGCTATGGGCAGAATAAATACCGTATCAATAAAAAATAAAAATAAAATGGATTTGACAAAAGTATAACCATTACAAAGGTCATATATTGGCATAAATTTGGTCATTAGGTCATATAAAGGTCATATATTGAATTTTGTTTAGATGGGCTTTAACACCTCCACCCGTGTCTCTAACACCCTCCCAATAAAGAGATTTTAATGGAAATATGTTTCATAAACTTCCTACAAAAATGTCATATTTGGGGGGAAATGTAGGTCATATGAAGGTCAGATCTTTTATCACCAAAAGTAGCATGAACCCTGCACTGACCGCTGCCATAGTAGTGACTGTACTGAAATTGTTACTGCAGTGCTGCCACTTTATACCTTTTTGAAGGTATTATACTCTTTTTCAAGGAAAAACTATTTTTTATATATTTTTTCACTTTTTTTTCAGGTGTAAATACTTTTATTATATACTTTTTTCTGCAAAAGAATTGCCAATCTAGTAATTGAAAACGCTTCAAACTTACATACTGATGTACTCATTAAACTTGCATAAACTGATGGTTTTGAATTTCTGCCATTCTACTTTAGATAGACATTTAAAGTGAAAACATGCACAATTTTTATAATTATGAGCTTGTTAACCCAATATATGTATTTTGATTAATATTTGATTGCATGCTTTTACACTCTGTGTAAAAAGTGATGGTTAAACGAAAATGGACAGAATACAAGTTAAACACTTCTTCCCATGAATATGCCCTTTTCTGCCGACATTGTGTAAAACGACCACCAATCAATCAATCAATCAGTTAGCGGTAACTAACATTTCTGGTTCCTGTTGGCAGGGTAGAGGTGCGCTCCAGGATATTGACCAAATGTCGCTGTTCCGGACGCTTTGTAAGTTCTGCACCAGCGTCACCCACATACGGGACATTGTGCCAACCCTGCGGGAGGCACTGCAGGTGGCGCAGTCGGGCACCCCCGGTAAGTCACCTGTCCACACAGAGGTCACGTGATACTCAGGTCACGTGACCATGCAGCAGTTATCCACGAGGCCTGCTCGGGATCTGTGCAAAAGCAGCGTGATTTTATTCAGCGGAGCTCTTGTTTCTATGAGAGGTGAATAATATGCTATAATTTATAGTTTAATTTGAACTCAAGAGAGCGCAAGCCCTTTTGTTAGCGCTTTCACAAAATAGCACAGAGAAAAAGTATATTTTAAGAACTGGTTCCAAAGTGAAAAATAATTTAAAGTCACCCAGTATAGCACTGTGAGAAACAAATAAACTCTAATTAGGTTTTAATTTGTGTCATAGCTGTATGCCGACAAACGCTTTCCAAGCACACCTTTGCTTATTTGTTTAGTTTATGCAACCGAATATGTGTGGGGTGGGGGTGCTGAGGTCTGTATTGTATGAATGACATCATAGGTTGGATTCCCTCATCACATGACCTAGAGGAGACGGGAGAACAAAGATGGCGGCCACATAAAGCTCTCAATTCCACTGTTAAGTCTTAATGTACATGATTTCATAAATTATTTACCAAAGAAATTAGCTGGTTATGACAACTAAGTAGTTGAACTTCATATTGAGTACTTTAGATTGCAAATTCTGATACTTTTTTGTATAGGGTTGTCAAGCAGCTGGACTGCTGCTGGACCAACTAGGACACAGCAGGAGCAACCAACATCAGCACTCTTTCCCCAACATATTTGGTTGCATAAAGTAAAAAAACTAATACCCCAGTCACACAAGGCTTGCATTTGCTTCCGATCAATTCGCGACATCCATATGTCCTCCTGACGACTGCCTTACACCCTCCTTACGCCCTCCTTATGCCGTGAAGTCGCCAATCTCCCGGCGACCATTTTGGAAATTTTGGACACAAGGAGGTTGCAGCTGCTGCACTTGCAACCTCCTTGCGACCAGTTCGGCCAGCACCATTAAACAGTGGTTGGTGACCTGGTGCCAACCTGGCGCTGCCAGGTCACTGACCCCTTGGTTGGCTAGTTGGTGCCGACCTGGCAGCGCCAAACATATGCAATGCCGTGCTCACCGTGTGGTCGGCGCCACCCACGTTTTTGAATCAATGTATCGAGTGGGACGCTGGGTGGTTGGTGACCTTTTCGGCATAAGGAGGTTGGCGGCGAACGCAGGCTCTCATGTGACTGGGGTAAAAGCAACAGTGTGCTTGAAGAGTATTGGTCGGACTAGAGCTCCAGTCTCCTGAGGTTATGCGGGTTCCTTTTAAAGAGAGGAACTACCTCAGCTTATGCCTGGAAAGTGCTACAATTGTAAATTAGTTAATTGCATGTTAGCGTTGCATCCATCAAAATAGCATTGAGTTTCAAACCGGATGCGGTGGCCTAATCGGTAGATCACAGGCTTCCAGTGCGGAAGGTCAGTAGTCTGATTCCCGGTCGAGTCAAAACAATGACTTAAAAATTGATAATTGTCGCTACCTAATCTGGAGCTTGGCATTAATAGGATAGGGCAAGGACTGTTTAGCTCAATATCAGGATAATGTGACTGAGTGGGATATCAGGTCATGGTGTCAGCAGCTTGATTTCCCAGTGGGGCAGCACTATAAAGTCACCATGAGTGCACACTGTCACAAGTCCGTACCCATCCTGATATGACCTTTGATGTTACCAGGACGTAAAAGTCCAACAACCAACCAACCGAGTTTCCACTTGTTCACTGAGTACACACATGTGCTGGTTCCAGGCCCAGTTTTCATAGAGTTCCCCATTGACACACTCTACCCGTACAAACTCGTCAAGCGGGAACTGGGATTGAAGGATTCCACAAAGACTCTCGTGCAGAAAGTAGTCAACTGGTAAGTCACGTGGGCAAGTTGCCCTCACTTATCTTGCAAGTGTTACTACTTTTTTAATTTTTTTTTAATTGAGCCTGTATTTATACTGTCCATAGCATATTTTCAAACCTGGCTAGTTGTAGTGTTGGTGTTATCTTACGACACAGTAGCTGCTGATACGTAATTTGATTGCCTGCATTTCAGTAGCAGATAGATAATTGGTTGGTATGGTTAGTAGCCTATGTTAGTTTTTTTTAATTTTCTTGGCATATATGTATTTTATTTCGTTCTACTCTTATTACTAGACTAGCCTACTCCTATTTACATATCATAGGCTTGTACGTAGCTGTGTGGTGTGTTATCTGGCTACTTTTGGCATGGTTACCTTCCATTGGGCATCCTGCTGGTGGGCCGTGACATATCATATGCCCCTTTGCAGTGCAGCTTAGTTGGGGTTGCCTAGCCTTATTTTGCACAGATATGTCATGTCATGGGGAATGATGGAAATGGGAAATATTGCACCTAGAGCAGGATTCGCCCCCATTGCTATTACTATTCCGGGGCTAGTCTGCTCAGGGGCTGTCCGAAGTTGTCAACATTTTCATGTAGTACAGAGTACTACTTTTCTAGACCCATCCTCTGCCTTCCCCGTGAAAGTAGTACACATCAACATTTTACCATTTTGCTGGTGTTTTTGAAGCCGTTTTTTTTTTTTTTTTTTTTTTGGGTAAAGTATTTATTCATCTGAATATGACATTTGTCAGCGCCGGAGCACTGGTCTTCCGGCCATCTTACTATTGTAGTTGACAGTCTAAATAATCTAAGTTTGATCAGTGCTGTATTAGTTACAGCACCGATCCTATAGAATTAAGGGAGTGGCTCCTGCTGTATAATGTACAGCAACAGTCACTGTAGTTCATGCAGGAATGGGGAGCAGCCCCAAGTAGAAAGTGTATACTCAGGGCAACTCAACAATCGTTGTGGGTTATATTTTTCTCTAATAAAACAAGGTAAGTTTATAGTTGACAATACATTTTTTCTGACTTATATAGTGTTCAATGTGTTTAAACAGGTTAATACTTGTGTAGGATGTTCGGTGTGTTGATGGTTTGTTCTTGATGGTTAAGGGTGGTGGCAGGGGAGTCCCATTGGGGTGGGTGGCCAGGGGGAACAACCCACAGGAGAGCAAGCGAGGATGCGTGGGTGGGGGTGGGGGGGGCGGCAGGAGCCCAGGGCTTTGCTAGTAATTACTGCAGTAGACAACATTTTATTAAACGATAACGGTCATACTTGAGTGACAATCCTCCGCCCCCCTGTCGTACGCTTTGTACAACAGTGAAAGTGTTGACATTGTTGGAAGGCCCCTAACCATTACACTATCTAGGCTCCCTGATGCAATCACCCTATCCATGCCTACCTGTCTATGTGGCTCCTTGCCTGAGAGGAGGCTACTACACTACGATGAACTGTATTTGTATATATTCGGGCGTGGTGGCCGAATCGGTAGAGCGCAGGCTTCCCGTGTAGGAGATTTTACATAAGATTATAATTGACCTCTGAACAGAGTCAGAGGTGAATCTTTTATCTAGGATTTTCTTTGTGATCACTTTCACCCCTGAATTTAAACACTTTCCAGGTACCTGACGAACCATCTAGCCAACCTTTTTGCTGGTGCGTGGGAGACGCGTGACGTCACACCACTTCCTGTTGAGCAACCAATGGCTCGACCCTCACAGAGTGAGTAAATAATACAATTAGAAATCCGCACTGTGTGTTCTTTCAAGTACTTGAAGCCTTAAGGCTAAGATTCCATATACGCGGTATGTGAATGCCAATGCGAACAAAAAATGGAAAAGCATGTAAACGCACGGTGGTGCTTCCATATGTCTGGTTGTGAATGTGAATGCGAATGCCAATACTTGGGCGGCAAAGTGGATCGTTCAATGGACCGATCGGTGTGAATGCGAGTGCGAATGCGAATGGCATGCCACATGCTGGCTATATGGAATCTTAGCTCTAGTGGTAAGATTCAATGTGTTAGATAGCGATGACTCACATTCCTTCTGATACAAGCGAAATGACAAATGAAGTAATTAATACATTGCACATCCCCTGTGTTATGTGTAAAGATTTGAAGAAAAAAGGTTTGTCACAAAATTCGCCTATCATAAAAAAGAAAACATGATTTACTTGTCATGGTGATTTTGTAGTGAACCCCATTACTTCTATTTGGAAGATAATTTTTAAATGAAATTGAAAATTGCTCGTCTGTGGGTGATTAATGTACATTATTTATTTATTTCTAAAGGTAATGTTTATTGAACATAAACGTAATTATCATTATGTTCTGTAAATCATGTAGTATATATATTTGATAAGTATTATAAGTGGACTATTTTAGCTCAGTATCAGGATAATGTGACTGAGTGAGAAATAGGCTCATGGTGCCGGTGTCCTGGTTTTCCAGTAGGACGGCACTATAAAGTCACCATGAGTTTCCACTGTCACATGTCAGTACCCATTGAGATATGACCTTAGATGTTGCCAGGATGTAAAACTCCAACTAACAAACAAAGAATGAAGTGTTTAGTTTATCAGGCACGGTACGCAGTATTTGTTCATGGCCCATATGCATGAATCGGAGTTAGGCTTAGCCGGTCCTACACACTAGCTCTGGGGTAGCTATCCGCGGCTAGGAGGGCCTTGGTTAATTAGGTCAAGGCGTATGCACCAATGTCCAAGCCGGGGCAGATAGCTAACCATGAAATTATTTATAGATTTGGGAATTCCCTCGATTTGACAATATGAATAAGGCCGCCAATGCGGCGGTAGCGTTAATATTGGTTCGAATTTAGGGTTAATTTGATTAAATTTCACTTATGGCGTATGTAATTACGTTAAAAATGACAGCATTTAATAGATTTGGGCCAAATATATTGCCTCCGATACGGCGGCGATGGCAGCGGCTATGTTTAGTTGACGTTGGATAGTATGGATATCGATGTCGCTGCGGCAGTGGCAATTTGTTTACTTTACATTCGTCGATTCGAAAATATTAATATCGCCGCTGATGCGGCAGCAGCTTTAATATTGCTTCGCATTTAGGGTTAAATTGATAAAATTTCACTTATGGCGTACGTAATTCTGTTAAATATGACAGCATTGAATAGATTGAGAGCCACACACGCACACTAACGGGCGCGGCTAGCAGTTAAACCTGACTTGAAATCAGGGTAGCTTAGCCTAGGCTACGGTCGGCGGTTAGCACTGGCACGGGCTCATGCATGCGGATTTTCCAACCTTAGCCGGGTGGAACTACCCTAGCCGCGTTTAGAGCCCTAACTCCGATTCATGCATACGGGCCCAGATGGTTAGTTACCTTCTGGTGGCAGCGGTAGACGTGAATCACTTTAAAGGTGCAGAGTCCAATGAAAACATCAATTTTCAAAATAAGACGATGATCTAGATTGATTCTACATATATAACTTAGATTATGATGCACTTATCAAACATATGTCACCACAAAGAAAGGAACACTGAGGCAATTTAATAGAACCTGGTACTGCAGAAATTTATTTTGGCATGTTTCCACTTCAAATATCTCAAAAGTTAGTAATTTAAAATAAAAGTTACTTCAAATTAAGGTAAGGTAGATTATAAAGATCAACCTAATATATTTATTTCAGAAAATGACAGAAAATCAAAACCATTGGACTATTGATGCCTTTCAATGTTTATAAACATTGTGTATGCGCGCGCAGCTTGGCTTCAGAACGAAGGCACACTGCCGTTGAGTTTGCCGATACGCGCAGTGCAAAACGTCAGTTTTATTCAAAATTAATAGAAATGCAGAACCCTAACCGTATAAATTTAATATAATCTGTTTGTTGAATATGTTTTCTATATGTGTTCCAAGTGGTTTATGTCTAGGTGGTGTAGGTTTAGAGATATTTCACTTTTTCTGTATGAAGATTGCTCACGGCCATTGACAATGCATTGAGTTTGCCGGTATGCGCAATTCAAAATATCAATTTTATTCAAAATTAATAGAAATGCAGAACCCTAACCGTATATATTTAATATAATCTGTTTGTTGAATGTGTTTTCTATATGTGTTCCAATCAGTTTGTTTCTAGGTGGTGTGGTTTTAGAGATATTTCACTTTTTCTGTATGAAGATTGCTCACGGCCATTGACAATGCATGGAGTTTGCCTGTACCCGCAGTGCAAAACATCTATTTGATTCAAAATTAATAGAAATGCAGAACCCTAACCGTATAAATTTGATATAATCTGTTCGTTGAATGTGTTTTCTATATGTGTTCCAAGTGGTTTGTTTCTAGGTGGTGTGGTTTTAGAGATATTTCACTTTTTCTGTATGAAGATTGCTCACGGCCATTGACAATGCATTGAGTTTGCCAATACGCACAGTTCAAAATGTCAATTTGATTCAAAATTAATAGAAATGCAGAACCCTAACCGTATGAATTTAACATAATCTCATCAGTGAATATGTTTTCTATATGTGTTCCAATCAGTTTGTTTCTAGGTGGTGTGGTTTTAGAGATACTTCACTTTTTCTGTATCAAGATTGCTCACTGCCATTAAGTTTGCAGTGTGACCGGATGTTGTCCTGCAGCCAAGCTGTGCGCGCACTGACCTAAATACCTATGCTGACGTCATATGAAATAGGTCTATGCAATTTTAAGCAGTTTACAACTGCGGACAATGACAACTGCTGTAGCAACTTGAAATTCATGTTTGAGCTGGCCTGATCACCTGAGGCGCTCGGCATTATTAGGATAGCGCAAGGACTGGTTGGCTCAGTGTCAGGATAATGTGACTGAGTGGGATATCATGTCATGGTGCCAGCCTGGTCTCCCAGTGGGGCAGCACTATAAAGTCTCCATGAGTGCGGACTGTCACAAGTCGGTACCAGTCCTGATATAACGTTAGATGTTGCCAGGATGTAAAACTCCAACTAACAAACAAAGTGTTTAGTTTACCGGGCATGGTACACAGTTCAGATAATTACCCGTGTGCCCGCCTTCTGGTGGCAGCGGTAGATATGAATCACTTTAAAGCTGCATAGTCGAATGAAAACATCAAATTTTCAAAGCTAATATAATTATCTAGATTTGATTCTACATATCTAACTTAGATACTGGGTCTGATATGCCCTTAGATGTTGCCAGGACGTTAAACTCCCACCAACCAACCAACCAACATGAGCATCTGTTCCTACTCCTGTTGTCACGTTGCAGTTCAGCAGTGCGTAGAGCTGGTCTCACGTGCCAAGAGGCCGTTGATCCTGGTAGGGAGTCAGGCGACCTTACCACCCACACCCATCAACAACCTCAGGGCTTCACTCGAGGTACACAACTTCACCACCACGTCCACTCACAGCTTTATTTGCACCACCCAGTTCCTTTCACTGTTTTGTTCCAATATTAGTAGTCCACAGGTGCCAAAGTCTCCAGATTTGGCGGGAGATCTCCCTAAAATGTAGCAAAATAACCATAATCTCCCACGGGAGATCTCCCTAAAATATAGCAAAATAACACCCATCTCCCGATTTCCTGCTTTTAATGTGTGATCTCCCGCCAAAGAATCATTTTAGAATTTTAATTTCTTTTCTTTTTATATTTGCACATATTTTTCATCAAAATGCACCAGACGCACCATTTTGTATAACTTTTTCCCCCAAAAGTTTCAGGGGAAAGCCCCCTGGACCACACCTGTGGGACGATCAACCCCCCCCCCCCTCCCTCCTGTATCCTACGCCCTTCGGTCATGCTATTTCTCCCTATTTACAATTTGCATGTGAGGAAGATCTTCTTACACTCTTATCTACTTACCACCGTTGTTAGTGTGATAATTTAATTTAATTTATTTCTTTGGTGTGGCTAGCGAAGGTTATATTTTTTGGGGGGGGGGGGGAGGGAGGGGCGGGGTCTGGAAAAGTAGTACTCTTTGTCCTACCTTGAAAATGTCCCCTTAGTAAAGCGCGACTCCTGTGCTCCTCAGGCTCTGGGCATCCCCTGCTTCCTAGGCGGGATGGCGCGTGGGCTGCTGGGACGGGACAGCCGGCTGCAGGTGCGGCAGGCCCGGAGGGACGCCCTGAAGGAGGCTGACGTCATCATACTTGCCGGTAAGGCTGTGCTGCCACTTTATACTTTTTTCAAAGAAAAACTGCCTTTTATACATTTTTCATTGTTTTCTTCAGGTGTAAATACATTTTTTAATACTTTTTTTCTGCAAAATAATTGCCAATTGCACTGCACTAAAACCGTCCTTGTGTCCAAAATGGTCACCCGGAGGTTGGCACTGACTGTGGGTTCGTTGGTCCAAAGTGGTTGCAAGCGGTCGCAAGCCATAGTGTGACTGGCTTTATTTAGATACTGGTTTACTTATTAAATATGTGTTGCTGCATAGAAGGGAATACTATGTCAATTTAATAGAACTTGTTGCTGCTAAAGCCTATAGTCTCAAGCCTTTGTTGTGCACGCCAACATTGAATTTGCATGTTTGCGCTTCAGATATCTCCAAAGTTAGCCATTTAAAATACAAGTTATTTCAGACTAAAGTAAGCTGGATTACAATGATCGACCATAATGTATATATTTAAAAACCTGGCAGAAACTCAAAACCATCGGACTATGCCACTTTACTATTCATTATGAGAGGACTTATATAACTTATAGTTTTTAAAACTGCTCTTTTTTATTCATTATTTAAACTATCAGATCTGCCTCCCCATACGATTTTGGTGTATTTTGTGTAAACCTCAGTATGCCAATACACAAAATTTAAATTTCATACGCCTACAACAATTTGGAAAGTACACAATTATTTATTTATTTTTAAAAGTACACCAATTTTTCCAACTGGCGTACCCAACTAGAAAATTTGGTGTGGGCAAGACCTGCCTACCCATACAATTTGTGCATATTTTGCACACAGTTTTAAGCTGGAGTACACCGATAGGCAAAATTAAAATTTCATACATCAAAAACATTTGGAAATGTCGCAATCTCTTTTGAAAGTACACAATTGAAAAGAAAAACCTGGAATACCCAACTAAAAATATGGGGTAGGGAGGTCTAAACTATGGATGAAGCTATTAGGCTATCAGTAGACATCTTATGTTTAGGAGAACTGAATGAGCACCCAGTCTCCGGCCACAGGCTTTGAGCTGTCCTGTTCCTGATGCTGGTTCAGAGCCTGCACCCATGCACCTCACGTTGTGTCGCTCTCCTTCACAGGTTCTGTCTGTGACTTCCGGCTCAATTATGGCTGCTATGCACCTTATCTTGTGTTGCTGTCCTTCACAGGTTCTATGTGTAACTTCCAGCTCAATTATGGCCGCCATGCGCCTCATGTTGTTTCACTCTCCATCACAATTTCTGTGTGTGACATCTGGCTCAATTATGGCTGCCACACGCCTCATGTTGTTTCAGTCTCCTTCACAGGTTCTGTGTGTGACATCTGGCTCACTTACAGCTGCCATGTGCCTCAAGTTTTGTCGCTCTCCTTCACAGGTTCTGTGTGTGACTTCTGGCTCAGTTATAGCCACCATGCGCCTCATGTTGTTTCACTCTCCTTCACAGATTCTGTGTGTGACTTCAAGCTCAGTTATTGCCACCATGCGCTTCATATTGTGTCACTCTCCTTCACAGGTTCTGTGTGTGACATCCGGCTCAGTTATTGCCGCCATGCACTTCATGTTGTGTCACTCTCCTTCACAGGTTCTGTGTGTGACATCTGGCTCAATTATGGCTGACACGTGCCTCATGTTGTGTCACTCTCCTTCACAGGTTCTGTGTGTGACTTCCGGCTCAGTTACGGACGCACGCTTCCACGTACAGCCCGCGTGATTGCTGTCAACCGAAACTACGAACAGCTTTACAAGGTTAGCGAATGATAAGCACACCAGTCAGCGCCGGATTTAGGCGTGTGGAGGCCCCTGGGCAGTCTTCCGTAGTGGAGGCCAACCCTACCCTAGAATACCTAAAAATATAAGATGACAATACATAGGTACAGTCATCGATAAAGTAAATTTATTCAAGTAGAAAGAATCTGAATAAGCAAAAAATGATTCTTTACAAATACGCTAATTATGTTATGTTGTATACGTTAAACATTTCTAACATTATGAACGTATGGTAACTGCTGCAAGCAGGACATTATCTCGCTGGAAATATGCGTGCAATATGGTTTTTGATTGATATGTGCGTATCGTTCAACTATATCAAATTAAAACATTGAAAAACTTGCATCTTGTGGTACATTTTGAACACGCGAAAACCCCTTGAAAACCCCTTAGCAAACTTGTGTAGGAAAGTCCCCAAAACACTGGAAAAAAACCCTTGAATTTCATTTCCAAATGTCTGTATGAACCCTGGGTCCATCACAGCAGCAATAGATGCTTTCGCTCTGTGTCTAGAGTTGTGGTTTTCCCTCTTGCTGTCAGAATTCCGACATGTTCTGGAAGCCTACAGTGGCAGTGCAGGCAGACGCGGGCAGCTTCCTCGTCTCGCTCCAGCAGGGCTTTAGTCAGTACAAGTGTGACCCGGAGTGGCTGCGCACACTCAAGGAGCGGGATGCTGAAAAAGAAAATGAGAATAGGTGGGTTCAACAGCACCAACATGCATTCTAAGTATGTGTTCAACATCTACAACATACATTCTAAGTCTGTGTTCAACAGCACCAACATGCATTCTAAGTCTGTTCAACATCCACACCATACATTCTAAGTATGTGCTCCAACATGCATTCTAAGTCTGTGTTCAACATCCACAACATACATTCTAAGTCTGTGTTCAACAGCACCAACATGCATTCTAAGTCTGTCCATCTCCTCCATTGTGTGTTCTAAGTCTATCACCATTGTGTATTGATGCAGTCTAAGTCTGTTCAACATCCACAACATACATTCTATGTCTGTTCAACAGCACCAACATGCATTCTAAGTCTGTGTCCATCTCCACCATTATGTGTTCTATCACCATTGTGTGTTGATGCATTCTAAGTATGTTCAACATCCACAACATGCATTCTAAGTCTGTGTCCATCTCCAACATTGTGTGTTCTAAGTCTATGTTCAACTGCACTAACATGCATTCTAAGTCTGTCCATCTCCACCATTGTGTTTTCTAAGTCTGTGTTCAACAGCACCAACATGTTCAACTTAACCAATGTGCGTTCTAAGTCGGTGTTCGTCCTCACCAACCTGCATTCTAAATCTGTATTCATCACCATTAACATGGATTCTAAGTCCTTACTTAGTGTGTCACTCTGTTAGTAGTCAATCTCATTCAAAATGTTTATCCACACACATCTGTGTATCTAAGCTACGTGTATTGACGTGATGCAGGAAACAAAGTATTAGATCAAAATTCCACACGGTATCTAGTTAAAAATAAGTAGGAGATTTGATCTTATATTATTAAATTAATTTAGACCATTTTCCAGTTATTCCAAGTGCAGCATTGTACAAGGCTTAATAGGGCCATTCTCTGAAACTGGGCATCACATAGTTGGTTTGCACGTTACAATGGTGATAATTAATTCGTTTGTTGGTATCAAGTCAAATAATTATTGGTGCCTCTGTGTGCTAAGTATGTTAGCAATATGACATGCATTTAATCTATCACATAAAATGTATAAAAAGTATGATTTTGCGCTAAAGTGAAAATGTGAAAATTGACACTGTGTCATGCATTTACCTAACTTTTTTTGGTACTTTTTTCTTGTATATAATCTTGTTTGCTTAACTGCAATCAATGCAATCTTATAGACCCCTTTCACTGTTTATAAACATTGTGTATGCGTGCGCAGCTTGGCTGCAGAACGAAGGCACACTGCCATTGAGTTTGCCGGTACGCGCAGTGCAAAACGTTTATTCAAAATTAATCGAAATGCAGAACCCTAACCATATAAATTTAATATAATCTATTCGTTGAATATGTTTTCTATATGTGTACCAAGCAGTTTGTTTCTAGATGGTGTGGTTTTAGAGATATTTCACTTTTTCTGTATGAAGATTGCTCACGACCATTGACAATGCATTGAGATTGCCGGTACGCGCAGTGCAAAACGTCTAATTTATTCAAAATTAATAGTAATCCACAACCCTAATCATATAAATTTAATATAATCTCTTCGTTGAATATGTTTTGTATATGTGTACCAGGCGATTCATTTCTAGATGGTGTGGTTTTAGAGATAGTTCACTTTTTCTGTATGAAGATTGCTCACAGCCATTGAGTTTGCAGTGGGACAGTGTGTCGTTCTGCAGCCAAAAGGCGCATGCACTGACCTAGATACCTATGCTGACGTCATATGAAATAGGTCTATTTGAACTTGTTTGTTGTGTATGTTAAAATGAGGATCTGGATATGTTTTTGATTTCCATGTTGCACGAGTGATATTAACCTATTGCTCAATTAGTACAAAATCAAAATCAAAAAGTGAAATAGCTTTTTATTAACTCTGACATATCCATAAACCTTCATATGAACATGGACTCTGCTATACATTAGGTGTGCATCCTGTTGCTCTGTGACTGCGCCTATGACACATTTACTTATCGGTTACGTTGACGCGTGCAGGAAGAAGGGTGAGCTGCAGACTGAGATACACCTGAACCCGGTGAAGGTGCTGCACCAGGTGGAGCAGGTGCTGCCGGACGACGCGGTGCTGGTGGCGGACGGGGGCGACTTCGTGGGCACTGCGGCCTACATCCTCAGGTGTGCATGTTTTCACTGGTCCCTATGTTTTATGTGTATATATCTAAGTGGTACCTGTGTTTTCGGTGTGTATGCCTCTCGCTGATAATGATATGCCGCATGGCCTCCACAGCTTACTGTTACTGGAGACTTGATTTAGTTCAGCCTTATTTCAACCCGTGTCTTTATATATCTAACTGGTACCGGTGTTTTCCCCTTGTGCTGCCTCTTGCTGATAGGCTGCATGGCCCCTGAGTTGGCTCTTACCGGAGACTTGGTTTAGCGTTGTTTCAACCCGTCTATGCCTAGCTAGTACCTGTGATTTCCATGTATATCTAACTGGTACCTGTGATTTCCATGTATATCTAACTGGTACCTGTGATTTCCATGTATATCTAACTGGTACCTGTGATTTCCCTGTATATCTAGCTGGTTCCTGTGTTTTCCGTGTGCTGCCTCTTGCTGATAGGTCGCGCGGGCCCCTCAGCTGGCTGTTACCAGAGACTTGATTTAGTTTAGCCTTGTTTCAATCTGTGTATATATCTAACTGGTACCTGTGATTTCCATTTAACTGGTACCTGTGTTTTCCGTCTACATCTAACTGGTACCTGTGTTTTCCGTGTGCTGTCTCTTGCTGATAGGCCACGCGGACCCCTCAGTTGGCTTGACCCAGGTGCGTTCGGGACGCTGGGGGTTGGCGGCGGCTTTGCGCTGGGCGCCAAGCTGTGCCGGCCTAACAGTGAAGTGTGGATCATCTATGGAGACGGGTCGCTAGGCTACAGCCTGGCAGAGTTCGACACCTTCACACGGCACAAGGTCAGTCCTCGGGGCCTCCTTTGTGCCTTTATGTGCTCTGTTGTACCCTTCTGTGCCCTTTATGTGCACCATCTTTACAAACTCACCACTACCCTTCTTCTTCTTCGCCCGTTGAGGCGTCAGCGCCCACCCACACAAACACCTCCTCAACCTCAACCGTGAATGTGTCGCCTACCGCCCAACTTTGGGCATAGGCCACGAACAAGGGCTCTCCAGTTTTCCTGGTCCTTGAGTTTCTTGTTCGTGATTCTGTAACATTGTTCTTTTTTCTGGGGTGGGGTTGTTGGCCCCACGCCCAACCCCCAACCTGGAGGACCAGTTGCTGCTCTTAGTCTGTCCTCTACCAGGAGTCCTGCCAGGCTTGGTTAAACCTGCCAGGGGGCTAGCCCCCGCTGGTATAGCTCTCATGGTCTAGGAGGCACACAAGCCTCCCCACCACGACAAGGTAGCAACACATTGGGGGGGGGGGGGGGGGTACCACTACCCTAGTAACCCTCAAATACGGTAAAACCTCTCTAAATCGACCGACCATGGGACCAACTTTACATGGTCCATTTAGGGAGTTGGTCGGTTTAGGGAGTTTTTTTTTATCATTACAATGATATTGTATGGGTGATCATTTGGGACACAAATAAAGTGATCGATATAGGGGATTGATCAGTTTGTGGAGGTGGTTGGTTAAAGTTGCATAGTCCGATGGTTTTGAATTTCTGTATTTTTTCTGAGATAAATATATTAGATCAATCACTAGGTTCTACTTTACATTAGTTCAAAGTTACTTTTATTTTAAATGGTAAACTTTTGAGATATTTTGAGTGCAAACATGTCAAATTAGTTTTGGCAAGCTTGCCAAAACTCTGACACCATAGACTTCTGCAGTAACAGATTCTGTTAAATTGTCTTAGTATTGCCTTTTACGCAGAAACAAATGCTTAATAGGTGCATAAGTATCTAAGTTAGATATGTAAAATCAAATCTAGATAATTGGTTTGGTTTTGAAAATTTGATATTTCATCGGACTATGCAGCTTTAAAGAGGTTTTGCTGCAGATGACAAACCATTCTACATACATGCACTACTCTATCACAATCTGCTTACTGGTAACGCCTAAAAATTGAGTATAGTTTCCTACAAACCAGTCCTAATCATATCAGCCCTTTTAGTAAAATTATTTTCTCCTTTTATTTCGTTTAAGTTTGGGAAATAATGGAACAGTTGGAGCAGAAGTATTCCACAGTCTCAAATATTTGTTGTTTTGTGATAAATTTATAGGAGTGACTCCTAGGGGTAGTGACTGCTTTTATTGTTTGCCTAATAGGGACAGATCCTGAACTGTTTAATGCTGCCACCTTGGCTACTTAACCGTCTGGAAACTTGAATGACATGGCTAATGTTTTATGACTAGCGCATATTTAAAAAGAAAAACCTGTATTAAAGTTGCATAGTCCGATGGTTTTGAATTTCTGAACTTTTTCTGAGATAAATATATTAGATCGATCACTAGTATCTACTTTACATTAGTTCAAAGTTACTTTTATTTTAAATGGTAAACTTTTGAGATATTTTGAGTGCAAACATGGAATATTAGGTTTGGTATGCTTGCCAAAACTCTGACACCATAGACTTCTGCAGTAACAGGTTCTGTTAAATTGACTTAGTATTGCCTTTTACGCAGAAACAAATGCTTAATAGGTGCATGAGTATCTATGTTAGATATGTAAAATCAAATCTAGATAATTGGTTTGGTTTTGAAAATTTGATATTTCATCGGACTATGCAACTTTAACATAATTAATATGTCAGTTTTGCTTCGGGACTGAATCCAAAATGTGGTAGTCTATTTCCATGAAATATTGATCCTCTTTAACTGTGTGCGAAGATGCAAAGCTAGTCATCGGTGTGGGATAGACATTCTCAACACTGATTGATTGATTGGTGGTTGCTTTACGCTTTACGCTAGGCTATATTCATGGCGCATTCTCGACACATACTGTGTACACCAGGGATGAAAGATCTCCGCGATTGCGCGGATTTCCGGGATTTTTCAATCCCGCAGCACCATCAGCGTATACTAATATGTGGTGATGATCCTGCAGCACTATCAGCGTACACTACTAATATTAATAAATTCTCCAAGCATCGCAGCACTATCAGCGTACACTACTAATACATGCTTCAAATGGTGCAGCACTTTCAGCTTATACCAATATATATGAAACCCGACTTCCGGAAAATTTCCGCGATTCCCTGACAATGCTAAACCAATGGGAGAATATCAACATTTCCGCTTTTTTTCCCGGAGAGCACTTTCATCCCTGGTACACAGACATTGACCAGACGCAATGACCAAATGAGTTGGGACCAGATGGGATGGCCGAATGAGTTAGAGCGTCCGTCTCCCGTGTTGGTAGATCGTGGGACCGTGGGTTCGAACCCTGGTCGAGTCAAACCAATGACTTAAAAATTGATACTTGTTGCTTCCTAGCCAGGCGTTCGACATTATTAGGATAGGGCAAGGACTGGTTGGCTCAGTGTCAGGATAATGTGACTGAGTGGGATATCAGGTCATGGTGCTGGCGGCCTGCTCTTCTAGTGGGGCAATACTATAAAGTCGCCATGAGTATGCACTGTCACAAGGTGGTACCCATTCTGATATGACCTTAGATGTTGCTAGGACGTAAACCAACAACAAACAAACAAACAAACAAACCAAATGAGTTGAGCACCCACTTTTTGTGTGGCAGGTCAAATCTAGCCGGGTCAAACCAATGACTTAGAAAGTTATACTTACCGCTACCTAGTCTGGTGCTTGAATTATTAGGATAGGGAAAGGAGTAGTGGAATGAGGAAAACCAATTGTTCGCGATTGAAATTTACCCTGCTTAATCAATTAATCTAATACAAAAAAATACATTAAAATAAATACTCATTAAATATCTGTTTGAAAGATGTACAGTGAATAGATATTGTAAGGATGAACATATTGTGATAACAAAATAAGGTAGTTCTAAAGCTGAAATACGATTAACACGATGTGTGACATGTTACATGGGGTTTAGTGTCAGATCATGGTATGCCCCACCCGATTTGTGTGTTAAAACGCACTGTTTGCTGTATTATGCCATTCACGTTTCTGTACATTCAAACCCTGTGAATGGACACGTGGTTACCCACTCATCGAACCACCCACATGATATTCCCACCGTTGTTTCTATCTGCTGACGCCTGTCGCATGTCACCTGAAGCTAGGATTCTATATATGCAGAATGCGAATGTGAATCTGAATGCGGCAAAGTGAAAAAAAATGTAAATAGAATACAAATGATTCCATATGTCTGACAGCAAATATGATCTGCATAGACGGCAAGCTGGATCGCTCCATATAGTGATTGGTATGAATGGGTACATACAAAATTGGATGGACTGACTGAAAGCGCATGGGTATTCATTATTTATGGGAGCACATAAATCGCATACCTCATGTGTATTCGCATACCACATACCATATACCACATATATGGAATCCTAACTTTATGCGTTAATGGAATCGCCACCTCACACCTGTTTGTTTTTGTAGCTTGTCTTCCTGGCTTGTAAGAGAAACCTACTAGAAGCTCACTGGGCGTGTTGGCCTAATTGGTAGAGCGCAGGCCTCGTGTGTGGAAGGTTTGGGAGTTTGGTTCCTGGTCGAGTCAAACCAATGACTTTAAAATTGATACTTGTCGCATCCTAGCCAGGCATAGGATAGGGCAAGGACTGGTTCGCTCAGTGTCAGGATAATGTAACTGAGTGGGATATCGGGTCATGGTGCCGGTGGCCTAATTTCCCAGTGGGGCAGCAGTATAGTCACCATGAGTGCGCACTGTCACAAGTCAGTACCTATCCTGATATGACCTTAGATGTTGCCAGGACATAAAACTCCAACAACCAAACAACCAACTAGAAGCTGAGTGATGCGTATTGACTCGGTTTCAGACCCCGGTGCTGGCGCTGGTGGGCAATGACGCCGGCTGGACACAGATTTCGCGGGAACAAGTGCCGCTTTTCGGCAGTAATGTCGGCTGCGAACTGGAGGTAAGTCTGCAATTAGCCAGTCAACGTACGTTTTCTGAAGAGCATGCGCAGTGAGATGCTATCCGCAACATTAGTTCTTGGCATTGCCAATAGAGCGTAGGTTGGAAGTGGAATTCCCCTTTTTCACAAAGCATGCCGCACAATGAAATGCTACCCATAATATTAGTTCTTGCCACTGCCGTCAGAGGGCAGGTTAGTGGTGGAAATCCCCTCTAAGACCTTTTTCACAAAGCATGCTGCACAATGAGTTCTTTCCACTGCGACCAGAGGGAAGGTTGCTGGTGTAAATCGTCTATAAATGCATGGTTAAAGGCCAGAGGAAACCATTGCAAATATATTTATATATTCAGATGCATTTCTTTGCCTGCCGCATGGCATTTCTAAGTTAGTAGACGTTGGACACATTAAAGTACAATAAAACCTCTCTAAATCGACCGATCATGGGACCGACTTTAAATGGTCCATTTAGGGAGGTGGTCGGTTTAGGCAGTTTTTCATTTCGTTACAGTGGTATTGTTTGGGCGATCGTTTGGGACCCAAATAAATCGTTCGATATAGGGGAGTGGTCAATCTGTGGAGGTGGTCAGTTAGAGAAGTGTTACTTAATTGTAGACTCAATTATATTAAGGGGGGATTTCGGATTTATTTAGGGCATTTCGCTGGTGACTTTAAAGAATGCAATCTATTGCAACACAATAATTCTGAAGGTGGCGCCTCTCTACCCACGTTCTCAGTTACATTTAAGGCGTGACAGAAAATAGGAGAAATGCTATTCTCTTACCCTCAGTTATATTAAGCAATAATCTTTACAGTATTTGTACAGAGTCGGATACGTATTTGTCGGATTAAGTCAGATTTTCGATAATTTTGCATTATTTTTGGATGAATCCATTAAATTTTGCTTACATTTCTTGTTCAAAACTTAAATGTCATAAGTTCTTTGGAATGCTCATGAAATAAGTTACTTTATTCAGAATATATATCGTTAATTGTCTGACCGCTTTGCTTTTTCATATTTTAAGTACCGGACAAAAACCTAGATTTTGGTTGCACAAGAGTAGGATTATTATTTCTGGCTTGGTACAAACACTTGTCTTTCGTTAAAAAAAAAAAAAAAAAAAAAAAAGAATTAAAAAAAGTACACGCTAATAGCACTCTTCTTTCTTGTAAATAAAAAACAAGAATAAAAGGGGGGAACAAAAATGAAAGAAAGAAAGAAAAGAAACCCAAGGCTCCTAAATCCACGAGTGTGCACAACACATCTCTAATAATGAGACGCCATTTGTTCCAGTTTACTAACTACGACGTGGTGGCTGAGGGTTTCGGTGGCAAGGGTATGAAACTGGACCGGAAGAACGAGGCGTCCATGCGCAAAGTGCTGCGCGAGGCGCAGGCAGCCATGGCGGCCGGAAGCAGCGTTCTCGTCAACTGTCTGATTGGGAAGACCAACTTCCGGGAGGGGAGCCTGTCCGTGTGAAACCACCATTTTGTTTCCTTGCTGTCCCACCTGACACATCAGCCAGGTTGGCTGTTGTCTGTGGTGCAAGCTACAAGACTTACATTCTATCTGCTGCGGTACTGCAGTTCTAAGCAGTATACCGCAGTTAGTTTGTTTTATCGCACCACCACTGCTGAGCGGGGCCGATATGGGTGCCGCATGAGGTGGTCGGTCGTTCTTTCTTAACGGTACTTGTACCGTTTGATCGTTGTCAATTTAGACCAGTTGCGACAAGAAACAATGACAGAAATGGAGAAGAAAATAGTCCCTCTCTTCTTTCAATTTGGAGTTGCATAGTCCGATGGTTTTGAGTTTCTGACATTTTTCTGAGATAAGTATATTAAATTGATCGTTATAATCTAGCTTACTTTGGTTTGAAGTAACTTTTAATTGAAATGGTTACCTTTTGAGATATTTGAAATTCAAACATGTGAAAATAATTTTGGCAAGCACGCCCAAACACTGATACCATAGGCTTCTGCAGTAACAGGTTCTATTAAATCGACTCAGTGTTCCCTTCTATGTGGCAACATATACTTCATAAGTGCATCAGTATCTAAGTTAGATATGTAGAATCAAATCTAGATAATTGTTTTGATTTAGAAAATGTGATGCTTCATCGGACTATGCAGCTTTAAGTACTCAATCCAAAATAAATAGTTACAAATTTGCTATTTCTTAATAACGATGATATTAAGGTGGTGTCATAAATAATGAATGTAGATTTTCCATCAGTAAGGTAACAGGACTTACTACCTATCGCGGATTTATTTCAAACTACACCAGTTGCTACCCAGGAAACCTGCTTATGTTGGCCCAATATATGCATGAAATTTGGCCAAATGTTGGCCAACATCCTGGTCCTCATCAAGCCAATGTTGACTAAATGGTATGAGCCAATGGTGGCTCAACGGTATGAGCCGATGGTGGCTCAATGGTATGGGCCAATATTGGCTCAACGGTATGAACCAATGCAGGCTTAGTCACGGTATGAGTCAATGTTGGCTGGCATGAGCCAACATTGGCTCGACAGTGAACCAATGTTGACTTAATGGTAGGAGTCAATGTTGGCTTAATGGTATGAGCCAATGTTGACTCAATGGTTTAAGCCAATGTTGGCTCAATGGTATGAGCCAATGTTGGCTTAACGGTATTATCCAATATTGGCTCTACGGTGGCAGCCAATGTTAGCCCAACGGTATTATTCAATGTAGGCTCATTGATATGAGCCAGTGTTGGCTTAATGGTATGAGCCAATGTTGGATTAATGGTATAAGTCAAATATCCCAAAACATCTGCATTTCCAGATCAATAACAGAAATAGGGAAAGAAAACCTAATAATAATACAATAAAATACACAAGAAAATGAAATAGTTGGGATTTGAACCCCTTACATACAGTGTCCGGAGGTAGTATCTTAGCACTGGGCTATACAATCAGCTCATAACCTTCACGTGTTAGCACAGACTTGGTTAATTCAGTCTGTTACTCCATGACATTCGCTTTACTCTCTCTCTCGCAGTCACTATTTTGGGGTAAGCTAAAATTGTACTAATACTACACATCTCCCATGTAAGAACTGGGAACTACTGGACCATGCCATGCACCACCTGTGGTAGAAATGAGCATTACTGGAAAGTTGAAGACCCATTTACCATGTTTGTGGCAAAAGTTTGGCGTACTTTTTTGTTTGTTTGTTTGTTTAACGACCCCACCCAGCACAAAAAGTAAACATCGGCTATTGGTAGTCCAAAAGTTGCCATACAACCGTGAGCCAACTGTCGAAACAGTCATTGGGCCAACCCCATAAGGCCAGCTTAAATTGTGAATTGCTAATGTATGTTGATCCAACATTTAAAAATATTTTCGTGTTTTCCAACCATTTATTGACGTTGGCCCAATATCAGCATATTGCATGGAATGACAATAAGGACTGACCGGTCGTGTGGGTGAAGTTCTCGGTGACATGCCTGAAGGGGCAAGTCATTACATGTCTGGGCCCGTATGCATGAAGAATTATTTATCGGCCCTGGTGTTAAGGACCGTGTTCGGGTTAGCTAACACCGGTGTTGAGAAATGGGTCACGGGGTATGCACGGAGCCAAAGCACGGAGGTGTTAGCTAACTTAGCAGTTATTTCACGATTTGGGAAATCCCTCTGTGCCTGTAGAGGCGATTTGTTTTGTGTACATTCGTCGATTTGACAATATTAATATCGGCGCCGTTGTATGGGTTAGATTTTAGGCTAAATTTAATGAAATTTCACGATTTGAGTATGTAATTCTGTTAAATATGATCGCATTCAATAGATTTGGACCTAATATATTGCCGCCGATGCAGCGGCGCGGCGGCGATGTTTTGTTGATTTTCAACAGTATGGATAGCGACGTCGATGCGGCGGCGATTTGTTTAGTTTACATTCGTCGATTCGACAATATTAATATCGCCGCCGTTGTATGGGTTCGATTTTAGGGTTAATTTAATGAAATTTCACGATTTGAGTATGTAATTCTGTTAAATATGATCGCATTCAATAGATTTGGGCCTAATATATGTCTGCGGCGGTGGTGGCGATGTTTTGTTGATATTCGACAGTATGGATAGCGACGTCGATGCGGTAGCGGCGGTGATTTGTTTAGTTTACATTGGTTGATTCGACAATATTAATATTGCCGCCGATGCAGCGGAGACGTTAATATCGGTTCGAATTTAGGGTTAATTTAATGAAATTTCATGATTTGAGTATGTAATTCTGTTAAATATGATTGCATTGAATAGATTTGCGCCTAATCGGTCCCTAACCCCGACGGTAAACTTGATATGGGCTGGGGTTAGCGTAGACGACGTTAAACTCGCGGAGTTTCCCTAACCCGGCCACATGCATACAGACTTTTCGCCACTAACCCGGAGATCGCCGCTAACCACGGGTTTGGCTCGCTAACACCGCTCCATGCATACGGGCCCTGATCTGCAGTCGCAAATTTCAGTTTAAACTGGCTGACTTGAGCGTCGGCAAGTAGTTTTGCCACTCGGGCAAGTAGAACATTCAGTCACTTGCCCTATTGGGCAAGTGGGATAAAAAGCCCTACACTGTATTGTCAGGCTATATTGCTTTGTCTAGTTTGAGATCAATCCACGATATGCGTGTTCTGTAACCCTAATGGTGGAAGGAAACAAGTCTCCCAAGTCCAGATTAACTGTTTATAACAAACTTATCAATCATAGATGTTTCTGGTAGCAGCAAATTAACGCCAAAGTTATTCTAAAAAATTCTATTCCGGATACTGGATTTAGCCACTAAGCGTTCAAAAGGGGATACGGTACCATGGTTTGTAAGTGTGAATATAAAAGTCGTCATTCTTCATACCAAACATGGGATTTTACATTTGAAAGATCCCGATCTTATGAATGTGACGTCGATTTGTCTAGTTTGCAGGGATGAACGATCTCCGCGATTCTGCGGATTTCCGGGATTTTTCAATCCCGCAGCACCATCAGCGTATACTACTGCAGACGCCGTAGCACTATCAGCATATACTACTAATAAATGCTACAAACGCTGGAGCACTATCAGCGAATACTACTAATAAATGCTCCCAACGGTGCAGCACTATCAGCGTATTCTATTAATACATGCTTCAAACAGTGCAGCACTATCAGCGTATACCAATATGTATGAAACCCGACTTCCAGAAATTTTCCGCGATCCCCTGACAGTGCTAAACCTATGGGAGAATATCCACATTTCCGCTTTTTTTCCAGATCACTTTCATCCGTGAGTTTGAGATCAGTCTGCAATAGGCGTGTTCTGTAACCCTAAAGGTGAAAAGACGAAGTATATATGGACAGGGAACAAGTCTCCTAAGTCCAGATTAACTGTTTATAACAAAAACTTGCCAAGCATAGATAATGTTTCAGGCAGTAGTGTATCACGCCAAAGTTATTCAGCGCAGGAGACTAGGTTTAGCCACTAAGCGTTCAAAAGGGGAAACGGTAGCATGGTCTGTGAGCGTGAATAAAAGACCAGTCATTCTTCATACCAAACATTCGATTTTACATTTTAAAGATCCAGATCTTGTCAATGTGACGTCGAATTGACTGAGGTGCTTCAACCATCATACAATGTCGCCACTCAGGAATACCAAATTGGATATGAACAAGATGATGTAGAAAATATTATTTGAAAAAAAAAGTTTTTTTACAAGGATAATTGTGACAAAGACAACTACCTTTTTTAAAATTATTTTTTATTTCATCAATTAATTTGTATGTTTCATGTCGTTCAATTATGACTGCTATTTTAGGAATTAAATTATCTTTGTTATCCATGTTCGAATTATGATCGAAAAAGTTTAGTCGTATAGTCTGATGAAAGCATCAAATTTTCGAAACCAACACTTACCTAGATTTGAATCTACACTGGTGTATGTATTAAGCTTGATTGATTGGTGGTTGGCTTAGGACATACTAAGCCATATTAATAGAACCTGTTACTGCTGAAGCCGATGATGTTAGGATTTTGACGTGCACACCCAAGTGATTCTTTTTCATGTTTTTACTTCAAACATCTCCAAAGTTCACCATTTGTAACAACTGCAAACCACCGCACTATGCAACTTTAAGCAAAGAATGTCCTGGGATTGATTTGGCTCTTACTAGTCTTAGGTCTATAAGCTCTTCAGGGATGAAAGTTCTCTGCGATTTCACATATTTCCGGGATTTTTCCTGTAGCTATAAGTGTATACTAATACGTTGCGCCCGTCCTGGTATTACCTTAGATGTTGCCAGGATGTAAAACTCCAACAACCAACCAACCAATACGTTGTTTCACGCGGCAGCACCATCAGCGTATACTACTAATACGTGCTTCAAACGGCGCAGCACTATCAGCGTATACTACTAATACTAGTCTGGAGGCAGAATCGAAAAAGTCGCTTAAATTTTGAGTTCGTTCAACCCGAGAGAGTAAAAGCAACCACCATCCTAATTTCATGTATAATTACTAGCCGAAGCTTTGTAGGGCGGTGGTCAACCTCTCTGACCACGCATAAGGTCACCAGAGGTCACGAAAGGTCACAAAGGTCACATTTAAGGGGAAAAAAATGTAAAAAACTTGTTTTCTTTTCAAATAATATTTTCTACATCATCTTGTTCATATGGCACCATTCCTAGGTGAAATCACTACATAATTACTGATCTATTAACTATTTAAATCTTCAATTTGTTCAGTGGAAAGTACAAAATTTAAACTTTAAATTAAAATATCTCAGCTTTATCAAATTGGGTATGGAATTATTAAATAATGTCACTCATCTGCATTATATCGAGGACAGTGAACCTTGTCTCTATTCTTACTATATGCAGAATATACTCTACTTCATTGTAAGGACTGTGTCATCTAATTAGGTGAGCTGTCGATTAGATAATCACCAATACCAAGAAAGTTTGGTAATTCAGAAGTATGCACCATAGATATGTAATATTTAAATTATAATGTTAATTTGTTTATGTACACTCATTTATTAGACGCCCTAGCTTCTGTATCAATAAACCAGAATTAAACCACAAATATATCATTTAGGTTGTAATGTCACGTTCTTGATGAACAGTCAATTGTGTACCTCTTTAAGGTGTACAACAGTTTGCTTCAGTCATCTGAATCTGAGGAATCTTCAGCAATGATGCTTAAAGGATTGTAGCATCTGGTGCCATATCACCCACATGATCCAATGCATCCGACATGATATTTGATACAGGTACATGTTTTGCTTTTACATTGTTGTTTGCATTTGCAAGTTTGTAGTTCAGGACATGCTCTGAGAATCGGATCCAGTGTTGTCCATTGTGGCTGGAGGTGTCCAGGACTGCTCTCTTTCCATCCAAATTCTTGAGGGGGAAGGCACTCAGGAGTGCACTCGAAAGCTGCATACCAGATTCTTGCTTGGAAGTGGGCTCGTTTGACATGTAGAGCTAGTGCATCCTTTGTTAGAGGGAGTGCTTCTGGATTTTTGTGCCGGAACATCTCAGCACACACATTATTGATGGAGTTTTCCAACGATGACCGTGCATAGAGTTGTATTACAAACTTCTCGGTGTCAGACTGGGTGTCTTCGTCTAACAGATCCCTGCTAATGTTTTTCAACAGTGCAGGGTTCTCAATGAAAACCGGCCATGCTGTTTTCTTGCTGTGACCCGCAAATTGGCTGGTAGTGTCGCAACCTGTTATTGCATGAAAACCTGGTAATGCATTGCAAATGTCATCAGATAGCTCTCTCCGTATGACGTGTACCGGGATGAATTTTGGCTTTGCCTTTGTTCCGGAACACATCCACAGTTCATTGGCTGAAATCCGATTGCAGAAGTGCACTAGGAGTACAAGAACATCTGTATCCCTACACTGGATAATCAACCGTTGGTATCCAGCTTGAATGGCATCAAGGGCATGAAGGATAAGTCTTGTATCGGCTTCCTCATGTCTGGACTTCAGCGATTCTGCAACTCTGCCACATGATGATTCTGCATGGGTAGATTCCGCATAGCCACCGGCTGTGACCACAATCTGCCCATCTGTCAATACATTCCGCGACTGTTGGATTAGCTGATTGGACAGAAAATCCTCAAGATCAAATTTATTTTCGGGAAGGTCGATGAATGCTTTCCATTGTTGCGGTAGTGGTACATCTCTGTTCTCAATCCTTCTGTGGATAGGTCGATGATGAAAGGCAGTACATTTTACTCTCGTGTCCCCTTTGACTGAAGTGGCTTCATAATGGTCGAATGCAACATCCACTCGAGTGCACGTGTTACTAATGTGGCTATGCACACCTCGTATGAATACGTCGGCACGGTCACCAAATGATTTGCTGTCAGCTGGTTTGCCAATGCTTTGCACCATGGCCATCCCATCGATGATACAGCAAGTCTTCATGTTATCCACATTGGAGAGTTCTATCTGTGAGTGCAAACCTGCAAGTATATGTGACAGTGCCGACTTGTCAGTGTGACGAAGCGTTCCATCTGCATTAGACAATGAGCACGGAACATCGGTAAGTTCACACTGTACCTTCACACTCTTTTGCTTCTTTTCCTTTAGTACTGGTTTGTTGGTGTACATCTTGGCGAATGTCTTTGAGTTGTTCTTGGACACTGGGTCGTATAAGCTTCTCTTTGCATCATTCGACAGGCACTCTTGAATAAAGCTTCTGAGGACATCTTTACCATTGATGTCAGCATCTAGCAAGTCACTTGCAATATCTGACGGCGCAACATCTTTTATCGAGATGCAAATAAGCTCCGACCCTTTCTGGTCAAACACATGAAACCTCGTAAATTGATCGATCAGACAACACACATCCGTTTCATCTCTCTTCATTCTGATCTTTCCAGCTTCCTTGTGTTCAACTGCAGCTGCACTTGACAAGCCAAACATCTGTTTCGTGTCGTCTGCCAGGCGAGCTCTGTCATTGTACATCAAGCACCCTCTGTCGCATGCACTGTCTGTTCTTGTGATACCTATGATCCCATCTGCAATCTTTCCCAGCTTGTTGACGTGCTCTAGTGCCGAGTCCATAGACACCTGTTTGAATTTGCCATCGCTCTCTTTCACAACAAAGTTACCTTCTGTAAACATTTGCATATCACTGAGGTATACTGAGCCCCATCTGAGGTAATTTGTGTGGTCATAGAGAGCCATCCATGGAAGCATTCTTGCAAATGTCACAACGTGAAGATTCCAAAGTCCTTCTCTTTCAGCCCTGATGAATTGTAGCAGTACTTGTACCATTGTCATGTATTGCCTCCAGAATGCAAATGTGGGATTGGCATTACACTCCTGGACGAATCGCTCCAGGTGAGGTTTGATGTCGTCAATGCATGACATTTGTTCTTTGAATGCAGACACAAGTCCATCGTTGTCCTTGTCTTTGATCATGGATAGTTTGTTGTCCATTGCCTGCTTCAGATGTTCCTGAGATGGACCTTGGTTATCATGCAACCATCTGAAGAACTTCTGCCAATATATTCGCCAGAGAGCTTCCAACACGAGTTTGTGACACCTGACGGCCCTGTTCCATTGCTTTCCTGATAGAATGCTGGTGACAGTTGATTCTCCATATATGCCAGACTCTATCAGTATGTCACTGAGGACACTATCTTCGTAGTGCTGTCCATTGGTCTTCAGAAAATTCATTGCTATCTGGAAACCTCCAAGATCTTGACACTGGTCTTCGTGTGCCCAGGCCAACTCCTTTGCTTTGCAGTAGATGCCTTCATCGAATGTCAGAACTGTATTGCGTTAACCAAGGTACATCGAGATGTTTTGACATTGACGAATAAGAGTCCATGCTGTGTCGTATTCAGTTGCAGGAGATGGGATAAATGGCATGTGACCAACAGTTCTCTGGAATGGAGACACATCAGATATGATGTGATTGAATGCTGTCCATCCTGGAACAATCTGTTCTTTATCAGTGGCACAGTGGTTTCTGCTTGTTAGCCAGACAAGATCTCCTGAATCCATTTTCATTGGCATGGTTGGAATAAGCTGCTCTGCTTACGGAGTGTCAGGAAACTTTGCTGCAGGCCTCGCACTTTTGTTATATCCTGCCGACAGCAGTTTGTTGAATTCATCTGGGATGGTTGTTAAGACCCTGGATTGACCAAGTACTATGTTTGGAATGTCTATAGTAGCTGCCGGTCCTCTCTGAAATGCTGCCATCTGTGTTCCGTGGAATGTTCAATATTAGGATGTCAATATTATCACCAGCAAACTGCACAAACGTCCTGGTATAAAGTTGTACATGTTTGCTAGAAATCTATCTATCTGGGGTTGTGCAATCGACAAGTTTATCCTCTGTACTTTTTCATAGCTGATTGTGTGTCCACTTGCGCTTAACAGCTGTACAATTGACTTTGATCAAGTTGCTTGATGAACTGCAAGACCCAGTCCAATATGCTTTGGAGTTAGCTTTTTCCCTTTCGATGCGGCAAATGCTACGTCCTGTACAATACTCAACACTCTAGTGAGTTGTGTATCACTGGTCTCTGCTTGTAGGTCATTGGTTCCTGTAAGTGTCAGCTGAAGTAGCAGATATAGACTGTTTGGAACTACAGCTCTTGCATGCTCTTCATCCAGTCCTTCATAGCTGTCATGTCCTGGAGTTTCTTTTAAGTCGGATCTGATTTTTGTGGCCACAAAATTAGCAGCTTTCAGAAACGTGTCTTCATTTTCTGGCAATATCGATGATACCATCTCCTCTTCGATATGTGCAACGGACACCTCACTACTGATGGTGTCAACTGCTAGTACAGCAGTGTCCACTGTTACTGTGGGAAATACAAAAGAGACTGTTTGATCAAGCGGGCAGACAAATTGAATTCGGGCTCCATTGCGGGTGAGTTTTTCTTTCAGTTTCTGTGACGGGTAGTTAGTTACCTTCCGCTCCTTCTAGGGTCAATAATTGTTGATAACGTGCTGCCAAACTTGAAAGTGTGTAGACATGACCCTTGTCCAATCCAATATCAACTTCTTTGGGGAGCGATACAAACGCTTTGTCATGCACACTGGTAATCTGTGAACCATCACCAGACTTCCTTTGAAGGTGTTCTCTAGTCCATTTCAGAAGGTACTTTGAGTGGTATTTTGCTTCATAAGCTATCAGATCAAGCGCTGCTATTTTGCAATTCAGACCCTCATCTTTTTTTGCGATGTTGTGAATTGTGTGTTCAGTCTGTTGTTAAGACTTGATGGAGCGAATCGCGCCGATGTTTTTGTTTTTGGCATAATATGCACTGCTCCCAATTTACACCTGGAACGACGCGTCTTGTAACCGTTTTGTGACTAGATGGTTGCTCTGTCCCTGTAGCAGTACTTTGAGCTATAGCCGGCCTTTTGCGATTCTGAAGCCTGTTGAGGTTTGTTTTGCTGCAGAATGCTGCATAGCAGGAGTGTGTATGCCATTTAGGAGTTTTATCTTCTAGATGATCAATTGTTGGTGTCAAACGTTGTAATACATATGCGTATCTGACATCTTCATACTGGCTACGTACACTGAATGCCTCTTTAACTCTCTCGATTCCGTCACTGGATCCAATACTCAACGTTCCGTCACTTTTCTGACAAAACATACACGTGTCCCAATTTGTTCCACTTAGACGTCTCCGCTTGATAGGCAGCACTGCAACCGGTTGGACATAGGACATTCTGGATGTTTTCAATTAACACCTGTAAATATATAGAAAAGAATTATGTTATTTATGCCCTGACATGCATGCACGAACATATTCGATTCAACATATTGGTACCTACTGATTTGTTTTACTTAGTGCCCTCTACATGTAATGCACTTACTTTACTTAATTCGTCCTTGTCCATTCGTTCTAGTTTATGCAAAACTGATCAATGAGCTATTGCCAGCCATCCAAGCATACAACTGCTATATGCTAACATGAAATATAGACAAACATAGCTTTTATTAAATAATAATGCATATTTTCGTTATTTTGGATATATCTGACTGATGTATGTATCCAGTATTTCATGTTAAAGTTTATATCAATACATAATAACACTCAAACAAGTCTAGAAGTCATATTTGATTAAAATAAAGATAGTTTAAAGAAACAAAAGGCATTGCAAACATGCTACATTTTGTTTTACTTACATTTTGTCACATTTTATCATTTTCCCTATATTTCAAGGACCCATAATTTCTTAAGCCGTTCTATATATTACCCAATTATTATTTAAAAAAATTAATAATTGCCAGATGTTTCTTTTCTTTTTTTTTATTTTAATGGGTTTTTTTAATTTAAATTTTATTTTTGCCACTAAATGACCCCATTTTTTCCCCTAACACACGGTTTTTAAACTTGACCACTGGCCTAAGCATATTCAGACAAATATTTTGAATTTATTTAGCATGGTGGTTGCTTTTACTCTCTCGGGTTGAACGAAAATGTAAAATTCTGGTATCTGCCCCCAGACTATACGTGTTTAAAATGGCACAGCACTATCAGCGTATACCAATATGTATGAAACACGACTTCCCGGAATTTTCAGCTATTCCCTGACAATGCTAAACCTATGGGAGTATATCAGCATTTCCGCTTTTTTACCTGGAGACCGCTTTCATCCCTGGCTCTTAGATTTATAAGCTCTTAGATTGATAAGTTTCGGCCTTGAGTTGAGTCTTAGTAGTATTAGATCAGTGGTCACATTCAAATGGGCTACTGATATTCTATAACTCTTATAAGGCTCACATTTAAACTTTATTATATATAAATATATATAAAAGATTGAGCTTTTCGTCCTGGCAACATCTAATGGCATATCAGGACGGGTACCGACTTGTGTAAGTACACACTTATTGTGATTTTATAGTGCTGTTCCACTGGGAGTCCAGGCCACTGGCACCATGATCCGATTTCCCCCTCAGTCACATTATCCTGATACTGAGCTAGCCAGTCCTTGCCATATCCTATTAATGCCAAGCTCTAGGCTAGGAAGTGACAATTATCAATTTAGTAAGTTATTGGTTTGATTCGACCAGGAATTGAACTCACGACCTTCCGCACGGGAAGTCTGCGCTCTACTGATTCGGCGAGCATACCAGGTATATAAAAACGAAGATAATCTAAATATATACGTATATATACATGTTTGATAAATCATATTTCTATATATATGATCATATTTCTATATAGATTACTTTTAATTAATCATATATATGATTACTTATATATGTATAGTTATTAGACATGATTAATTATATATACGATTAATTATATATATGATTAATTAAAAATGACACATGAAAATGACCAAATTGTGGCTGCGAATCCAGAACTTTGTATGTACATTTACCAAATGTGGAGCTATGGTTCTGCATGTGTTGACGCGGTGCTGCACAGAATGAGAACCAGTTTACATTTACCAAGTGTGGAGCTATGGTTTCTGCATGCGTTGACACGCTGCTGTACAGAATGGGAACCAGTTTACATTTACCAAGTGTGGAGCTATGGTTCTGCATGTGTTGACACGCTGCTGTACAGAATGAGAACCAGTTTACATTTACCAAGTGTGGAGCTATGGTTTCTGCATGCGTTGACACGCTGCTGTACAGAATGCGAACCATTTTACATTTACCAAGTGTGGAGCTATGGTTCTGCATGTGTTGGTGCGGTGCTGCACAGAATGGGAACCATTTTACTTTCACCAAGTGTGGAGCTATGGTTTCTGCATATGTTGACATGCTGCTGTACAGAATGGGAACCATTTTACATTCACCAAGTGTGGAGCTATGGTTCTGCATGTGTTGACACCCTGCTGCACAGAATGGGAACCATTTTACATTTACCAAGTGTGGAGCTATGGTTTCTGCATATGTTGACACGCTGCTGTACAGAATGGGAACCATTTTACATTCACCAAGTGTGGAGCTATGGTTCTGCATGTGTTGACATGCTGCTGTACAGAATGGGAACCATTTTACATTTACCAAGTGTGGAGCTATGGTTTCTGCATGTGTTGACACGCTGCTGTGCACAGAATGGGAACCATTTTACATTTACCAAGTACGGAGCTATGGTTTCTGCATGTGTTGACACCCTGCTGCACAGAATGGGAACCATTTTACATTTACCAAGTGTGGAGCTATGGTTTCTGCATATGTTGACACGCTGCTGTACAGAATGGGAACCATTTTACATTTACCAAGTGTGGAGCTATGGTTCTGCATGTGTTGATACCCTGCTGCACAGAATGCGAACCATTTTACATTTACCAAGTGTGGAGCTATTGTTTCTGCATGTGCTGACGCTCTGCTGCACATAATTGGAACCATTTTACATTTACCAAGTGTGGAGCTATGGTTTCTGCATGTGTTGACACCCTGCTGCACAGACTGGGAACCATTTTACATTTACCAAGTGTGGAGCTATGGTTTCTGCATGTGTTGACACCCTGCTGCACAGAATGGGAACCATTTTAGATTTACCAAATGTGGAGCTATGGTTCTGCATGTGTTGACACCCTGCTGCACAGAATGGGAACCATTTTACATTTACCAAGTGTGGAGCTATGGTTTCTGCATGTGTTGACACCCTGCTGTACAGAATGCGAACCATTTTACATTTACTAAGTGTGGAGCTATGGTTCTGCATGTGTTAACACCCTGCTGCACAGAATGGGAACCATTTTACATTTACCAAGTGTGGAGCTATGGTTTCTGCATATGTTGACATGCTGCTGTACAGAATGGGAACCATTTTACATTTACCAAGTGTGGAGCTATGGTTCTGCATGCGTTGACACGCTGCTGCACAGAATGGGAACCATTTTACATTTACCAAGTGTGGAGCTATGGTTTCTGCATATGTTGACACCCTGCTGCACAGAATGGGAACCATTTTACATTCACCAAGTGTGGAGCTATGGTTCTGCATGCATTGACACGCTGCTGCACAGAATGGGAACCATTTTACATTTACCAAGTGTGGAGCTATGGTTTCTGCATGTGCTGACACCCTGCTGCACAGAATGGGAACCATTTTACATTTACCAAGTGTGGAGCTATGGTTTCTGCATATGTTGACACGCTGCTGTGCACAGAATGGGAACCATTTTACATTTACCAAGTGTGGAGCTATGGTTTCTGCATGTGCTGACACCCTGCTGCACAGAATGGGAACCATTTTACATTTACCAAGTGTGGAGCTATGGTTTCTGCATATGTTGACATGCTGCTCTGCACAGAATGGGAACCATTTGGAATAAATGTGACGAGGAGCATGTAAGATAATGACCAGCAATTTACAATTTTGACATTTGATTACCACAGCAATACAGAAATGCATGTGAATGTATGTAAACATTTTGTGTCTTACATAAACTATATTCACCTAATTTGAGCTTTTAACTTCAAACATGTCTCTCGATACATACAATTGATTGTGTGTAAAAGCGATGACCCGATAATAATATGACAATAAGATTTTTGTTGTTGTGATGGGTGTATTATGCTGCGTACGGTAAGTTAATGACTTGTTTCGCCGCTAGAGTAATAGTCTGTGACTCCCTTCTTTTATGCTTTCAGTTGTTGTGTAGCTAACTGCTGCGTGCATTCTTTCTCTGTCTGTAAGCATTCTCCCACATCCCCCAAACATCTGTGAGTTTGTTTGTTCTACAATCGGATTTGAACATTGTGTGTTATGCTAGTAATGCCAAGCGGGTCACCCGAGTTGCGAGAAATTCAAATAGAACACTGCAAGTGGAGTTGACAAAAACATGTGCCGCGTGCAAAAAGTCCCGACCCCGGTAACCCACCTCTTGGCTGGGATTGACTGGGAGCGATGATGTCACATTTGTGCTGGTACCGTCCTGTAGCAGTACAAGTCCTATGTGTGTGCTTAAAAAATGTTTTTGTTTAATAAACCAGATTAATGAAATTGAAATATAACTGAACTATGCATTCAAAAACTACTTTAAATACTATTTTGCTGTAGTTATATCGGTTATGTAAAAAAAAAAGACAAGTATTGGATTAAGCCACCATTTTTCTCACCCAGAGCATGGAGAAGCGTATTCGATTATTCAACCCGAGTCTGTAGGATGTGCGCATGCGCCAAAAAGTGGCTCAGGTGACCCGAGTTGATTAATTGAATACGCCCAATTTGGTTGAAATGCCGTTCGATTTTGACACAGCGCAGAACCCCCACGTAGAATGTAAACCCACAGAGAATTTTAACCGCGACACCGGGCTAGGAAGCGACAAGTATAAATCTTTAAGTAATTGATTTTTAGCGAAGACTAAAAATCACTTAGAGCGCTTTCTGTGGCCTCCATCTTGGTTTTTGGCATTCTTTCCCAATTTATCAACTTTACACCAATACAGATAAACAAGCACACTGAAACCACTACATGCACAGATGATTCCTACTGAACACTTGTGGTTAAATCATATGCTGTGTTTGTATATCAGTTAGTATATCAGTTAGACTACTTGACAAACAACTATTATAACTCAATGACATAATAAAATTCAAGACCCACTACCACCACTGAATAACTACTTCTTCAACCAGATTTGCACGCAAAATAAAACACTATACATCCACAGCATGGCACTATTAAAAGACTAACATTAATAAAACCAAATCTAACTGATGTACAAACACAGCATATGATTTAACCACTTGTGTACATTACTTCGCACTCTATCTTGATGCATATACCTTGCACTATGTTGAGTACCTATGCTGTACACTATACAGGATAGGCTGCTCCCTCACTTTCTTTTTATGTTCAGAATGGGTTGTGCTGCACACAATGCAACACATTCCACTTCCACTATGTACAAATCAAATGTGATCGCTCGAACGGCTGGAAGACCAGTGCCTCGGCGCCGACAAAATATGTATTCAGATGAATAACAATATTTACCCCCCCCCTAAAAAAAACCATTTAATACCCTATAATACTAAGACGGCTCACTCCCTATGTCTCCAATGGTAATGTAAATTTTGCAGTGCCACCTTGTGGTGGGTTTGATCAGCCCAGCTGCTGGTTGGTGTTTCACATGTAAACACATACAATTATATTATACATGAGATAGGTAAGTATGAATACACATCAATATGAAATTGCTATGAACAAATACACATCATCATCAACATCATCATCAGCATCGCCATCATCACACATCTTTCACATTCATATATACATTTATACATATAATATAGCACCTGTTTAACCAAGAGAACAGCCAGCGCACCAAGTGGTGGGTTTGATCATTTTGATTACACAGTACAGGCTGAGTGAGCCGTCTTAGTATTATAGGGTCTTTGCCGCCACTCTGGATAGGGGTGAACCTTATATCTAGCCTGACCCCCCTATGGTGCAGAATCACAATATAGAGTGACTGTCCAATGTTTGATTTCACGTATGTGTTCTGTCTATGTTGTAATTATAACTAGCCATCCAAAATTAAAAACATCATGTAGTCTTGACTTAGGCGAACAAAAAGCAAGAGCTCCCGGCGCGCCACCTAACGAACACCTAATATAACAACAGAGTCTGTTGCGGTTGGTTCCCGCTAGGTGGTGCCACCAGAGCTTAAGGTTACCAACATCCTACTAGGCCGTAATCGATTAACACGACCCGGTGTTGCGGTTTCCGAGGCACACCAGTTTGCGAGGGACACATCGCTTCTGCACATGCATCAAAATCGAACAGCATCGTCACTAACCTTATAAATTTAATATAATATTTTTGGAAAAGATGTTTTCTATATGTGTACCAAGCGATTTGTTTCTAGGTGTTGTGGTTTTAGAGATATTTCACTTTTGCTGTATTTACTGTATGCAGATTGCTCACGACCATTGACAATGCCTTGAGTTTGATGGTACACCCGGTGCAAAACATTAGTTTTATTCCAAATTAATAGAAATCAAGAACCCTAACTTTATAAATTTAATATAATCTTTATGGTAAAGACGTTTCTATATGTGTACCAAGCGATTTGTTTCTAAGTGGTGTAATTTGAGAGATATTTGACTTTTTCTGTGTGAAGATTTGCTCACGGCCGTTGACAATGCATTTGATTGGATGTGTCCCTGGCAAACTGGTTTGCCTCGGAAACCGCAACACCGGGCGACTCCGGTCACCCGAGTCGTCGGAATTTCAAATCGAACACCGCGAGTGGAGTCGGGAAATACACGTGCTGTGTGCAAAACGACCCGACCCCAGTAACCCACATCTTGGCTGGGGTTTGCGAGGAGCGATGACATCACATATGTGCTGGTAGTACAGGTCCTACGTGTTGTTTTAATACTTTTTTTTTTAATAACTAAGATTGTCAGCTTCTACAATCATAAAATACTTTAAATCCTATTTTGCTAGACTTATATCGGTTATTGAAAAAATATAAAGTTTTAGATTAAGCCACCATTCCTTCCACCCCGAGCGTATTCGTTTATTCAACCCTAGTCTGTAAGATGTGAGCATGCACCAAAAAGTGGCTCGGGTGACCCGAGTTGATTAATCGATTACGCCCCCTGGGACTATATCACCATTGCAGCCGCGCAGTGCATTGTGGGATGCGTGGAAGAAAAACAAACCCGCGAGAAGCACATGGAACATGCTAATTAATACACTGGGTGCAGCTATGAAATGTGCTAGTTTCAGCTCATCTCAGCTCTTGTTTGAAACATAGAATAACAACTAAAAATATATATATATAATACATTAAGATGTTAATCTTTTTTCTAGCATTGCATTTAGATCAATCTAATCAGCACATCTTATACTATCTGCATTTAGATTGTGAAAAATCTAGACACTCAGACTAGTGTTAGAGCCATAGACAGAGTCAGTTTTACTCATTTTATTCGTGTTTTTATTTATATCCTATGGTTAATAACATTTGTTGGGCTAGGAAATGGGTAGGGTTAATCAGACATTGGTTATATATTTCTTTGAAACAAGTTTTTGTTGACACATTTGACATTTTAATATTTAGAACAATAATTACTTATGTCTAATCAATGTTGATGTAAGCATCAGCCTGTAAAGTGACTGAAATTGTATGTTTCTTAGCTCAAAATGCTTCATCATGGAGAGTTGTCTCTTAAACATATTCATTATAGTCCATCCATCCATCTGTCCATGTTTGTGCCAAATTGTTATGTATTTTGATTAATTTTGAATAAAACCAAAGTTTTGCCCTACGCGTATTGGCAAACTCAATGGCCGCATGCCTTTGCTTTGCTGCCAGCGCCGTTTTCAGTGCATGCAGAGTCGGAATGGTGATCTCGTCTATTGTCAAGTATTGTTGTTCACCTGATTGATTTCCCACACATGCGTACTGACTGGTTGGGCGTAGTTAAACTAAACATATCCAATGGTACTAATAGCTGGCTTATAATCAAATTTCTGTTTGAACCCATGACCTCCCGCACTGTTTAGGCTAGATACGGGTTCGAACCCTGGTCGAGAAAAACCAATGACTTAAAATCTGATGCTTGTCGCTTCCTAGCCAGGCGTTTTGCATTATTAGGATAGGGCAAGGACTGGTTGACTCAGTGTCAGGACAATGTGACTGAGTGGGATATCAGGTCATTGTTCTGGTGGCCTGGACTCCCTGTGGGGCAGCATTGTAAAGTCGCCATGAGTGTGCACTGTCACAAGTCGGTACCCATCCTAATACGACCATAGATGTTGCCATGACATAGAACTGCAACAACCAACCATCTTACTGATTAGGCTATCACGTCCTGTTGGAGCGAAGATTGCTCAGTTGCCCCTGATATTAAAGTTGCATAGTCCGATGGTTTTGAGTTTTTGTCATTTTTCTGAGATAAATATATTAATTTGATTGTTTTAACCTACCGTGTTTCAGGTTGAAGTAACTTTTATCTTAAATAGATAGGTTTTGAGATATTTGAAATTTAAGCATATAAACTTACTTTCCCCGTGCCCCCAACTCTGCCAATTTGGATTTCCACCGCTGTGTATAACTTACAGCGTCATCAAAGGCCCGTCGCTCTCATACCATGTCTATGTGGTGTGGGAGGTTAAAAATCCCTTGGGTCAGTAAAAGTGTAGGCTCGGGCTTTCTATCGACCAGCAGTGGAGTGGGGAATACCAGTCGTCTGTGACTGGGATTTCCCCTGCTCGGGACAACTAATGTACCAAAAAAAAAGAAAGAGAGACAAATAAGTGTTCACACTTCCTGTCTACCATTCGCTATATCGCTATAAGCATGCCAAATCTCTGACACCATGGACTTCAGCAGTAACAGGTTCTATTAAATAGTCTCAGTACTCCCTTCTATGTAGCAATAAATGCTTAATAAGTGCATCAATATCTAAGTTAGATATGTAGAGTCAATTCTATATAATTATTTTACTTTTGAAAATGTGATCCTTCATCGAACTATGCAGCTTTAACATACAGATCCTCCTCTGGCTGATCTAGGCCCTATTTGGCCTCTAATACCAACTTGTTATTATAGAAAAGAACTAATTCTTTTGCATGCATATGAAGGTTGAGGGAGCCCTGAAGTCATATAATTTGTAGGTATCCTCTCCAATGTCTATCCAGCATTCTCTTAAATGCTTCTACTGTTGGTGCTTCAACCACTTGGTCTGGAAGACTGTTCCACGAATCTGTCACTCGAAAGAAATATTAGTGTTTCCTGACCTCAAGTCTGGGAATCTCCTTGAAGATCTTATTCTGCTGGCCTCTGGTGTTGCTGTCTACTCTGAGGTTGAACAAACCCGTTGTGACATCACTGTCGTAGACTCCAGTAATAATTTTATAAGCGTCTCTCATATCTCCCCTGAGGTGACAATATGACAATGTTGCTAGTAGCTTGAGTCTCCTCAGGTGATCTTCATATGCAACCTCTCCCAATTCTGGGATCATCCTTGCCGCATGGCATCGTACATTTTCCAGAGGTACAATGTGTTTAACCAGATGAGCCCAAACTTGATTTGCAAACTCCAGGTGCGGTCTTACCAGAGACTTGTGTAATGTGACCAGAGTCCTCTAATTCTTATACAGTATAACCCAGTTAAACCAAACTTGAAGGGACCCTAGAAATTTGTTTGGATTAACCGATCATTGGTTTAACCAAGCTTTGGCTTAGACTTTGACTCCCCCCCCCCCCCACACTACTGCCCAGACACACTCACTTTCCCTGTCCAGCTCGCCACCCTACTGCCCCCTCCATCCCGCATCCTCCCCCCCCCCCCCCCCCCCCCCCCCCAACCACACACACACTACTGCCCCCACATACTCACTTCCCTCCTCCGGCTCACTACCCTAATCCCCCCCCCCCCTCCCCCCCACACACTTTTGCTAACACTAAAGGGCGCATTCCTTACACGCGGTATGCGGTATGCGAATGCGAATGCGACAAAAAATCGAAACGCCTTGAAGCCTATGAGCTACATTCCTTACACGCGGTATGCGAATGCAAATGCAAATGCAAATGCAAATGCGAATGCGTTTTTCCAATCGGTCCATGTAGCGATCGGTGCGGCATGCGGCATGCGGCACGGGGGTGCGAATAGAAAACCATCAGTCGCATTTGTCCATTAGTTTTAGACAAGGAGAGGCGACTGAGCATTATGGAACGGTCACACACAAGGGTGTGGAGGGGACACACAGGCCTAGAAAGACGGTCCTAACATGGCTCAGTTTAGCTTGCTCCGAGGGATGTTAGGACCGTCCCAGATTTTGTTGACCAAAAAGGACGGTCCTAATATGGCTCAGTTTAGGATGTTAGGACCGTCCCAATCGGGAGACAGACGGTTACGGGAAAGCTAAAAATGCTACCATATGCACAGAAATATGAATACTTATCTATATATATAGTGATATATAGTGATTGGTAGACAGGAAGTGTGAACACTTATTTGTCTCTCATTTTTGCTTGAGTGCAAGTAATTAGCAACACAAGGAATAAATTAGTAGCATGTGGTGAATAAGTGGTCAAATTTCCCTATATCATCAGCCCATGCTTTTTCTAATCGGTTCTTGAATGAATTTATTGAGCCGGCATCTATAACATTTTGTGGGAGACTATTCCATATATTTATGATCCTGTTTGAGAAACTGTGTTGCCTTAATTTTGAAACGGCTCTGGGTTTTACTAGTTTGAGAGTATGGCCCCGGCTGCCTTCTCTTTTATTCAAGGTGAAAAATTGGTTCATATCTATTTTATCAAAACCTTTCATAATTTTAAATACTTCAATTATGTCACTTCTTTTCCTTCTGTAGGAAAGAGTAGGAAGTTTCAATTTCCTGAGCCTTTGTTCATAGGGTAAGTCCTTTATAACTGCAACTAGTTTCGTTGCACGTCTCTGAACCTTTTCGATCTCCAGAATATCTTTCCGAAAAATTGGGCTCCAAATTTGTGGACAGTATTCCAAAATTGGCCTAACAAGAGACTTAAATAGAATGAGAAAATTGTTCTTGTTGAGGCGATGGAAGGTTCTTTTAATTATTCCTACTCTCTGGTTAGCATTTGAGATGATAGTCCTCATGTGTTTCTGAAAGGAGAGTTGGGAGTCGAAGGTTACACCCAAGTCCTTTTCATAGCTATCTTGTTGCAGGACAGTGTTCTGCATAATATAGGCGTAATGAGGATTATTTTTCCCGTAATGAATAATTTTGCACTTCTTTTCATTGAAGGGCAATGATTTGGTTATAATAAAGGAAGGAACCCCCATGTGACGTACGAAAAGGTACATAGATATAAATGCAATATTTGGTCATATACAGTGCAGTAAGGAGTATACTTGTTTATTTTAATTTTTTTAATATAGCCAGTCGTGTGCCGCATGCCGCATACCGCGTGTAAGGAATCATGCCATTCGCATACCGCATACCGCATGCCGCATACCGCATACCACGTGTAAGGAATGCCCGCTTTACCCAGACAAGCGTGGTGTAAAATGCTGTGGGGTCTCAGATGACCTTATAACCACATGAAAGTTTGGTTTAAAGTTGCATAGTCCGATGAAGCATCAACATTTCAAAACCAAAACAAGTATCTCAATTTAATTCTACATATCTCACTTAAATACTGGTGCACTTGTTAAACATTTTTCACTACATAGAAGGGGATACTGAGGCAATTTAATAGAACCTATTACTGCAGAAACCTATGGTGTCAGAGTTTTTGCAAGCTTGCCAAAACTAATTTGCATGCACAGCCATGCTCAAGAAACATGTGCAGTCACACATTGCACTTCAAATATCTCAAAGGTTATCTATTTAAAATAAAAGTTACTTCAAATGAAAGTAGAGTAGATTATAACAATCAGCCTAATATCTTTATCTCAGAAAATGACAGAAACTCAAAACCCATCGGACTATGCAACTTTAACCGTACCAGAAGTGGCTTGGGACAGACAATTTTGTTTGGATTAACCGATACTTTGGATTAACCGACTTTGGTTTAACCAACTTTTTTATATGATAAATGGTAGTATTTTGCCGCGCGCCGAAAAAAGTTTGGATTAACCGATCGTTTGGTTTAACCGAGCTTGGTTTAACGGGGTTATACTGTATTGAAATGTATGATGTATCACTCCGAGGATTGAGTTTGCCTTATTGACATTCGCAGCCGTGGTGTTCAAAGTTACTATGGTCACCCTGTCAAGTTCTGTCCCCTATTGGTAGGCCAATAACACCCTGACAAGTTCTGTCCCCTATTGGTAGGCCAATAACACCCTGACAAGTTCTGTCCCCTATTGGTAGGCCAATAACACCCTGACAAGTTCTGTCCCCTATTGGTAGGCCTATAACACCCTGACAAGTTCTGTCCCCTATTGGTAGGCCAATAACACCCTGACAAGTTTCCACTTATATCCATTCCCAGATGTTATTCTTTTTATCAGAACTGAATAAACCCCCCCCCCCCCCCCCAAAAAAAACCAACAAACAAACCCACCAATGTCTATATTGGGTTCTCAACCTTTAATCTTGATTTGAATCCTCGGTTATGGCATTTCTTGTTTTTGTAGAAAGATTGCTCCAAAGTTGTCTGCTTTGATATATAGGTGCTTTTAAAATTCGTTTTTGTATAGTTTGTTAGTCCGCTTATAAGGAACTTTCTTCAGGGCACCATATGTGTTCAGTACGTGGTCTGAACGTTGCCACTGCCTTTAACGTAGGTCAACGGAGTGCAACATAGTGAACAATGTTTGTCTAACATACGTCTAACGTACATCGATGTTTGCCTAACCCATCCATAACGTACAGCGGACTAAAATCCACACGTTGTCGAACAAACAAGTGTTCAGAGACAAATAAGTGTTCACACTTCCTGTCTACCATTCGTTATTTCGCTATATGCTGATCTAGTATTATGAATAACTGAATTTGGCACATGGCTGGAAGACCAGTGCCATGGCACTGACAAAAGACTTTATTCAATGAATAAACTATATTTACAAAACATGCAAAACAAAGGTCTACTTCTGATTTGTACTTTTGGTTTTTAGTAGATAGTCTGCGGTGATATTGATACATCTCAACATCTATTATTAGCAAAGTATATTTGCACACAGATGAGTATATCTGCATCTAAGTGTTCTTGGCCTAGTGGGCGGTTTACTAACTACGCTCCATCAATCCCAACCCAAATATACCGCATGTACATTCATATTATGCGTCTATATATTTTGTAATATGTGTACACGTATTCTCATGAAATGTTCTCTGTGGCGGAGTGGTTAGAGTGTCTGACTTTTTTCGAGGTCGGACTTGTAATCTGAAGGTCGGTGGTTCAATTCCCCGTGCCCTCCATCTCTGCCAATTTGGATTTCCACCGCTGTGTATAACTTACAGCGTCATCAAAGGCCAGTTACTCTGATACCATGTCTATGTGGTGTGGGAGGTTAAGAATCGCTTGGGTTGGTAAAAGTGTAGAATCTAGCTTTCTATCGACAAACTGTCTAATGGTGAAAACAACTTTATTCAGACTTATCCATCATAGGCAGTATCAATCTTCAAGAATGAAATGCAGATTAAAACCGTAGATTTGGTTAGTTGGTTGTTGGAGTTGTATGTCCTGGCAACATCTAAGGTCATATCATGACGGCCACCGACTTGTAACAGTGCACATTCATGATGACTTTGTAGTGCTGCCCCACTGGGAAATCAGGCTTCCGTCACCATAAGCCGATATCCCACTCAGTCACATTATCCTGACACTGAGCTAAACCAGTCCTTGCCCTATCCTATTAATGCTGAGCACATGGCTATGATCAACCAGACGGGATGGCCGAATGAGTTGAGCATCCGTCTCCCGTGCTGGTAGATCGTGGTGTCATGGGTTCGAATCCTGGTCGAGTCAAACCAATGACTTAAAAATCGATACTTGTCGCTTCCTAGCCAGATGCTCGGCATTACTAGGATAGGGCAAGGAGCAGTGGAATGAGGAAGACCAGTCGTCTGCAACTGAAATTTTCCCTGCTTAAACAACTAATGTACCAAAAAAAAAAAGAAAAAAAAGAGCGACAAGTATAAATTTTTATAAGTCAGTGGTTTTACTCAACCAGGAATTGAACTCCAGATCTCCCGTCCGGGAGGTCTGCGCTCTACCGATTCGGCCACCGCACCCGGTTTAGACGGTAGATACTGCTGATAAGCCGGCCCTTTGTTCACAGTGCGCCGTGCCCAGTAAGTAAGTTGTGCAGCTAGAAACAAACGCAAACACACACACCGGGCACACGGCTCACAGCTCACACTGCGCCGGCTCGGCTCCTCACGGATTCTCACATTAATTTTACTGTCGGAGTTGTGTAAGACGCAGCGTAAGATGGAGGATGTGTGTGGATGCCGCCTAAAGGTGAGTGCGTGTTGGCGCCACCTGGTGGCGGAGACTGCCTGCGGAGGGCTTCCGGTAGCTGTAGATCTCACAGCAGATTTGAACTATGTGACTGTTTGTGTAGTGGCCAACCAACTAATGTTACCACTCTCACTGTACCTCCTCTCACCTATCTGCGTCTTTCTCAGTGGTAGCCGGTGTCGCAGTTTCAGCGCCCGGTCAGTTTCAGCGCCCGGTCAGTTTCATGCGCATGCGTCAAAATCTAACATCATCATCACTAACCTTATAAATTTAATATAATGTTTTTGTTAAAGATGTTTTCTACAAGTGTACAAAGCGATTTGTTTCTAGGTGGTGTGCTTTTAGAGATATATCACTTTTCCTGTATTTTCTGTATGAAGATTGCTAGCGACCATTGACAATGCCTTGAATTTGACGGCACGTGCAGTGCAAAACCTTAGTTTTATTGAAAATTAATACAAATCAATAACCCTAACCTTATAAATTTAATACAGTCTTTTTGGTAAAGATGTTTTCTATATGTGTACCAAGCGATTTGTTAATAGGTGGTGTAGTTTTAGAGATATTTCACTTTTGCTGTATTTTCTGTATGAAGATTGCTCACGACCATTGACAATGCCTTGAGTTTGAGTCTATACGGGCCGTTGAAACTGACCGGGCGCTGAAACTGCGACACCGGACCATTGTCATGCTGTTGTACTTTGTACAGGGGCTGTCACATTATGACACATCGCGCCAACATACGACGACGTATGTGATTTTTGGCCGCTACGTCGGGATATTTCGTTATGCGTTACGCGTGCGTTATACCCCTGTCACACTACGACGTAACGAGCCAATGTAAGCCTGACGTGCTCATGTTTCATCATTACGTTGACGTACGTTGGGTTACGTTATGATGACGTCAGAATGACGTTAGACTGACGTCAAGCTACGTCACGTTACGTCGTGTTACGTTGGCGCGCGTCAAGGTTTTGAACCTGTTCAAAACTTTTGCCGTAATACTCGAACGTAAGGGTTTACATTCGCCGTACATTCTGTACACGTTCGGCGAACGTCAATGACGTTAGACGGATGTTAGTCAAACGCTGCCCACTATGTTCCACTATGTTCCACTACGTTCCACTACGTTCCACTACGTTCCACTACGTTCCACTACGTTCCACTACGTTCCACTACGTTCCACTACGTTCCACTACGTTGACCCACATTAAAGCCGGTGGAAACGTCCACGCAGCGTAATGGGAACGTCAGGAGAATGTACGCCAAACGTATGCTGAACGTACGTCCAATGTACGTTCAACATTTCGCCACCATGTCATGACGTATGTAACGTCACGTCACGTAACATAGCGCAACGTAGTTCTGGCGATGGAATAACGTACATAATGTTCCGTGAGCGTAATTACTTTGTCCTCTCTCGTTGAATGACGCTATCACTACGCTTTACCGACGTTACGCTCTCGTCAACTATGCTGCATCCACATTCAACTTGTGCCCAAATTTGCATACTACGCCGAGAAGTTCGACGTTTTTCACATTCTCCCTATGCTGATGTTGTTACTTCATAGTGTGACAGGGCCTTTAGGTATACGTCAATGTACCTCGACGTTCGTCGAGATATGGAGTCACGCGTCAAGGGGTCTGCAAAAGTTTGTGCATGCACAAAACTTTCGACATATGACAACGTTCGACAACGTGTGGATTTTACATCCACCGTACGTTATGTATGCGTTAGGCATACATCGATGTACGTTAGACATATGATAGACAAACGTTGTTCACTACGTTGCACTACATTGTCCTACGTTAAAGGCTGTGGGAACGTTCAGTCTGCGTACTGACAACATATGGATAATGTATACCTAACATATGTCTAACGTACGTTTAGCATTTCTCCAGCGTGTCTTGACGTATGCAATGTATGAGGCGTAGTTCTGGCGATCGAATAACATATATAACGTTCACCGGCATTCTGTGAATGTACTGCGAGCGTAATTCGAGCATTTTTCGCCGGGAGGTACATTAGCCATACGTTGGTCATATGTTGGCCATACGCTATGTATATGGTATGTATACCTCCAACTTTGCCGCCCACACCGAAAAGTTTGACACTTCCCTACGTAAAAAGTGATTTTACGCTTTGGCCGCGCGCTTGCGAGATGTGTCGTAATGTGACAGGGCTTTAACATTAAATGCAGCCGGTACAGCCACTGAGACTGGAACCGTACTCCGATGAATGCTCTCCAAGCAGACCTTTGCCTGGTTTTTCAGTTGGTGCATTTCGAGTAAGTGCGGGGAGAGTGCTGAGGTCAGTTCCTCCAACTATGTAATAGTTATATTAGTCTAGCAGCACTGATGAGACTTCTAGATAACCATATATAGAAAAATGTCAGAATTTGCAAGCTAACATACTAAATATATAGTTAAAATGTTTATTTATATACTACTCATAACCAGCTACTTTTGTTGTGAATAACTGATTAAATCATGTAAATTAATATATGTTAAAAGTGGAATTGAGAGCTTTCTGTGGCTGCCATCTTGGTGGTTCCCGTAGATTCCACTGTCTGTGGGGAACCCCTCTAGGTCATGTGATGAGGGAATCCCACCCATGATGTCATTCAGGCATTACAACCTCAGCACTCTCCTCTCACATGCTTGGTTGTATGTACTTAATAATTAAGCAAAGGTGTGTTTGAAGAGCTTTTGAAACTGGAATTGCCGGTGTTGGTGATTAGAACTATTCAGAGTTCACTTGTCTCTGGGTTCGGAATACCGGGCGACTATAAAGTTGCATGGTCCGATTTATTTAACTTTCTGCAATTTTCTGAGAAAATTACTTAGGTTGAACGCTATAACCTACTTTACTTTGTTTGTTTGTTGTTGTTTTACGTCCTAGCAACATCTAAGGTCATATCAGGACGGCTACCAACTTGTGACTGTGCGCACTCATGGTGACTTTATAGTGCTGCCCCACTGGAAGACCTGGTCGCCAGCACCATGACCTGATATCCCACTCAGTCACATTATCTTGACACTGAGCCAAACAGTCCTTGCCCTATCCTAATAATGCCGAGCGCCAGGCTAGGAAGCGACAAGTTAAATTTTTAAGTCATTGGTTTGACTCGACCAGGGTTCGAACTCACGATCTACCAACACGGGAGACAGACGCTCGAACTCATTCGGCCATCTTTGAAGTAACCTGTTATTTTAAATGTCTAACTCTGGAGATATTTCAAGTGAGAATATATGAAATTATTTTTTCAAGCACATCAAAATTCTGATACCATAGGCTTCAGCAGTAACACGTTTGATTAAATTGGCTTATAGTATCCCCTTCTATGCAGCAAACAATGCTTAATAAATGCATTAGTATCTTGTCAGACCAGATCTAGATAAACACTTTGGTTTTGAAAATGTGATGCTTTCATCGGACTATTCAGCCTTAACACCTGGTTCTCAGTGAACGCTGATGGCATTTGTTACCCAGACTGCACTGCGGCACAAGAGGATGCTTAACTTTGCCACTGTATGATGAGTCCATCCCATATTGCATCTTTATTGGGGAGATATCTATGTTATCTGTTATCTAGGTCATGCTGAATGGGTCGACTATTATCTGGACTTTGAGTCAGAAGTGTGTCAGCGTTCTACTTCTTTGAAGCACCCTGTTGATTTCTTGATGACGCAGAGACACCACCCATCCCTCCCGGTCATCGCACGTACCCGCGTGTTACCGATTGGCGAGCGATCAATAGAACACCAAATTTATATTATAACGATCCAGCTTTCGCATATCACGCATCGCCGGATGCTATTTGACGCGTCTTGCTGCATATTTTCTGAGCATGCACAATATATTATACTAATCATTATAATGTACTTTACTTTAGTTTGAAGTAACTTTAATTTTAAATGGCTAAGTTTGGATATATTTGACGTCAAAACATGCCAAAATAATTTTGGCAAGCATGCCAAAACTCTGACACCATACACTTCAGTAGTAACGGTTTCTATTAATTGACTTATTATGCCCTTCTATGCCACAACAAATGCTTAATAAGTGCACCAGTGTCTAAGTGAATATGTAGAATCAAATGTAGATGAGTGTTTTGGTTTTGAAAATTTGATGTTTTCATCGGACTATGCAACTTTAAAGCTGCATAGTCCGATGAAAGCAGAACATTTTCAAAACCAAAACAATGACCTAGATTTGATTGGGCAGTTCTAATTCTACCTTAAATACTGATTCACTTATTAAGCATTTGTTGCCACACAGATGGGAATACTGAGTCAATTTAATCAAGCCTGTTACTTCAGAAGCCTATGGAGTGAGAATTTTGGTATGCTTGTCAAAATTAATTTGGCGGAGTGGTTAGAGTGTCTGACTTTTTCCTAGGTCGGACTCCTAATCTGAAGGTCAGTGGTTCAATTCCCAGTGCCCCACCTCTGCCAATTTGAATTTCCACCACTGTGTAGAACTTACAGCATCATCAAAGGCCAGTTGCTCTCATACCATGTCTATGTGGTGTGGGAGGTTAAAATTCCTTGGGTCAGTAAAAGTGTAGGCTCAGGCTTTCTATCAACAAACTGTCTAATGGTGAAAACAAGTCTATTCAGACTTATCCATGACAGGCAGTATAAATCTTCAAGAAAAGGTTCACACTTCAAATATCTAAAACACAATAGTTAGAAGAATATGTTTAAAAAAAGGTGTTTTAGATATGTATACAGGTAATTTAGAGAAGAAACTGGTCATGGCTATTAATAAAGACCAAAATCAGATCAAAATAAAAAGGGTAAATTGGTAGGTGTAGATCTAGTCAGTAATACCTAGAACCCATGAGGGGGCTCCAAACACGTTGACATATGGTCGGTTGTTTGTTGGAGTTTTAAGTCCTGGCCACATCTAAGGTTATATCAGGGCAGATACCGATTTGTGACAGTGTGCACTCATGGCGACTTTATAGTCCTGCCCCACTGGGAGACCAGGCCGCTTGCACCATGGCCTGATATCCCACTCAGTCACATTATCCTGACGCTGAGCCAACCAGTCCTTGCCCTATCCTGATAATGCCGAGCACCTGGCTAAGAGGGGCACATATCAGTTTTTAAGATATTTGTTTGACTCGACTGGGAATTGAACTCCCAACCTTCCACACGCAAGGCATGCGCTCTGCCAATTCAGGCACTGCATCCGGTACATGACATATATGGTGTATGGGAGGTAGGTATACATATAAATATGATGCGCTTATTCCCAAATAAACAGTTATGGAGATGATGGTGAAGGCTATTGCGCTTCATTCATTGGTAACAGAGATCATGGCGACCGGTCCGCCTCCCGTGCTCATAGATCCTGGGGTCGTGGGTTCGAACCCTGGTCGAGTCAAACCAATGACGTAAAAATTGATACTTGTTGCTTCCTAGCCTGGCGCTCGGCATTGTTAGGATAGGGCAAGGACTGGTTGGCTCAGTATCAGGATAATGTGACTGAGTGTGATATCAGGGCATGGTGCTGGCGGCCTGGTCTTCCAGTGGGGCAGCACTATAAAGTCGCTATGAGTGCGCACTGTCACACGTCGGTACCCGTCCTGATATGACCTTAGATGTTGTAGGACGTAAAACAACAACAAACAAACAAATCATGGCGACCATGATATAATAAGTACATGTATTCTACTTGTAGGAATATAGACTTGATGAACTCAAGTGGAATTGAACTGCTAGTGCTAACAGGGTTCAAATAAACAATATGTTGCTAGCATGAGTAAAACATATATGCATATTGTGAAAGACTTCTTATACTTATAGATAGATTCACATTTTGGAAATTGCTGTTTTTGTGAGACTGCTGTGTCCATTGTGTGGAGTGTATACTCTTACCACGCGGTGGTCGAATCGTGTGGGAGATTGGGAGAGTTTGATTCCCCGTCGAGTCAAACCGATGACTTACAAAATTTATACTTGTCGCTTCCGAGCCTGGTGCTCGACATTAATAGGTTAGGGCAAGGACTGGTTGGCTCAGTATCAGGATAATATGACTGAGTAGGATATTGGGTCATGGTGCTGACGACCTGATTTTGCAGTGGGGCAGCACTATAAAGTCGCCATGACTGCACTGTCACAAGTCGATACCCGTCGTGATATGACCTTAGATGTTGCCAGGACGTAACATGCCAACAACCAACCATACAACTCTTACCAATTGACTATTGACAAAGTGTGCGTGAAGTTTCATCACTATAGACCTACTGTCACAAAAAGGAATAAAATTTAATGATTTTCTAACTTACCCCTTTATTTCTAAATGCCGGCCAAGCTAGAAAGAAAATTCAATCTACCTCCAACATTTTCCCCCTTGACCGATTGATGGGGACTTTATTTCTGAAAGACCATATGCCATACTTATTCAGATAAATCATAAACTATTTGTGTCTGAATCTTTTCCCCAACAAACACAATAATTTGTAGTACCACGGATAGACTATAGGCTCATTGCATAGCAGTATCAACATATGATTATGGTGCTATATTTAGAACATGGTGATTACAGTAGTATTAACTGTTAGTTTGTGATAGGTATATAGTAGATAAAAGATTCATCCAGTACTTGTAGTACATGGGTGACCGACAACGTAGTGTAAATACGGGCAAAAATAGCTTTAGTATAGAACAGGAAGTAGAATGCCTGCCTCCAGTATCAAATGGAAACTTATATAGGCACATAGTTGGTGAAATGGGAGAGAATGCAAAAAGACAAGATGGCGGCCATGGAACGCCATCAATTTCACTTTTAAACTAGATAGTTTATTATATTTTTCAATTCAAAGGTAGTCGGGGAAATATGAAGATATATCCCAAGAATAAATGTTGCTTCTTAGATTGTGAAATTAGGCTCTCATTTCATTTCCCCGCTTTTTTGACCGTTTTTATATAGGGCTGGTAGTGGTAGTCACCCGTGTACTGCGAGTACCGGGTGAATCCTTTATCTAGGTAGATAGGTGCTGGACCAGGTGCGGGCCTCACATGTGGAAGGTCGGGAGTTCGGTTCCCGGTCGAGTCAAAACAATGACTTTAAAATTGATACTTGTCCATTCCTAGCCTGGCACTCACCATTAATAGGATAGGGCAAGGACTGGTTGGGTCAATGTCAAGATAATTTCACTGAGTGGGATGTCGGGTCATGGTGCCAGCAGCCTGATTTCCCAGTGGGGCAGCACTATGCAGTCGCCATGAGTGTGCACTGTCACAAGTTAGTATGACCTTAGATGTTGCCTGGACGTAAACCTCAAACAAGAACAAAACAAAAAAACCATAGGTGCTAAGGTCCGCTGAATGGACATGGTCTGGAAGCTGGGTCATTTCTTTGTAACCCGACTTAAGGCTGATAGTCAAGGGGGTGGGGTGGGGGTGGGGTATGGGGGGGGGGGGGGGGAGTACGCACACATACATCACAATTGTGTTGGCTGGTGCTTAAGTAGAAAATGTCATGATATTATAGGGGAGGAACACATGAACATATCTCTTAATCACATCGCAGACCCCCCCCCCCCCCCCCCCCCACACACACACACAGACCAAAGTCCTGTATTCCGGTATATATCAGCCTTACAACCCACATAGATGCTAATATATTTCACAGATGTACCTGAGTATCAAAGACAACATTTATATTCTCTCAGCAATTAACTATTGAATATCAGGATAAAATGATACCAATATTCTACTAAATTATGTCAAAACATTAGCTAGAGCCTATCAATTTAATTAAATGGATGCATTAGCATTTTGACAGTGTTATCATCATGCTGTCAGTCGCGATGCGACAAAGACTGCTTTCATTACTTGACTGCCGCTCTCCATTTAGCTCTCTGCTGTGAGAGTGATGTCCATGAGTAGGTCTTAAGGTCTTGACAGTGTAAGGTTAAAATATTGATCACATATATTGATATTTCAAATCAGTATTCTACTAAATTGTGTCAACACATCATTTAGAGCCTATCAACCTTTTAATTGTATTGTTCGAATATAGTCAGATTTAGTTAAAATATTGATCACACATATTAGTTGGATAAATAAGTGATTGCTTGGTGTGTGTATCTAGTCGAGATCATGTATTCATTGTGGGCATTTATATGTAGATGGTGTCTTAGGTAGGGTTATGTCAGTAGGCCCATAATCTGGGTTCAGGTAAAATAGGTTGTGGTCTATCTAGTTTGTATCAAGTATTCAGTGTGTGCACTAGTATGTCACAGTCTGGGTTTAGGTAAAATGCTAAGCGATGTATGGCTGGATTTGGTTGGTTCAGACCATAATTCACATTAGGGAATGCTCACTCTTGGCCGAGGCAAGGAATGAAGCGACTTGGGTTAACAAGAAACAAATCTAATTACTACTACAAGGACAAAGCAATGTCGAACGCAGTATCTACAACTCATGATCGCCCGTTAGCAGGGGCTCTTATAGATAAAGGATTCACCCGGTACTCGCAGTACACGGGTGAATACCAGCCCTATATAAAAGCGGTCGAAAAAGCGGGGAAATGAAATGAGAGCTTAATTTCACAATCTAAGAAGCAACAATTATTCTTTTTATATGTTTTAATATTTCCCCGCTACCTTTGAGTTGAAAAATATAATAAAACATATAGTTTAATAGAATTTAAAGTTGAAATCGATGGCATTCTATGGCCGCCATCTTGTCTTTTTGCATTCTCTCCCATTTCACCAACTCTGTGCCGACATAAGTATCCATTTGATATTGGAGGCAAGCATTCTACTTCCTGTTCCATACTAAAGCTATTTTCGCCCGTATTTACACTACGTTGTCGTTCACCCGTGTACCACAAGTACAGGGTGAATCTTTTATCTAGGGCTCTTAAGGCCCGATCACATACACTTTAGTGGACGTATTTGAACGTAGTTGAGGCTAACGTAGTTGAACGTAGTTGAACGTACCGGCATCCGTAGTTCTCCGTCATGCTAACTTGGTAATAACGTGGGTGTGCCGTGAGTTCTGATTTAATATTTGGACATGTTGAAAGGAGCACTACATTACAGGCTGAATTTGCATCCATGATGCTAATGTACTCTAGCATATTCTAGCATACTCGAGCATGCTCTACCGTACTGTAGCATACTCTAGCATACTTGGACTAAGCCCTGGTCACATACCCGTTAGTGGATGTAGGTGAACATAGTAGAGGCTAACATAGTTGAACGTAGTTGAACATACTGGCATCCGTAACATATTTATCCATACCGTAACATATTTATCTGTACCGTAACGTATTTATCCATACCGTAATGTATTTATCCATACCAAAACCTGCCATACCTTAAGGTATTTCAATGTAGTTCAACATACTTAAACCACGTTTGAGCTACGTTAATCTATCCTGCTTTCAACTACTTTCAACTACGTTCACTAATGTGTATGTGACGAGGGCTTAACTTAGAACTTGTTTGTTCGTTTATTAGATATTTGGATGGGTACAGACTTGTAACAGTGCGCACTCATGGCGACTTTACAGTGCTGCCCCACTGGAAAATTCGGCCTTCGGCACCATGACCAGATATCCCACTCAGTCACATTATCCTATCACTCAGCTCAACAGTCATTGCCTTATCCTATTAATGCCGGGCGCCAAACTAGGAAGCAAGAGGTATTTAATATTATAAGTCATTGGTTTGACTCGACTGGGAACCGAACCCTCGATCTCCCGCACACGAGGCCCGGTGTTGCAGTTTCCGCGGCACACCAGTTTGTGAGGGACATATCGCTTCTGCGCATGTGTCAAAATCGAACAGCATCGTCACTAACCTTATATAAATTTAATATAATGTTTTTGGTAAAGATGTTTTCTATATGTGTACTAAGCGATTTGTTTCTAGGTGGTGTGGTTTTAGAGATATTTCACTTTTGGTGTATTTTCTGTATGCAGTTTGCTCACGACCATTGACAATGCCTTGAGTTTGACGGGACGTGCAGTGCAAAACATTAGTTTTATTCAAAATTAATAGAAATCAAGAACCCTAGCCTTATAAATTTAATATAATCTTTTTGGTAAAGATGTTTTCTATATGTGTACCAAACGGTTTGTTTCTAGGTGGTATGATTTGAGAGATATTTGACTTTTTCTCTATGAAGATCACTGACGGCCATTGACAATGCATTTGAATGGATGTGTTCCTCGCAAACTGGTGTGCCACGGAAACTGCAACACCGGCTCTAATACCCCTGTCACACTATGACGTAACGGGCCAGCGAGTGGGGAACGTCGAAATCACTTATTTGTGTAAATATAGTTTATTCATTGAATAAAGTCTCTTGTCAGCGCCGTGGCACTGGTCTTCCAGCCATGTGACAATACAGTTATTTACAATATATGCAGCTAGCCCAAATCAGCTGAAATAACAATATCAAACATTCAAAGACTTACATATGGTATAGTCTGACAATTCACATACAAAAATAGCAGTTATATGTTGTATTCCTACACACTTGATACATACATGTGTATTGATTAGACCTTTACATTACGGAGTGGTTAGGTACATAGTTTTCCTTCATAGGTTTGTATGCCTACTATCTTGTGAATTGCAAAACTATCATGTTGTTGGAGTTAACATTTTGAGATGGAGTGAGTGTTAGTAGAATGGTTTGTTTATTCTGTTAGATAGAGTGTGGTTAGCTTATAGGGTTATGCTTAAAAGGTTAATACCTCAGGTATGTTTTTTGACTACATGAAGTAGTTTGAGTAAGTCGGTTGTTAATAATGATGGGATAAACAATGCTTGGAGGATTGTATGTTTCAGTCATTTAGTAGTCTAGTACAGACTTTATTAGTGTCTATGTTTGTACAAAGACCCCATAATACCAAGACAGCTCACTCAGCCTGTACTGTGTAATCAAAATGATCAAACCCACCACATGGTGCGCTGGCCGTTCCCCCGGCTAAACAGATGCCACAATATATGCACAAATGTATATATGAATGTGAAAGCTGTGTGACGATGGCGACGATGATGTGTGCCTGTTCATAGCAATCCGATATTGATGTGTATTCACGCTTACCCGCCTCATGCATGATATAACCGTATGTGTTTACATGTGAAACACCAACCAGCAGCTGGGTCAATCAAACCCACCACAATGTGGCACCGCAAAATTTACATCACATGGGAGAGATAGGGAGTGAGCCGTCCCAGTACCATAGGGCCCCCGGTCTATAGCAATACTACCAGACTGATACACCTTTCCGAATTTGCTGGGCAAATAATTTGTACGGTGGATAACTTGGTTTGTTGGCAGCAGGCAAAGGAGCGCGTTGGGTGGTGGGAGGGGGTAGGGTGGCCATAGGTGCTTATAATAGATAGCTAATTAAATATGGCGACCTCATCACTAGGCCTGTAGAAGGGCCTGATTGGCTTGGTGAAATCTTACCAGGTTCTTGAATTCTAGTTGTGTTTGTGCATGTCTAATTCTGACTGGGAGTTCATTCCATAATTTGCTGCCTTTGTAGATAGGGGCTCTTGTCAGTCTATTTGTGAGTGGTTTAGGAATTTTGAGGAGTGTAGCATCCCCCTGCCTGGTAACTCTGGTAGTATGGTCTATGTAGTTTTCATCCTTGGCTCTGATAAACATAAGAGATAGCAGATGTGCATCTCTCCTTTGGCTCAGGTATGTGATATTAGATCTAGTGTGCATCTCATTCACTGAGAGAACTTTGCCCCTATATACTGTTCTAAGAGCTCGGTTTTGAGTTCTCTGTAATTTATTTTCTTGTTGTTTTGTTAAAAGGCCATAGATTAGATCATTATAATCTATTATTGGCAGTATAGTTGCCTTATACAGTTTGAGCGCTGTGTTCTCACTCATGTAGCATCTTATTTTTCTAAAGGTTGTCATTCTCATACCTACAATTTGGTTCAGCCTCGATAGTTGCTAGTTCGCATTCAGTGTAGAGTCAAGTGTGGTTCCTAAGTATTTGTACGAGTTCACTTCTCTTAGCACTGCATTGCCTGTACATAGCTCTATATTTTGCGCGTGCGATTTTCTAGATTTTGTTCCAAATATCACATATTCTGATTTTTGTGTGTTTAAGGTAAGTCTGTTATCAGCACACCAAATATTGACCTTTTTTAACACCTTGTTTACCATAGTAGCTGCCAGAATAATGTTTTTATTGTGCACTGTGAGGACAGCATCATCCGCAAAAAGTGTGAAATTAGCACTGGTAGACAGCAATGGTAGGTCATTAATAAATATCAGAAAGAGGAGTGGTCCCAAAGTGGAACCTTGGGGCACTCCTGTTCTGACAGTTCTCGTGGTGGATTCTGTATTATTAATTTTTGTGACTTGTTGTCTATTGTTTAAGTAGTTGGATATGAACCTACATGATCTTTTTCCCAGTCCAGCTCTTTTGATCTTACATAGCAGGATTTTGTGGTCAATTGTATCAAAAGCTTTCTTGAAATCAAGAAAAACAGCTATTGTAAGCTCACCTCTGTCTGTGCTAATCAACAATTCAACCATTAATGAGGCAAGTGCCTTAGTCATTGACCTTTCTTTTCTGAAGCCATTTTGTTGGGTGGCTAAATAGTTAGTGTCCTCAAGAAATGTTTTTATTTGGTCGTGAATTATCTGTTCAATTATTCTGCCAGGGAGAGGTAGTATGGATATAGGTCGCAGTTCATTACAGGATTTTGGGTTACCTACCTTGGGTATAGGGGTAACTGTTGCTCTCTTCCATTTTTCTGGGAAAATTCCAGTAGTAATTATGAGGTTGTATAGGTATGTAAATTCATCTATCAGAGCCTTGATGGTGCCCTTGATAAAGGTTGAACTGATGTCCTTCATGCCTGAAGGTTTGAATGGTGATAGATTTATGTTGAGATACATGAACATTCTCGGCATTGCAGGGCCAATTTGCACGTCAGTGCAACGTAGTGGACGTATGCGAAAAGTCGGTCCAACGTTGTTGTAATGTCTGTCAATAGCCGTGTTCACACGGGAGCGTTAATTCGATTCATATAAATCGCCTTGCCTAGTTCGGCTCACATTTGGCGTGTGAACGTGCGGCTGAGGCGGTTTAGGGATGATTCGAATCATATAATTCACATACACTTTAGTGGACGTATTTGAACGTAGTTGAGGCTAACGTAGTTGAACGTAGTTGAACGTACCGGCATCCGTAGTTCTCCATCATGCTAACTTGGTAATAACGTGGGTGTGCCGTGAGTTCTGATTTAATCCACCTAAGTAGGTGGTTTATATGAACCAAATTTTATGATTCGACTTATATCGCCCGTGTGAACGCAACCGACTTACTTGAGGCGGATTAAGCACGTCACACTATATAATATAATTTGGTCTATGAACCTGCTAGAGGTGCACATATATTTTTTTCATGATTTATTTTAAGGTTTTCACTGCCCAGCAGAAGTTTTTACGGTTCCAAAACAATATGTTCAGTCTATACATATCTAGGTCGAACCCACACTCTCTCGTGCCGACGTGGACTAACCGAAACTGGCGCTGATTAGTATGGACTTGCTCATGCACAGATATCCACTTCTGCCTTAAACCGACTCAAGCACTGCCCGTGTGAACGTGCATCTAAATCGATTCATATTATTCGCCTTGTCTAAATCGCTTTACACTTTTCCCATGTGAACACGGCTAATGAGTTAGAACATCCCCCCCAAAAAGGCCCAATGTAAGGCTAACGAGCCTCCAGGGTGCGCAGTGTCAGCCTAGTGAAACCTTAGCATCGGCTTAGCATAGGACTCACGTAATTACGCCCACTGAAATGTAGCTACGTGTGACTTTGACATAATTCGTAACATGAGTCGACGTCAGGCCAACGAGTGAGCAGCGTCAGTCTACCGACAGTCCAGCATGCTCAGCGTAAGGTCAGCGAGGGCTCAATGTGCTCGATGTGAGCGTAACGTAGGCCAACGTATGGAGCACCGGACCCACCTGCGCTTCAGGTATATATAAGGGTGCAGTCTGGCTCTCTCCTCACATCTCCTCCAGCATGCCTGCGAAGAACATCTCCAGCTCCACTCCTGCTATCCAGTTAGGTAGGGGAAGAGGCAAGGGCAAGGGCAGGAAGAGGATGTCAGGGGATAGATACTCCATCGTCACCACCACCACCACCATGGGCATGGGTCTCCGCACAAGCTGTCCTCAAAAAGAGCACCAGAATGCCAGCGGGAATCACTCCGACAGCCGTGGAGAGTTTACTCAATTTGTACGGGCTGTCAGGGATATCAAACGTCTCCAACCTGAACATTGAATTGCAGGAGCTCTTTGCGCCAGGGAACATGGACAGCCCCCAAAAGGCACCTAGACACTCTCTCAAAGGCCCGGGAGAAGTGAACTGACACTAGTGACAGTATTTAGTTTGTATGCCTGTACATATGTATATATTTGTTATTATTGTTCCTGTATTTATTTATATGTCTTGTTTTTATTGTGTAACTGTAATTTTTTTCATTGTGCCTTTTGTATGTTTGTAGATTGTTCTTAGCTGTAAATAAAACTATGTGTATTTTAAACTGGATGTTTGGTCTCTGAGTCTTTCTGTATTAAACATTATTATATCTTTATTATAATATGTAATAACAAGTCCCCCCGAATTATAATGAAACAATTAAGGCCTTTGCCCATTTGGCATACGTAAACAAATTATTCTGACATGTAATTTTGTCCCTAAAAACACATTCCTCCACCCCTACCCCCTTAAAATAACTGACATGTAAATTTGTCAGGGTAAAGTGTGCCATTTAAACTATAAAGTAATCTTCCCATTAAAGTAATCTTTCCCAGAAAGTAATCTTCCCCAGATAGTAATGTCCCCCATAAACTAATCTTCCCCACCCAAATGCATAACTGACATGTAAATTTGTCAGTGTAAAATGTCCCCCTAAAGTAATGGTCCCCACCAATTTATAATTGACATATCAATTTGTCAGTAGTAAATGTCCCCCTTCAAAATTAAAGTACTACTCCCCAACCAAATTTATAACTGACATGCAAATTTGTCAGTATTAAATGTCCCCCTTAAAAACAGTAATATTCCCCTTGAAGTAATCTTCCCCACCCACCCAAAATAATAACTGACATGTAAATTTGGGTTCGATATCTACAACAGATTGATACCTTTTATTTAAGCCAAATGAGCTGTCACATTTGTACGTATCACATTTTTACATATCACACAGTACATTTCACAAATGGTTAGTTAGACCCCAGTACAGAAATATCACAGCGCACACATCATTAGATCATATTCTCCTGCCATTCAACTGAACCAGTATATGTGTGCCAATCGGTTTGTTTCTAGGTGTGGTTTTAGAGATATTTCACCTTTTCTCTATGAAGATTGCTCATAGCCGTTGAGTTTGCAGTGTGACCATGTGTTGTCCTGCAGCCAAGCTTTGCGCGCACTGACCTAAATACCTATGCTGATGTCATATGAAATAGGCCTATTCTGACTGTTTGCAGTGACAGAGGTCTTGACTCTAATACCACCCCCCAGGGGAGAGGCTAATGACTGACATGTGTCCGTCCTGATATGACCTTAGATGTTGACAGGACGTAAAACTCCAACAAAGAAACAAACAAACTAACATATGTATATGTTAAACAGTTTAATACCTATAGATAGGGAAAATATAGGGAACCAGAAACCGGTGTCGCAGTTTCAACACCCGGTCAGTTTCCACCACCCGTATAGACTCAAACTCAAGGCATTGTCAATTTTTTGTTTGTTTGTTGTTGTTTTACGTCCTAGCAACATCTAAGGTCATATCAGGACGGAAGGCATTGTCAATGGTCGTGAGCAATCTGCATACAGAAAATACAGCAAAAGTGAAATATCTCTAAAACTACACCACCTATTAACAAATCGCTTGGTACACATATAGAAAACATCTTTACCAAAAAGACTGTATTAAATTTATAAGGTTAGCGTTCTTGATTAGTATTAATTTGGAATAAAACTAAGGTTTTGCACTGCGCATACCGTCAAACTCAAGGCATTGTCAATGGTCGCTAGCAATCTTCATACAGAAAATACAGGAAAAGTGATGTATCTCTAAAACTACACCACCTAGAAACAAAACGCTTTGTACACATGTAGAAAACATCTTTACCAAAAACATTATATTAAATTTATAAGGTTAGTGATGATGATGTTAGATTTTGACGCATGCCCATGAAACTGACCGGGCGCTGAAACTGACCGGGTGCTGAAACTGCGACACCCCGGAACCAGAATTACTATTTGTCTCACGCTGGTCACCAGCAGACACCATCTATAAGCACAGATTTGCCAAGAACCAGTTTCAGCAGTGCTGAAACTTATACCCGTAAATACAACAACATGCTTGAACACCAGCTGAAACAAATACATAAGATTGCTAAATGTAATATGAAAAAGCAATGCTTAGAACCGACCCCCCACATTGGTGATTAATATATGTATATTTTCCGGGGAATTGATATAAACTGGTCCCAGTGCCCTCTCCCATGTTTCAGCCCAGAACCTGTTTCAGCAATGCTTATACCCGGCTGATACTTTTCTTTAAACATGGGAGAAGGCACTGGAACCAGTTTATATCAATTCTGCAGAAACTGTTGTTTCCGGTTTCTGGTGAATTCCTTTCCCCTCTCTATGACCATGGGTAATGTTTATCTATATATACACATGTTATTCATTAGCCTCCCGCATGGGTCATCATCATCATGCTGTCGGTCGCGATGTGACAAAGACTGCTTTCATTACTTGACTGCCGCTCTCCATTTAGCTCTCTGCTGTGAGAGTGATGTCCATGAGTCGGTCTTAATATCTCTCAGCTTCAGGTTTCTCTTGATGGTATCATTTCATGAAAGCTGCCTGCAAAAGTGTTGAAGTGCTGCTGGCTTTTGCAAGTTACCAGTGGCACTCTCTCTGGGAGCAAATAGAGGTTTCACACCGGCAAGAACATGTCCAGACAGGCACAAAATTATTTATCCTTGCAGTGGCTGGTCGGGAGATGTTGGGAGTTCCATACATCAACCACCCTTAATGCTGCCACAGTGATATGGTTTTCTGTTTAGGGTTTGCACCCTTAGCCTTCGGTTCTGTCAAGAACCTGTACCACAAGGCAGTGGTTTACAACTCTGCAGGGCAGGGGCATCAAACTCCCTGAGGTATTGCAATACCTGCATACCTAACCCCTGGGTGGGTCGGTATTAATTACAAATGTGGGGTGGGGTAAAGGGGGGGGGGGTCAGTCCTAAGCATTGCTTATTCATATAAACCTACATAACTCAACATTGAATTTGTTCATTATTTTGCACATTGGTTGTATGCTGTACTGCGCTGATAAATAGCCCATGAATATTTCTCAGTAAACTTGATTTCCAAACCAAACCACAAACATCACCTCGTGTTGCTTGGTTCCAGTTTCTTGTCTTCACCCTCGCTGTGCTCCTCGTCCCAGCCGCCACCGCGCTGCCACGTCACATCCGGTCCCTTGATGAAGGCGGTAATGCAACACGAGCATCAGACTCTGATTTCCTCCCTAACTCCACAGCCCCTCTCCCTCCGCCAGATGGAGGCGCGAAAACAGCTCTTAAACCGGAAATGGAGGCTGTCGGCCATCGGCGACAAGTGCCACCGGAACCGCAGCCTCCCAACATGTCTCCCCATGTGAATATTGTTTCCAACGAGACCCTTCCTGTCCCACGGCCGGCCCCCGAGGGCAGGGCCGGCTTTGGGGGCCCTGTGCTGCCGGAAGAGGAGGCGGCAAGCCCGGGGGCTGCAAACCGGACTGTGCTCGGGGTGCGGGGGGAGCCGGGGATGCAAGGGGTGCTGAGCGAGGAGGGCGGTGCCGGGGGCAAGGACGGAGGTAGGCTGGGGACGGGCGGGTCCCGGGCCTTCGGCTGCCCGGTATGCCCCCCGGGGTACGGCGTGGTGACCCCGTGTAGGGCTGAGACAGACACAGTGTGCGCCAAGTGTGAACTGGGCACCTTCAGGTAGGTTATGCAATGTATTTGTTTAAATATACAGTAAAACCTCTCTATCCGACCACCTCCACAGATCTACCACTCCCCTATATCGATTGCTTTAGTTGGGTCCCAAACAATTGCCCATTCAATACCATTGTTACTTGTAACGATAAAAAAAACTACCCTAGCCCGACCACCTCCCTAAATGGACCATTTGAGCTAAGTCGGTCCCATGGTAGGTCAATTTAGATAGGTTTTACTGTGTACCTTGCTAGGAAGCAACAAGTATACATTTTTAAGTCATTGGTTTGACTCGACATGGTTTTACACTTCAAATATCTCAAAAGCTCGGCATTTAAAATAAATGTTACTTCAAACTAATGTAAGGTAGATTATAACAATCAAATTAAGAAGTATCATGCACAATCTCAGTGATTGCGGTTGTTCCCCCTTCAATCATGCAGTTCAGGGTTCAGCGCTACGGACGCATGCGCACCCTGCTCGCCGTGCACATCCGGGTTCTACCAACGGACGCCGTGTGTGGCAGACAGCGACATCCTGTGCGGGGCGTGTCACAGCCGTGGCAACGGGTTCGGAAACGAGGACTTCCTCCGTCAGGTTTCTATTATTCACAGTGCTTCTAACGTCATTACTGTTAACGCTTATCTGAGACTAGAACCAATGCTAGTGTGACCCCTTTGGTTCCAGTCACACTTTGGCTTGCAACCACTTGCGACCACTCTACGACCATTTTGTGATGAAAAGCTGGTGAGCTTGCGACCAAAGCAAAAACAAAAAGTGGGAAAAACAATGGTTGGTGATCAGTTGGCAATTGGTCAGCGATCATTCGCCAACCGCTCAGTGACCTCGGGGCGACTATTTTGTTAACAAGGAGGTTGCAGGTGCTGCACCAAAAACTTGCAGCCATAATGGTCACAAGGAGGTTGCTGACCACTTTCAGTGCTTGCAACGGGTCGGCGACCAGTCGGTGACCAGTCTACCTTTTGGTCGCAAAGTGGTTACAAAGTCGTCGCAAAATGGTCGCTAGTAGTCGCAAGCCATGATCGCGTTTCCTTGTGCATCTGTGGGTATTGCCTGCTGACCTACTTTAAGTTGGTACTCGGATCACTCGGTCTCTTAATAGCTTATAACCTATTCATTTAAACACACGCGGCATGTGTTGAGCAACACTCACCAGTCCTGCTCTGCAATGGGCCCAGTACTGACACAGAACCCGAGTGTGTTGGCTGATCTCAGATTAATTAATGAATTCCAGATTTATCTAATTCCATGCGCAAATAACATCACTTGTAGTAGTAATTGGTGCCCAGTACCCAGGGTTTGAAGTTGTGGGTTCCCATCCAATCCTTGACATAAAGCATGTTGATCGGTCAATATTTTGTGATTCATGTTACTGTTAGGTTATTCTCGATATGTCTCATTGTCGGCTTGATGGATCAGCCCCCTTCACCGTGTACATGGTTACATCAAGCCTCATTATGCCCGCTTTCTTGCACATATATGGTTTAGCGTTGCAACATCTGAGGTCATATAAGGACAGGTACCGACTTGTGACGTAATAGGCTAAAAAATTGATACTTGTTGCTTCCTAGCTAGGTGCTCGGCATTATTAGGATAGGGCAAGGAGCAGTGGAATGAGGAAGACCAATTGTCCGCGATTGAAATTTCCCCTGCTTAAACAACTAATGTACCAAAAAAAAACCACAAAAAACTAGTCTCTGCACCCCGGTCCATCTTACACACACCACACCGGCCCACTTCGTCCCACAGACTCCACCGTCCACAGCAGCTCTCCTTTATCAACTGTAGCCATGGCAACATGGCTGCGTTGATCAGTCTTGACAAGCGATGGTAAATCAGCTAAAAGCCATTAGCGGCCTGCATCAAGTTTGTCATCTCATCCCCGTAAAAAACCTGCAGATATTGAATTATAAATATCTCCATAATCAAAATGAGAGTGTGTGTCTTACAGACACATACGACCCACTGGTGTCATCTATCAGGGATCAGACAAGTTCTAGCTTCATCTCCATACACCTGCCTTATCTTAGTTTGTTTGTTGTTGTTTTACGTTCTAGCAACATCTAAGGTCATATCACGACGGGTACCGACTTGTGACAGTGCACACTCATTGTGCACTCATAGCGACTTTATAGTGCTGCCCCACTGGGAAACCAGACCACCAGCACCATGACCTAATATCCCACTCAGTCACATTATCCTCACACTGAGCCAAGCAGTCCTTGCCCTATCCTAATAATGCCGAGCACCCGGCTAGGAAGCGACAAATATACATTTTTAAGTCATTGCTTTGACTCGATTCGAACCCACAAACTTATGGGTTCGGATCTCCAGATCTCCCAAAACAGGAGACGGATGCTCTACTCATTCGGCCACCGACTTATCTTAGTGCTGACCTGGGAGATATGACCCTATCTCTCATTGTCAATATGGTGGCCATTCATTCATTCCGGGCCTCCAATCAGTTTTAGCAGACAATTTATAAGGTTGGTTGTTGGAGATTTACGTCCTGGGATCATTTAAGGTCATATCAGGAACCATTTATAACAACGCCTTCAAAGTGGTCCTCCATGAGCAGGTAAATCCGCTGAGTAATCTGTAGCGTGTATTGCGGACAAAGCTGTCCCTTATAGAGATGTATTGATGGAGAATGGAACGCAAGCCATCTCTCACGTTCCCTTTGATTTACATCACATAAACACCACCACATACTCCCTCTAAAGGAACCCAATGTCGATGACAATATGTCCATTATCAACACCACACTTTCGTTAAAATTACTGTTGTAGGGGGCGATACAAATTGGAAATATTGCACCTTGAGCAGGGTTCGAACCCGCATCTCTTGGAATCTGGGCTAGCTAACCATTACACCACCTAGGCTCCCTGATGTCATCACCCTATTCACACGTACCTGTCTATATGGCTCATTGCTTGAGAGGTCAGTGCAGACTACGACACGCGTCTCCCTCCTGGAATTGTAAGACAGTCTTTTAAATGGCTTACGTCCATAAGTCGTTGTAATATTTGCAATTACATACATACAGTCAATACACTTACATACACACTGAGTAGGTTCAACTATCTTACAGGATCCAGGTCATGGTCATGGACAGCAGTGTCGTGGGGGTGATGAACATGGGAAATATTGTGCTTAGACACAGAATTTGACCCCATACCTCTTGCATTCCTGGCTAGTGTACTAACCATTTCACCATCTAGGCTCCCTGATGTTACCACCTTATCCACACCTACCTGTCTATGTGGCTCCTTGCCTGGCAGGTCAGTGCAGGCTGCTCCACTACGAATGCTCTTCTAATAAAGTTGCATAGTCCAATGGTTTTGAGTTTCCGTCATTTTCTGAGATAAATATATTTGGTTGATCGTTATAATCTACCGTACTTTATTTTGAAATAACTTTTATTATAAATGGCAAACTTTTAAGATATTTTAAGTGCAAACATGCAAAATTAATTTTGGCAAGCATGCCAAAACTCTTGACACAATAGGCTTCTTCAGCAACATGTTCAATTAAATTGCCCCAGTATTCCCTTCTATGTGGTGACAAATGCTTGATAAATACATCAGTATCTAAGTTATATATGTAGAATCAAATCTAGGTAATTGCTTTGGTTTAGAAAATTTGATGTTTTCATCGGACTATGCAGCTTTAAATGTCTGATACAATATTAGCACTGCGACCATCACTCTAGTTGGTAATTTTGTAGTGTGAGGGCGCCACCATCGATTCAACCACAAGTGATGAAGGAAGTGACATCAGCATCGTCTCCACCCAGATGCCCTTGCTGCTGCGTCCGGTGGAATCGTTAACGGCGAGCCCCGAGGTTAGGATGCAGCACCGAGGTGAGGCCACGTCCCCAGGGGGCGCCACTTTAGCCACTTCCGGTAATGAGGTTTTTGAACAACACCACCCACACACACAGCCACATAACACCCTGCCTAACAACTACTCATGGCTAGTTTACTGCATCGACAATAGAGCGTGGGATGCCGTTTTATTGCATTGGGAGAGTGATATCCCAGAGTGGCAGCACTATAAAGCCACCATGAGTGTGTGCTGTCACAAGTCAGTGCACATCCTTAGGGTGCATTAAAAACCTGCATAATATTTATATAGGCGCAGAACACACACTCCCCTCCTGAGTATTGCATGTGTCCCAACAACTGTATAATATACGGTCTTTCAGTCATGGTAGACGAGTTGGGAAAAATATCAATATCTTGGGCGACGGAGTTGGGGCCCATTGTTATGTATTAGCAATGCAATGGGTGCCCACTCGCTGTGTGACATAAAAACGCTATGTGTAAATGTTATGACGCGCAGTGACCGTGATTGTGATATGATGTCCAGATATAAAGATACTGTTACTTATTACAGAAATGTTCCCTCCATGCACCAGGAAATGTGCAAATGGAGTCAGAGCATCTATATATATTTACTGTAGCTGTATGACGATTGCTTCTTACCACGGTATCACTGGGCAAGCACACCAGCCATTCTACATACATTATGGACACCACCTGCACTGAGATTAAGTGACAGGTGCCCCTATTGGGCGCCGCCCCTCCCAGGCTGCAGGGGGTGTCTGATTGGCTAGCTGTGTGAGCCCAGACACCTTATACTCCTTGCACTTGCTATGCAGACACATACTCACTCTAGAAGTACAGAAAGAAGCAGTTCACCACTGAGCTGTGTGGAACAACCATTGAACTCAGGTTCAATAGGCTGTAGGCACTGATTTTGATATGAGGAAGCAGGAACCATGTGATTCTGTGTAGCAGGTTGTAAGTGAATCAGGGTGGCAGGTCACTATTAGGTGAACAAGAGTTGTAGCCAATAAAGCTCAACCTTATCACTGTCAATCATGCATGACTTGTCTTCCCTTTCTTCCTTTCCTTATGAGTTGTTTTGAGTACTTGAAAGGTGGGGACTGGCAGACAGTTGCCAGAAACGGCCTGAGTACTAGTGAGTACGAAGAGTTGTTGAGACGGCCATCGACAAACTTTTCAACAGCACAAACAAACTCACCCAATCAACTGCTAGGATCGAGACACAAATTGCTGTAAAATCTGCATTCTAGAGTATCGCACTTAAGCCTGCTTTGAATGCATTTCAAATTTAAATAAAAAATCAATCAAAGATAGCGGAGGTGTAGAGAGGGTTTATGTCATTACATCCAACATTCCAAAAATCCAGTCTATCATTTATAAATAGAGTAAATCAAATAACAAATAATCCTCAGAGTAATTGGACTGGTTGATTTGTTTTGATAGCAATTCTCCAGCAATAACCTCATCAGATCCCCCCCCCCCCCCCCACACACACACACAACCACAAACACTGGCCACCATATCACTTCTCACGGACGCCAGTTGCCCGCCATATTAGATATGCTTAAAGTTGCATAGTACGATGGTTTTGAATTTATGTATTTTTTCTGAGATAAATATATTAGATCAATCACTAGTATCTACTTTACATTAGTTCAAAGTTACTTTTATTTTAAATGGTAAACTTTTGAGATATTTTGGGTGCAAACATAGAAAATTAGTTTTGGCATGCTTGCCAAAACTCTGACACCATAGACTTCTGCAGTAACAGGTTCTGTTAAATTGACTCAGTATTTCTATGCAGAAACAAATGCTTAATAAGTGCATCAGTATCTAAGTTAGATATGTAAAATCAAATCTAGATAATTGGTTTGGTTTTGAAAATTTGATATTTCATCGGACTATGCAGCTTTAAGGTGAAACATTATAGCTCACAGGCTGGAGCTTTAATCTGACAAATTGTCTCCAAGCACACCATTGCTTAGTTTTTCAGTTTATGCAACCAAATATGTAAGATGGCTGCTGTGGCGGGGGGGGGGGGGAGTACTGAGGTCAGTTGCTCCCGCTGTGTTGTAGTTAATCCATCAGAATCAGGACCTTTCTGTGGCTCCTATCTTGGTAGTTCCCCGTGGAGAACCTCTCTAGGTCATGTGATGAGGGAATCCCACCAGTGATGTCATTCACATGTAGACACCTCAGTACTCTCCTCCCTCCCCGACATATTCAGTCGCAGAATGAGGTGTGCTGCAATCAATGCAGCACATTCCACTTCCTCATCAGCATGTACAAAGCAAATATGATCGCTTGAATTCTTGACTGACCCGCCCCCCTCTCCACCTCCCCACTGCCATATGCTTTTTTCCCCTTTTTTCGCAACTTTTTTTTATGAGCCCGCCTATCCTGGGAAAATCCTCATTGGATAGGTGACCAGGGGGGCTGCCTCTGGGTCCTTTGACCTCGTTCGCCGAGTACTTCCGGATCCCCAGATTTACCCAGCGACCGGCACCAAAACGGCTTTGATCTTAGCCAAAAGGCAGAGACGCGATCCTGTCATATTGTAAAGTCGTCAACTGGCAGCTGTAGTTGTGTAGGCAGGCTAATAGGAAATCACTACAGGCAAGGATAAGAAAGGCAGAGTATAGAGTGAAAGTAAAGTAAGTGAGAGCTTGCACCCTCAGGTTTATTATTATATAGTGGTTTCTGGACCTGACATGGCATATCACCTGACCATGCCCTCCAATGAACAGTAAGCATTTCTAGGTCCACCAATCAACAGTAAGCATTCTTGTGTCACTATGGCAACTGTGATCTACCCACCACCACATGCCTTGTGGCTGCTTTGGCCTCAGCTGCACTGTTGTGTCTGTGTGTTTGGTGATCCGTGACTAACAGTTGGGAGACGGGGAGGGGGTTGTGAGTAGAGCTCTTGAGCTCCTTTCACACTAACAGTAGTGCCCCTCTCACACTATCTATAGAATACACAATGATTATTTAATATAAGTAAAGGATCACCAGCACCACATAATACATTAATGACCCTGGCCCTATACATCATTTACCTTTATAGACCATTTGTAATCCCTTATAGACCAGTTCACATTCCCCGCCAATGTGTTTTATCGGAATATTGTACAATATGCTTTGTACGACTGTGAAACTGTTGACAGCTTAGAGCGGTCCTTTGCCTGTTTACACACAGACAGATAACTGACTCGCCTGCTGTTTACCCGTCCCTTTCAGACACACAGAAGTCTCCTACGAAGGCGGCCCCACCTCGGGTCGGGAAGGCTCAAGCGAAGGAGAGGGAACCAGTCAGAAAGGTTAGAGCGCCCCCCTAATTGACCACCAATTGGTGCAGTGTAATTCGACGCTAATTTAATCTAATAACACACGTAATTTGAGTCTAATTCGATCTAAAGGCCCTGTCACACTATGACGTAATGACATCAACGTTGGGAGAACGTGAAGAACGTTGAACTTCTCGGCGTAATATGCAAATTTGGGCACAAGTTGAACGTGGATGCGGCATAGTGGACGAGAGCGTAACGTCGGTAAAGCATAGTGATACCATCATTCAACGAGAGAGGACAACGTCATTATGCTCACGGAACGTTATGAACGTTATTCCATTGCCAGAAGAACGTTACGTGACGTTACATAAATCATGAGACGTTGAACGTATGTTGAATGTACGTTCTCCTGACATTCTCCTGACATTCTCCTGACGTTCTCCTGATGTTCTCCTGACGTTCCCATTACGCCGTGTGGGCATTTCCACCCGGTTTAATGTGGGTCAATGTAGTGGAACATAGTTGAACGTAGTGAGCAGCATTTGCCTAACGTCCGTTTAACGTCATTGACGTTCGCTGAACGTGAACAGAACGTACGGCGAACGTAAACCCTTACGTTTGAGCTACGTCGAAATTTTTGAACATGTCCAAAACCTCGACGTAACTCGACGTAACATGATGTAATGTGACGTAGCTCGACGTCAGTCTAACGTCATTATGATGTCATCATAACGTAATCCAACGTACATCAACGTAATGATGAAAAATCACCACATTAGGCTCATGTTCACTCATTACGTCATAGTGTGACAGGGGTATTATAACGTGTTTCATCGGAGTCTTTTAATTCGCCTAATAATCCACTCCCGGTCTTTGATTAACCAATTACTACGTGGAAAAGGATATCTTCCTTCCTTGTTTACAAATAAAAATTCTTCTAGAAAAAGTAGCGCAGTTCTGTTCAATAAAAGCCACATGTGCAGGGAACCCCCGCGATATGGATGTGTGCATACTGCAGTGTCCGTACGAGGCCTGGAAAGTCTTGAATGAAAAGTATTGAACTTCCTTTTCCCCATTTGAAGGCTTGGAAAAAGCCTTGAATTTAACCTATTTTGGGTAATCAGTCTTGAAAAGCCTTGAATTTAACCTAGTTTGGGTAATTAGTCTTGAAAAGCCTTGAATTCCATTAAACTGTCCCCACTGATCCAAATTAGTCCGATATTGCAGTTCCGACTGACAATTTTGGACTAAGTCCAAATGAAAATAGTCTTGAATTCCTATAAAAAAACAGCCTTGAAATAGCATTTTATTCCATATCTTCACATGTGTATGGACCCTGCTGCTGGGTTGTGTTTATGACATACATGTGGGCCAGATTGCAAAGGCTTAATATGATATATTTTAAAAATAAAATAATTAAGATCATTGCATAATGTGATAGGCAGAATCCAGCACACCCCTGGGTTCGAACCCTGTTCGAGTCAAACCATTGACTTAACAATTGATAGTTGTCGCTTCTTAGCCAGGGGCTCGGCATTATTAGGATAGGGCAAGGACTTGTTGGCTCAGTGTCAGGATAAGTTGCCTGAGTGGGATATTGAGTCATGGTGCTTGGGCCTGGTCTCCCAGTGGGACAGCACTATAAAGTCGCCATGAAAGCCCACCATCAGAAATCGGTACCCGTCCTGATGTGACATTAGATGTTGCCAGGACGTAAAACTCCAACAACCAACTACTGCACTGTGTTTATCACCTACCTGCGGGCCAGGTTTCAAAGAATTAATATGATTTAATTATTAATTATAATAATTAAGATCATTGCATAATTTGACAGGAGGGAATCCAACACAAAACCGGTGTGCCTGTCAAATGCTGTCAGTCTTGACAGCTGACAGTTGACAGCTGGATGGATGCAGGCTGTAACTGCCTCCAAGACCACACTGTCGCAGCAATTGACCACTTTGCGAAGTTGTTACTTTAATCAGATTCTCATACTCATCAATATTTCTATTCTCACAAAAGCGACTAATCCATTAAAAAGGACTACAGGGGACGGCCTATAATTTCTAAATGCTTTTCTCAAATCAGCATATTAGTCAGACAAATTCATGTCAGTTTGTGAAGATTTCCCCAGGGATTCATTTTGTTATGGGACATTGAAATATAATTACCATTAATTCCCGGTGTCATTGCCACAACCAACCCCCGCCATAAAGACTTCAATAGGTTTAATGTATTACTATTAAAGTTGATGTTGCCTGAGAAAGTCACTCTTCCCACTCTCTGGGTGGAGGTGGGAAAGGCAGGTACTGTCACTCTTCCCACTCTCCGGGTGGAGGTGGGAAAGGCAGGTACTGTCACTCTTCTCACTCTCTGGGTGGAGGTGAGAAAGGCAGGTACTGTCACTCTTCTTACTCCCCGGGTGGAGGTGGGAAATGCAGGTACTGTCACTCTTCTCACTCTCTGGGATGAGGTGGGAAAGGCAGACACTGTCACTCCTCTCACTCTCTGGGTGGAGGAGGGAAAGGCAGGTAGTGTCACTCTTCTCACTCTCTGGGTGAAGGCAAAGACCCTATAACACTAAGATGGCTCACTCCCTATCTCTCCCATAGTACTGTAAATTTTGCAGTGCTATCTTGTGGTGGGTTTGATCAGCCTGGATGGGTGAGTTTAAAATAAAAAAAGAGAGATTGCCTGTCATTTGGATTTGGCCGATATTGCACCTACTGCCTGGTCCCGACCTCCCTCTGTCCCCCCCTCCCTCATTCCCCGCCCTCCCCCGCTCTCTCCCCCTCCCTCTGCCCCCCTCCCGCCCTCTGGACCTCCCTCCTTCTGGCTTCACCACCCTTCCCTGCCCTCCCCTTCCCTCACACCCATTCCATCCCCCCCCCCCCTGCCCTCTCACCCACCTCACTTGGTGCTCTCACACCACACCTCTCTCCCCCTCACTTCCTCTTCCTACCCCCACACTCCCTCTCCCCCTCCCCCTCCTCACCCACCTCAGTCGGCGCTCTCACACCACACCTCACAACCCCGTCACCCTCCCTGATGTAAGCGCGGTAGGGGAGGTCCCCACTGGTTGCATGTTGCTACTCATATAGAACTCCCAACACCACCACTACTCCCACCCGGCCCCTCCACCTCACCTCTCCACCCCACCTCTCCACCCCACCCACCTCTGCCACCATACACACATTCTGTGTGGTGGTGGTTGACGGTGTGTGTGGTTGGGGTGTAGGTGGGTATGGTGAGGTGTAGGTGTGTGTGGTGGGTGTGTAGGGTGTGTGTGGTGGAGTTGTAGGTGGTTTGTGGTGGAGTGTAGGGGTCTTGCAGAGTGGCACCTCACAATCTTTAGCATCCCTAAACCCCACCACAAACCTACACCCTCACCACAGCCTTAAATCTCTACCACACACAACTAAACCCCCCACCACATGCCTATACCCTCAACACATCCCTAAACCCCCACCACACACCTACACTCCCACCACACACACACCACACCTACACCAGTGACACACACCTACACCCTCAGCACACACACCTACACCTCAACCACACACACCTACACCCCTACAACATACACACCACACACTTGCACTCCCAGCAATCACACCCACCACAGACCTACACCACCAATACAAACATACCTACACCCCACCACATCCCTCAACCCCCACTACACCCCCACCACATCCCTAAACCCCCACCACACACCTACCAAATGACAGCATAGTTTCTTCTGACACTCCAATGCTATCAAGATGATCAAACCCACCACCTGGTGCGCTTGCTGTTCTCTTGATTACACAGTATAGGCTGAGTGAGCCGTCTTAGTGTTATAGGGTCTTTGGTGGAGGTGGGAAAGGCAGGTACTGCTCACACTCAGCATCGTCGCGGGTAGATGCCACAAAACTAATGTGGTCTTTTCTTATCTGAGCATCGATCTACAACTGATTCTGTTACATGGTCTACACCTGCTCTGATGTAACATTTACCACATGATTGATGAGATGTCATATAAAGACCACTGACATATTTGAGAAATATATGTGTGAGTTCTGTGCACCAGTGTCAACTTCTAATCCATGTAAACAGGTTTTTGACAAATATACCTGTGGCTGGAGATGGAGTAGTCTCCCTGTGGAGTGATGTCACTCTCCAGCCATATATTTGATAATGGAAAGTGATAATGGGAGTTACACCTTTAACGTGGGAATGCGCGTATTGGGGTTCCTGCCCGAGGGCAGTGTGCTGGTCCGACACTAGGGGGTGCTGTGACACAGTGCAATGTACACAGTGTTATGCACACATTGTTGTGATACACAGTGTAATGTACACAGCGATACTACACAGTCCAATGCACACAGTGCTGTGACACATAGTGTAATGTACATAGTGCTGTGACACAGTACAATGTACACAGTGCTATGACACAGTGTAATGTATACAGTGCTGTGACCCACAGTGTAATGTACACAGTGATGTGCCAGAGTGTAATGTACACAGTGCTATGACACAGTATAATGTACACAGTGCTATGACACAGTGTAATGTACATAGTGCTGTGACACAGTGTAATGTACACAGTGCTATGACACTGTGTAATGTAGACATTGCTGTGACACAATGTAATGTACACAGTGTTGTGAGACAGTGTAATGTACACATTGCTATGACACAGTGTAATGTACACAGTGCTCTGACACAGTGTAATGTACACAGTGCTGTGACACAGTGTAATGTACACAGTGCTGTGACACAGTGTAATGTACACAGTGTTGTGACACAGTGTAATGTACACAGTGCTCTGACACAGTGTAATGTACACAGTGCTGTGACACTGTGTAATGTACACAGTGCTATGACACTGTGTAATGTACACGGTGTTGTGACTCAGTGTAATGTACACAGTGCTGTGACACTGTGTAATGTACACAGTGCTATGACACTGTGTAATGTACACAGTGCTGTGACACAGTGTAATGCATACAGTGCTGAGACCCACAGGGTAATGTACACATTGCTGTGACACAGTGTAATGTACACAGCGCTGTGACACAGTGTAATGTACACAGTGCTGTGACACAGTGTAATGTACACATTGCTGTGACCCAGTGTAATGTACACAGTGCTGTGACACAGTGTAATGTACACAGTGCTATGACACAGTGTAATGTACACAGTGCTGTGACACAGTGTAATGTACACAGTGCTGTGACCCAGTGTAATGTACACAGTGCTGTGACACAGTGTAATGTACACAGTGCTGTGCCACAGTGTAATGTACACAGTGCTGTGACACAGTGTAATTTACACAGTGCTGTGACGCAGTGTAATGTACACATTGCTGTGACACAGTGTAATGTACACATTGCTGTGACACAGTGTAATGTACACAGTGCTGTGACACAGTGTAATGTACACAGTGCTGTGACACAGTGTAATGTACACAGTGCTGTGACACAGTGTAATTTACACAGTGCTATGACCCAGTGTAATGTACACAGTGCTGTGACACAGTGTAATGTACACATTGCTGTGACACAGTGTAATTTACACAGTGCTGTGACACAGTGTAATGTACACAGTGCTGTGACACAGTGTAATGTACACATTGTTGTGACCCAGTGTAATGTACACAGTGCTGTGACACAGTGTAATGTACACAGTGCTGTGACACAGTGTAATGTACACAGTGCTGTGACACAGTCTAATTTACACAGTGCTGTGACACAGTGTAATGTACACAGTGCTGTGACACAGTGTAATGTACACAGTGCTGTGACACAGTGTAATGTACACATTGCTGTGACCCAGTGTAATGTACACAGTGCTGTGACACAGTGTAATTTACACAGTGCTGTGACACAGTGTAATGTAAACATTGCTGTGACCCAGTGTAATGTACACAGTGCTGTGACACAGTGTAATGTACACAGTGCTGTGACACAGTGTAATGTACACAGTGCTGTGACACAGTGTAATTTACACAGTGCTGTGACACAGTGTAATGTACACAGTGCTGTGACACAGTGTAATGTACACATTGCTGTGACCCAGTGTAATGTACACAGTGCTGTGACACAGTGTAATGTACACATTGCTGTGACACAGTGTAATTTACACAGTGCTGTGACACAGTGTAATGTACACAGTGCTGTGACACAGTGTAATGTACACAGTGCTGTGACACAGTGTAATTTACACAGTGCTGTGACACAGTGTAATGTATACAGTGCTTTGACACAGTGTAATGCACACAGTGCTGTGACACAGTGTAATGTCCACATTGCTGTGACCAGTGTAATGTACACAGTGCTGTGACACAGTGTAATTTACACAGTGCTGTGACACAGTGTAATGTAAGCATTGCTGTGACACAGTGTAATGTACACATTGCTGTGACCCAGTGTAATGTACACAGTGCTGTGACACAGTGTAATGTACACAGTGCTGTGACACAGTGTAATGTACACAGTGCTGTGACACAGTGTAATGTACACAGTGCTGTGACACAGTGTAATGTACACATTGCTGTGACCCAGTGTAATGTACACAGTGCTGTGACACAGTGTAATGTATACAGTGCTGTGACACAGTGTAATTTACACAGTGCTGTGACACAGTGTAATGTACACAGTGCTGTGACACAGTGTACTGTACACATTGCTGTGACACAGTGTAATTTACACAGTGCTGTGACACAGTGTAATGTACACAGTGCTGTGACACAGTGTAATTTACACAGTGCTGTGACACAGTGTAATTTACACAGTGCTGTGACACAGTGTAATGTACACATTGCTGTGACCCAGTGTAATGTACACATCGCTGTGCCACAATGTAATGTACACAGCGCTGTGCCACAGTGTAATGTACACAGTGCTGTGACACAGTGTAATGTACACAGTGCTGTGACACAGTGTAATTTACAGAGTGCTGTGACACAGTGTAATGTACACATTGCTGTGACCCAGTGTAATGTACACAGCGCTATGACACAGTGTAATGTACACAGCGCTGTGCCACAATGTAATGTACACAGCGCTATGACACAGTGTAATGTACACAGTGCTGTGACACAGTGTAATGTATACAGTGCTGTGACACAGTGTAATGTACACAGTGCTGTGACACATTGTAATGTACACAGTGCTGTGACCCAGTATAATGTACACAGCGCTGTGCCACAATGTAATGTACACAGTGCTATGACACAGTGTAATGTACACAGTGCTGTGACACAGTGTAATGTATACAGTGCTGTGACACAGTGTAATGTACACAGTGCTGTGACACAGTGTAATGTACACAGTGCTGTGACACAGTGTAATTTACACAGTGCTGTGACACAGTGTAATGTACACAGTGCTATGACCCAGTGTAATGTACACAGTGCTGTGACACAGTGTAATGTACACATTGCTGTGACACAGTGTAATTTACACAGTGCTGTGACACAGTGTAATGTACACAGTGCTGTGACACAGTGTAATGTACACATTGCTGTGACCCAGTGTAATGTACACAGTGCTGTGACACAGTGTAATGTACACAGTGCTGTGACACAGTGTAATGTACACAGTGCTGTGACACAGTGTAATTTACACAGTGCTGTGACACAGTGTAATGTACACAGTGCTGTGACACAGTGTAATGTACACAGTGCTGTGACACAGTGTAATGTACACATTGCTGTGACCCAGTGTAATGTACACAGTGCTGTGACACAGTGTAATTTACACAGTGCTGTGACACAGTGTAATGTAAACATTGCTGTGACCCAGTGTAATGTACACAGTGCTGTGACACAGTGTAATGTACACAGTGCTGTGACACAGTGTAATGTACACAGTGCTGTGACACAGTGTAATTTACACAGTGCTGTGACACAGTGTAATGTACACAGTGCTGTGACACAGTGTAATGTACACATTGCTGTGACCCAGTGTAATGTACACAGTGCTGTGACACAGTGTTATGTACACATTGCTGTGACACAGTGTAATTTACACAGTGCTGTGACACAGTGTAATGTACACAGTGCTGTGACACAGTGTAATGTACACAGTGCTGTGACACAGTGTAATTTACACAGTGCTGTGACACAGTGTAATGTATACAGTGCTTTGACACAGTGTAATGTACACAGTGCTGTGACACAGTGTAATGTACACATTGCTGTGACCAGTGTAATGTACACAGTGCTGTGACACAGTGTAATTTACACAGTGCTGTGACACAGTGTAATGTAAACATTGCTGTGACACAGTGTAATGTACACATTGCTGTGACCCAGTGTAATGTACACAGTGCTGTGACACAGTGTAATGTACACAGTGCTGTGACACAGTGTAATTTACACAGTGCTGTGACACAGTGTAATGTACACAGTGCTGTGACACAGTGTAATGTACACATTGCTGTGACCCAGTGTAATGTACACAGTGCTGTGACACAGTGTAATGTATACAGTGCTGTGACACAGTGTAATTTACACAGTGCTGTGACACAGTGTAATGTACACAGTGCTGTGACACAGTGTAATGTACACATTGCTGTGACACCGTGTAATTTACACAGTGCTGTGACACAGTGTACTGTACACAGTGCTGTGACACAGTGTAATTTACACAGTGCTGTGACACAGTGTAATTTACACAGTGCTGTGACACAGTGTAATGTACACATTGCTGTGACCCAGTGTAATGTACACAGCGCTGTGCCACAATGTAATGTACACAGCGCTGTGCCACAGTGTAATGTACACAGTGCTGTGACACAGTGTAATGTACACAGTGCTGTGACACAGTGTAATTTACACAGTGCTGTGACACAGTGTAATGTACACATTGCTGTGACCCAGTGTAATGTACACAGCGCTATGACACAGTGTAATGTACACAGCGCTGTGCCACAATGTAATGTACACAGCGCTATGACACAGTGTAATGTACACAGTGCTGTGACACAGTGTAATGTATACAGTGCTGTGACACAGTGTAATGTACACAGTGCTGTGACACAGTGTAATGTACACAGTGCTGTGACCCAGTGTAATGTACACAGCGCTGTGCCACAATGTAATGTACACAGTGCTATGACACAGTGTAATGTACACAGTGCTGTGACACAGTGTAATGTATACAGTGCTGTGACACAGTGTAATGTACACAGTGCTGTGACACAGTGTAATGTACACAGTGCTGTGACACAGTGTAATGTACACATTGCTGTGACACAGTGTAATTTACACAGTGCTGTGACACAGTGTATTGCACACAGTGCTGTGACACAGTGTAATTTGCACAGTGCTGTGACACAGTGTAATTTACACAGTGCTGTGACACAGTGCAATGTACACATTGATGTGACCCAGTGTAATGTACACAGCGCTGTGCCACAATGTAATGTACACAGTGCTATGACACAGTGTAATGTACACAGTGCTGTGACACAGTGTAATGTATACAGTGCTGTGACACAGTGTAATGTACACAGTGCTGTGACACAGTGTAATGTACACAGTGCTGTGACACAGTGTAATGTACACATTGCTGTGACCCAGTGTAATTTACACAGTGCTGTGACACAGTGTATTGCACACAGTGCTGTGACACAGTGTAATTTACACAGTGCTGTGACACAGTGTAATTTACACAGTGCTGTGACACAGTGCAATGTACACATTGATGTGACCCAGTGTAATGTACACAGCGCTGTGCCACAATGTAATGTACACAGCGCTGTGCCACAGTGTAATGTACACAGTGCTGTGACACAGTGTAATGTACACAGTGCTGTGACACAGTGTAATGTATACAGTGCTTTGACACAGTGTAATGTACACATTGCTCTGACCCAGTGTAATGTACACAGCGCTGTGCCACAATGTAATGTACACAGTGATATGACACAGTGTAATGTACACAGTGCTGTGACACAGTGTAATGTATACAGTGCTGTGACACAGTGTAATGTACACAGTGCTGTGACACAGTGTAATGTACACAGTGCTGTGACCCAGTGTAATGTACACAGCGCTGTGCCACAATGTAATGTACACAGTGCTATGACATAGTGTAATGTACACAGTGCTGTGACACAGTGTAATGTACACATTGCTGTGACACAGTGTAATGTACACAGTGCTGTGACACAGTGTAATGTATACAGTGCTGTGACACAGTGTAATGTACACAGTGCTGTGACACAGTGTAATGTACACAGTGCTGTGACCCAGTGTAATGTACACAGCGCTGTGCCACAATGTAATGTACACAGTGCTATGACACAGTGTAATGTACACATTGCTGTGACCCAGTGTAATGTACACAGTGCTGTGACACAGTGTAATGTACACATTGCTGTGACACAGTGTAATTTACACAGTGCTGTGACACAGTGTAATGTACACAGTGCTGTGACACAGTGTAATGTACACATTGCTGTGACCCAGTGTAATGTACACAGCGCTGTGCCACAATGTAATGTACACAGTGCTATGACACAGTGTAATGTACACATTGCTGTGACCCAGTGTAATGTACACAGCGCTGTGACACAGTGTAATGTACACAGTGCTGTGACACAGTGTAATTTACACAGCGCTGTGACACAGTGTAATGTACACAGGCGCTGTGGCACAGTGCCATGATGCTCAGGGTAATGTACACAGTGCCATGACGCCCAAGTGTAATGTACACAGTGCCATGACGCCCTAGTGTAATGTACACAGTGCCATGACGCCCAAGTGTAATGTACACAGTGCCATGACGCCCTAGTGTAATGTACACAGTGCCATGACGCTCAGTGTAATATGCACAGTGCCAGGACGCTCAGTATAATGTACACGTAAGTCAGACCGTGCAGTGACCTTCCTGCACCCATCACATTCCCAGGTGAAACCCGGCGGCTTCCAGTGGCCCATCCTCCTGGCCGTCTTAGTAACTGGAACTGTCTTCTTCATTATCGGTATCTTCGCCTCCAAGATGTTCAAGAAGGCAGCGCTCAAACGGGTGAGTCGGCAACAGCCTCAACTAGTTAAAGCCCCAGTCAGACTATGGCTTGCGACCACTTGTGACCACTTTGCGACCACTTTGGACCAAAGAGTCCACATTCACCAGCAACCTCCTTGCATAAAAAAGCAACCTATGAAAATGGTCACCGACCTCCATGACTATTTTGGTTGCAACGTGATTTTTGCGCAGCAGCTGCAACCTCCTTGCGACCAAATTGGTCATAAGGAGGTGGGTGACCACTGAGTTTCACTTTTCGACCACTTTGCGACCACTTGCAAATACTTTGCGACCTCTTTGCGATCATCTCTTTTTTTGTCGTAGCATAGTAGTTGCAAGTTCCATTTCTAATTACATTGTACTATTTCTTTGACAGCAGCCAGGAATTTGAATCTGCTGGTGTTAAGTGACTGTCACAGCTTACTGGATTGAGTACCAGACACAACCGGACAAAGAATTTTCTAGTCCGGTGGTGTTTGGTATCAAAATGTACCAAAATGTGTCGAAATGTTGTGCTATCGGGTCAAAGGCCGCCGGACGAAACGAATGCTAAACGGACAAGGAATGTACATTAACGAATAGCCACCGGACGATAACCGGACAACACCGGACAACAATGAACAACCAACGGTCAACCAACGGGCGAAAACCGAATGTCAAACGGACAGACTGAACATCAACCGGACATGTACCGGACTGATCATGGACCCGCCAAAAACCGATGGACCAAATTCCTGCAACACCGTCAACGGACTCTTCAGGAAACAAACAGGAGACATAACGGATGGGTACCGGACATGAACCGGACTAAATGGACTTAAAATGGACACCAACCATAGACGTCAGTCCGGTGGTGTCCAGTACAAGTTTTGTGCATGTTCAAAACTTGTAACCATACACACTGGACACCACCGGAAAGAGAACGGAAACACCAGATGCCAACCGTATATAAACCAGACATTGACGTATTTCACCGGACAGTATACGGTTTCTATCCAGTTCCCCGATCTGATAAGGTGTGACTGAGCCTTAAGCTGGGTGTATCCTGGAATCTGTGGTTCCTCTGGTATTGCTGTTAGCACCTTATCAAGCTGCCCTTTGAACCATTGTACAATGGAGTTTGATTGTTTTTTTTATTGAAGAGCTGGACTCTTTGGACAGAAAGTCTTCCTTCCCGCAGTGTTCTTGTTGACTGTGAGGCTTTTGTATTTATGGCTGGTACCTTACCAAGTCTACCATACCTTTTTGAATGACACATTGTTATGCCATAGTTAGGTACTTTGCCTGATATAATTTTCCAGATGTATATATATTTCGATATCTCTCACATCGAAGCCTTACTTAGTACTTAAAACTAAATGTATATATATTCCGATATCTCTCACATCGAAGCCTTACTTAGTACTTAAAACTAAAGCCAAATAAAAAAGAAATGGTGATCGTCCTTTTGATCACATAAATCATGATTGGGCAGGCGGTTTTGACTTTTGTTTGTTATTTTCCTGGTATATGACGTAGACGTAATACATAACCAGATGTGATGGACAAATGAGTTGAGCGTCCACCTCCCATTCTTGCAGGTCATGAGATTCGAACTCCTGGGTTCAAAACTTGGCTGTGTCAAACCAATGACTTAAAAATTGATGCAAAAGTTCAATTTCTGCTGGTCCAACGCATTTTTAGCAGTTAAAAAAAAAAAATCAGGGCGGGCGAATTTTCACGCACAGGCAGGGACGAGCACCAATTAAAACAAATTATTTCCCCTAATTAGTACTATTGAACACACCTATATACACCAGTTGTGTGTCCACTGAGAGATGCCCTGAGTGAACAAGTGCTGTGTGTGTGTGAAACACAGGTATTATTACGCGTGTTTCACTCTCCTTTCAGAAACAGGCCGCCATGACGGAGAATGAAGATTTCAACGGCTGCGTGCGTAACACCAGTTTCCGGCGAATTGACAATGACACCTCGCTGTCACAAGGCTCCACCAACTACCCCGAATCGGACGCGCGCAGCCCCCTCAACCCTGCCAAGTGAGGGCTTGCCACCAGGGGCCAGCACTAGTGGCTGTCACCTAGGCCGACATTGATTAATCACCTCTGATCATCCCAGCCATTTTTTTTTTGCACATGCGCAGATCTTACAAACTCGAGTTGTATAAACGAATGCACTCTGGCGGAAAAAATGGCGGAACCGAGGAAAATCTATGGACATGGGACAATTTATCCAATATCACCTTTTAAGATTATGTAAACAGCCAATGCAAACTATTCGTCTACTGCTTGATTGTTTAAAAACATCTTCCATCTGAATAATAATTAAAATAATAATCATAATGATAATGTGACATCATTGTTCCTGACGCCCCCAACCAAGACGTGGATCATTGGAGTAGGATCATTTTGCACACGGCCTATGTTTAAAAAAAATGTATACCTTGCGGTGTTCTATTTGAAATTCTAATGACCCGGATGGTTCGAATGGTCTGGGCAGTGATAATCGATTGATTGATGATTTGATTGATTGGTGGTTGCTTTACGCCGTGTCGGCAGCATAGGCCATATTCACGGTGAGAAATGTTTGTTTTTTGTTCAAACCATCGCTTTTACATGTAAAAGCAGACAATCAATTATGTGCCAATAGACACTCATTAAATTAGAAAGCTCACAATCATATATTTGTGGTCAAGGGAAACAAATTCCCATACAAAAAGAAAAGTTTTATTAATAATTGATAGAATCTATTTAGTAAACTATATGAGGCAGTGATAATCGATGACCGCTCTACAAGGTGCAGCGCGGGGGTGGGGAGTAGGGGGGCTGCTCATGTCGTGTATGCACGCTGACTTGAGGAACAGGGGACTCAGTCATGACGGGGTCCTATGTCATGTGACGACGGTGACGGCGTCAAGTGATGTTGTTATATGAGAATCGCCTGCGTGCAAATAGGTCACGTTTATTTAATTATGAACCAATCAGAGAGGCGCTAGCTCGAAAACCAGGATCACTATTTTCCTCTGTTTTCATCCGGTCAAATAGGTAGCGATAACAAACAATTTAGTAAGTGCAACTTGTTTCTATAATGCATTATATTTTAGCAAGATTTAGTAACAGTACATATGTGACACACTGGCCAGTAATCTAAGGTGGTGATACATTATTTTTTAATGCCATAATGCCAGTGTTTTTGATTGAATGTTGATGTTGGCAATGTTGTTAGTTTCAGACATTTCTCATGTATACTTTAAGCAATGCCATCCGTTTATATACCTCACATCCTTCTCATCCTCGTGTCCTGATATGACCTAAGATGTTGCTAGGATGTAAAACAACAACAAACAAACAAACAAACATCCTCGTGTTGAATGTTAAATAATGCGCCACTACTAAAGCAGACCAGAAGCCAAATAAAAGCTCATGACAGAAGCATGCTGGAAATGGCTGCCAAGGTGTGGAATGCCCAAAAGGTAAAGGAACAACAAATTCCTGACCTAGAAACATACAAAAAATATCTGTGCAAAATAAGGGTAGGAAACCCCCACTAAGCTGCACTGCAAAGGGGCATGTGATATGTCACGGACCACCAGCAGGACGTCCAATGGAAGGTAACCATGCCAAAAGTAGCCAGATAGCACACCACACAGCTACGTACAACACTACAAGCCTATGATATGTAAATAGGAGTAGGCTACTCTAGTAGTAAGAGTAGAACACATTAAACACATATATGCCAAGAAAATCCAAAAAAACTAACATGGGCTACTAACCATAACAGCCATCTATCTATCTGCTACTGAAATGCAGGCAATCAAATACTTTATCAGCAGCTACTGTATGATAAGATAACACCAACACTACAGCTGGCCAGCATTGAAAACAAGCCTGACTTATATGCTATGGACAGTATAAATACAGCCTCAATAAAAAATATAAAAAATTTGATGCTTTATAGGCCAAAATTATGTGCCATATTCAACAGTTGGTTGGAATAGTAAATGCGACACTATTGCATGTGTCACGATTGTCTGTGACTACATGCAAAAGGGTAGCGGAAGCGACACATTTGCATGCAGTCGATTCTCATATAGCGTCACACACCAAAAATGGTAGCGCCTAGTGACCATCTGAGTCGTGAGGTCATCGGTGACCATGTTGTGATATGAGCCGGTTATCACATATCACCAGTATTGATGGGATGCTTCAATTTTAATGCTTCAATCAAGCTAATTAATTAAGCTCAAAGGGTCAAGTAGGCCTGACACCTACCATCACAGTGTTGTGTTAAAGTTGCATAGTCCGATCGTTTTGAATTTCTGTATTTTTTTCTGAGATAAATATATTAGATCGGTCACTAGTATCTACTTTACATTAGTTCAAAATTACTTTTATTTTAAATGATAAATTTTTGCGATATTTTGAGTGCAAACTATGGAAAATTTAATTTTGGCAAGCTTGCCAAAACTCTGAAACCATAGACTTCTGCAGTAACAGGTTCTGTTAAATTGACTCAGTATTGCCTTCTACGCAGAAACAAATGCTTATCAAGTGCATCAGTATCTAAGTTAGATATGTAAAATCAAATCTAGATAAATGGTTTGGTTGTGAAAATTTGATATTTCATTGGACTATGCAGCTTTAAGTATTAAAGTAACATAGCTAGTTGAATAGTTAGATCAAAGTTGAATAGTTAGATAAAAGCATAACATTTTCGAAAGCAGCACACTTATCTAGATTTAAACCTACACATCCAACTTAAAAGCCGTGTTCACACGGGCGATGTAAATGGATTCGGAGAAATCGACTTGTATAGTTCGGGTTACATTTCGCGTGTGAACGCATGGCTGAGTCGGATTAGGGCTGAATCGATTCCTGTGATCCGGTTACTGTACACCACTTGTGGAGGTCGATTATGTGAGTAGATTTCTGTGAATCGATTTATTTTGCCTGTGTGAACGCAACCGACTTACTTGAGGCGGATTAAGGACGTCACACTATATAATATAATTTGGTCTAGAAACCGCTGGCTGTGCACAGATATTTTTTTCATCATTTATTTTTAGGGTTTCACTGCCCAGCAGAAGTTTTGACCATTCCAAACCAATACGATTCAGTCCATACATATCTAGGTCGAACCCACACTCTCTCGTGCTGACGTCGACGAACCCAAACTGGCGCTGGTTAGTCTGGACTTGCTCATGCGCAGATATCCACTTCCGCCTTAAACCGATTCAAAGCACTGCCCGTGTGAATGCGAAACACTTTCAAACTAAATCGATTCATATGATTCGTCTTGTCTAAATCGCTTTACATTTTGCCCGTGTGAACACGACTTATGATATCGATGCACTTATTAAGTATTTTCTAACACACAGAAGGGCATGCTAAGTCAATTTAATAGAACCTGGTACTGCTGAAGCCTATGGGGGCTAATCATAGGCTTCAGTTTGACAAACACGCAAACATTAATTTAGTATGTTTACAGTTGATTCATACCAAAGCACTTTTTGCTCGGATAAAGACATCGTTGTTATTAACCCCTACTGTGGGTGGGGATGAATATTCTATCTAAATAATGATGTGACCTGCGCAATGCGCATATACGGTAAAATCCCATGAGGAAATCTCAAATTGATTTGGTTAATAAGTTAGTAATTTTAAATCAATGTTACTCCAAACTAAAGTAATGCAGATTATAACGATCAACCTAATAACATTTACACTGCAAATATCTCATAAGTTAGTAATTTTAAATCAATGTTACTACAACCTAAAGTAATGTAGATTATAACGATCAACCTAATAACATTTACACTGCAAATATCTTCGTAAGTTAGTAATTTTAAATCAATGTTACTACAAACTAAAGTAATGCAGATTATAACGATCAACCTAATAACATTTACACTGCAAATATCTCATAAGTTAGTAATTTTAAATCAATGTTACTACAACCTAAAGTAATGTAGATTATAACGATCAACCTAATAACATTTACACTGCAAATATCTCATAAGTTAGTAATTTTAAATCAATGTTACTACAAACTAAAGTAATGCAGATTATAACGTTCAACCTAATAACATTCACACTGCAAATATTTCGTAAGATAGTAATTTAAAATCAATGTTACTCCAAACTAAAGTAATGCAGATTATAACGATCAACCTAATAACATTTACACTGCAAATATCTCATAAGTTAGTAATTTTAAATCAATGTTACTACAAACTAAAGTAATGCAGATTATAACGTTCAACCTAATAACATTCACACTGCAAATATTTCGTAAGATAGTAATTTAAAATCAATGTTACTCCAAACTAAAGTAATGCAGATTATAACGATCAACCTAATAACATTTACACTGCAAATATCTCCTAAGTTAGTAATTTTAAATCAATGTTACTCCAAACTAAAGTAATGCAGATTATAACGATCAACCTAATAACATTTACACTGCAAATATGTCCTTAAGTTAGTAATTTTAAATCAATGTTACTACAAACTAAAGTGAGGTAGATTATAGCGATCAACCTAATATATTTATCTCCGAAAATGACAGAAACTTAAAACCATCGGACTATGCAACTTCTAAGTTTAATATTGGTAACTGCAATATAAATTCACGAAGCTGATGCTTATAAAGATTGCAACACTGGATAACTATGTGTGTTACTCTGTTCGGATTCACCCTGTAAGCGTCATTCTCAGAAACTATTACCACATATTTAGATTCCAGGTTACATTGTTAATGATTTTGCCTTTTTGTGGGTCTAGTAAGTCAAATTGGTAATGTTTGTAATATATGCTAATGAGATGCATAATGATCCAGGCATTGAGAGAGAACAAAGGAGTATGTTAATGAGATGACATCATGGAAAGTTTAGCCGGCGGGTCAGAGCCCTGGACGGTGAATAAAGCATTCAGTATCCAGAAGTCAAAGTCTTCAGACATTGTACTTTTACAATGTTGACTCTATTATGTTATGTTTAATCTGTCCCACAAACTGTATCCAAAATGTGCTCATATCATTTGCGCCAAAGTGAAAATATGAAAATTTGCATATTGACCCAAATGGTTTTTTCCCCAACTTTTCTTTTGGGTAAGACTAAGAGACATTCTTTTTTGTTTAACTGTAATCAATAAAATCGTGTTTGAATTTATTGTGTGTGCTACACTGATGTTATGGAGAGACATTATTTTTTGTTTAACTGTAATCAATAAAATCTTGTTTGAATTTATTGTGTGTGCTACAATGATGTTATGGATGTGCATTAAAATGTAAGGGTGGATGTTACATGGTTAATTTTAACAGCTTTCTCAATTTACATAAGATCAAAATAAAAAAGGTGGATGTTACACGGTTAATTCTAACGGCTTTCTCAATTTACATAAGATCAAAATCAAAAAGTGATGAAAGAAAATTTAAACTCAGACATATGAACAACAGATAGACCTTCATATAAATATTGACTGCTATTATATGGAATATTTTCTGCTATTATTTGGGATATTTTCAATTTTGGTTTCCATGTCACAAAAGTGGTTCACAACTTCTGAGAAATACCTATCACACGTCTTCACTTTCAAGTGCTGCTTTATTAAACAAATCTGAATGCAATATGTGCGACTGGTTCAAATAGTTAAACCGTGGCACAGGCGATGTATCACAGCCACCTAGAACACATTAACGCTTCTGTATGATAGCGATACTGTCAGAAAGATGGCATCTAAGTGAATGCGGCTACAGGTCTTAATATAAATACGCATAAGTTGTCGTGTAATACACAAAGTAGGTCAGCTTATATCACGTTAACACACATAATGCTGCTTCTGTGTTACCCTATAAGGGATATGTTGGATAGCTCAATCACTTAAAGCTGCATAGTCCGATGAAAGGGCAGCTGGTCTATATCATCACATATAGTCCATTAAACCAATTAGATCAATTCACAACCTTTAACTTTTATCTTAATTCTATTTCCTTTAGCCACAAATTATGTAACTGTGAGCTTTTGAAATCCACAGTGTACTGACACAAAATTGATTCTGTGCTTTTGCATTCTGTAAAAGTGATGGTCGAATAAATTTAAAAAAAACAATTCTCGCTGTGAATATGGCCTGTGCTGCCGACACGGCGTAAAGAAACCACCAATCAATCAATCAACCGATGAAATATCAAATTTTCCAAATCAAACCAATTATCTAGATTTGATTTTACATATCTAACTTAGATACTGATGCACTTATTAAGCATTTGTTTCTGTATTAGAAGGCAATACTGACTCAATTTAACAGAACCTGTTACTGCAGAAGTCTATGGTGTCAGAGTTTTGGCAAGCTTGCCAAAACTGATTTTCCATGTTTACACTCAAAATATCTCAAAAGTTTACCATTTAAAATAAAAGTAACTTTGAACTAATGTAAAGAAGATACTAGTAATCGATCTAATATATTTATCTCAGAAAGAATCATCATCATCATCATCATGCTGTCGGTCATGATGCGAAAAGACTGCTTTTCATGAAAGCTGCCTGCAAAAGTGTTGAAGTGCTGCTGGCTTTTGCAAGTTACCAGCGGCACTCTCTCGGGAAGCAAATAGAGGTTTCACACCGGCAAGAACATGTCAAGACAGGCGCAAAACTATTTGTCCCTGCAGTGGCTGGTCAGGAGATGTTGGGAGTTCCATACATCAACCGCCCTTAATGCTGCCACAGTGACATGGTTTTCTGTTTAGGGTTTGCTCCCTTAGCCTTCGGTTCTGTCAAGAACCTGTACCACAAGGCAGTGGTTTACAACTCTGCAAGGCAGGGGCGTCAAACTCCCTGAGGTATTGCTATACCTGCAATACCTGCATACACTCAGAAAGAATACAGTAATTAAAAACCATCGGACTATGCCACTTTAAGCTTGGATTCCATATATGTGGTATGTGGTATACAATATGTAAATGCATAGGAGGTATGCGGTGACTTTTTGGCTGTTTGTATTGGAAACGGCAAACTGAGTTCACATTCACACCAATCGCTACATGGAGCAATCTAGATAAAAGATTCACCACTGCCTTTGTTCAAAGGTGAATTACAACCATATATTTAAAAGTTGGAGAAAATGTGTCTCACTGTTGATGGTCTTAGTTTGCCATTCCTACCTTCTGGTGATTAAAATCCAATAGCTAAAATCCGATTGTATATATGGTTTCCCTGAACTTATATACTCTGCAGAGTGTTCAAATCCCATAATATCAAGGCATAATGACACAAAATCAGTTTGAAGTGATAGAGTCCATGAAGTAAATCCTCCATGTTTGACTGAATTGGTTGAACCACTTGACTACCTCAGCCACTGAAAATGACTGCTTCCTGACCTAGATTGGATTATTACCCATGAACCTCTCAACTTCCTGCCAATGGCTCCACTTTTTTTTATCTAGGATTGTTCTTCACCTCTACTCAGGCTATTGTAGTACGTGGTGAATCTTTTATCTAGGAGCAATCCAGTTTGCTGTCTACATTAATCACCATTTTTTTTCTTTTCTTTTTTTGGTCCATTAGTTGTTTAAGCAGGGGAAATTTCAGTCATAAGCCGTGTTTACACGGGCGAGTTAAAACGCTTCATATAAAACCACTTGTCTAGATCGATTTACATTCGCCATGTAAACGCGATGCTGAGGCGTTTTAGGGCTGAATCGATTCATATAAATCGGTATATGTAAACCACCTTGCGAGGTAGTATAGATGAAGTGATACAGCTGGTTCCCGGGCGGCGATAGTGTAAAATAGCGGTGCTCGCCGGCTACAGGCTCAGCTGTAACTAATCGGTGGTGCCCGGCAGTGTTAGGGACCGATTAGGCTGAAATCTACTGAATGCGATCATATTTAACAGAATTACATACTCAAATAATGAAATTTCATTAAATTAACCCTACATTCCAAGCGATATTAACATAGCCGCTACTTCGGCGTCGTTATTCATATTGTCGAATCGACGAATGTAAGCTAAACAAATAGCAGTGCTCGCCGGCTACAGGCTCAGCTGTAACTAATCGCTGGTGCCCGGCAGTGTTAGGGACCGATTAGGCCGAAATCTAGTGAATGCGATCATATTTAACAGAATTACCTACTCAAATAATGAGATTTAATTAAATTAACCCTAAATTCCAAGCGATATTAACGTAGCCGCTACTTCGGTGTCGTTATTCATATTGTCGAATCGACGAATGTAAACTAAACAAATAGCAGTGCTCACCGGCTACAGGCTCACCACTAAGGCTGCTGGTTCCCGGTCGCCGACACACTTTCAAACTCGCTCCATGTAAACGCGCCACTACTTCGCTTCATATAAATCGCTTTGTCTAATTCGCTTTACAATTGCCCGTGTAAACACGGCTATAGACGACTGGTCTTCCTCATTCCACTGCTGGTCGATAGAAAGCCCGAGCCTACACTTTTACCGACCCAAGGGATTTTTAACCTCCCACACCACATAGACATGGTATGAGAGCAACCAGCCTTTGATGACGCTGTAAGTTATACACAGCGGTGGAAATCCAAATTGGCAGATCTGAGGGCACGGGGAATTGAACCGCCGACCTTCAGATTAGGAGTCTGACCTAGAAAAAAGTCAGACACTCTAACCACTCCGCCACAGAGAACGCCATTGCAGTCACACATATGAAATCAAAGCCATTTTAAGTAGTCTGCACTGACCTCTCAGGCAAGGAGCCACATAGCCAGGTAGGCATGGGTATGGTGGTGACATTAGGCAGCCTAGGTGGTGTAATGGTTAGCACACTAGCCCAGAATGCAAGATATGTGGGTTAGATTCTTGCTCTAGGCGCAGTATTTCCCATTGTCACCACCCCTACAACACTTGTTGCCATGACCATGATCCTGTACAAGCTATGTGCTGTATGGTTGTTGAAGATACCATGTGTATGTATGTGTAAGTGCATTGCCAGTATGTACGTAATTGTAAGCATCAAATGACCATTTAAAGGACATACAATTCCAGGGGGACGAGTGTAGTAGTCTGCACTGACCTCTCAGGCAAGGAGCCACATATACAGGTAGGTGTGGGTATGGTGGTGACATTAGGGAGTATAGGTGGTGTGATGGTTAACACACTAGCCCGCAATGTAAGAAATGTGGGTTCGATTCTCGTTCTAGGTGCAATATTTCTCATTTTCATCGCTTCCACAACACTATTCTATTTACATGTTTTGCATTTTATGTCGCATTTGCATTCACTTACCACTTACTGCATACTGCGTATATGGAATCCTATCTTAGATGGTATCCTTCTTATGGTCTACCAACACGGTAGACGGACGCTCTAACCTAATGAGTTAGAGCGTCTGTCTCCCGTGTTGGTAGACCCTGGGATCGTGGGTTTGAACCCTGGTCAAGTCAAACCAATGACTTAAAAATTGATACTTGTCGCTTCCTAGCCAGGCACTCGGCATTATCAGGATAGGGCAAGGACTGGTTGGCTCAGTGTCAGGATAATGTGACTGAGTGGGATATCAGGTCTGGTCTCCCAGTGGGACAGCACTATGAAGTCAACATGAGTGCGCACTGTCACAAGTCGGTGCCCATCCTGATATGACCTTAGATGCTGCTAGGATGTAAAACAACAACAAACACAAAAAACTACCTGGAACGCGGGGATTTCGGTGTGCAGAACGAGAAGACGCGATACAGACGTCCACTCTTAGCACAAACAGTCGGGTGACTGGAGCGAGGACGACAGGATTTGTTGTTGTTGTTAGTCTAGCACTTCGTAGCAGTGCCCCTATGCTCCCTTTTGATTAATTATTTATGTTTCTATTGTCCCTGTACTTCTTTCTTCTACTCCCAATGTATTCCATTCCCTTGCCTTCATGTACTCGGTACTCCTCTCATATGATCTGTTTTGGCTCAGTATATTATCAGTCTAGGGGAATCACCCGTCTTGTTGCCTTTTTTTGTTACCCGCACCCTCCCAAGCTTCCCCGTCTCCCTGAATGCTGCTACCTTGAAATGTGCTTTTCTTCTGTCATTTAGTGTGTTGACTCTTGTTTGCCTATGGAGATCATCAGTTGGGTGTCTACGTTCCACCTTCAGACATATCTTAAGAGCTCAATTTTGTAGTATTTGTAGTTTATCCAACATATTTTTGTTGCCCCCCCCTCCCGTGTATACTACATCACCACAGACACTGCGACACAAGGCTCTGTCTGCCCTGATCGAGATCTGTCTCAAGTGTGATGTTCCACACAACGGGAAACCAGACTGGTACTAGTTACGTTGGAACTGAAGCCTGCTAAATGACTCTATCTGTCCACACCACACTGCTACTAGCAGTGCTAGCTCTAATTTAGCTGCCCAGTCAGTTTGCTAATTTAGCTGTACAGGTTTAGTTGAAGCTGCATAGTGCGATGAAAGCATACAATTTTAGAAAGGAAATACATGTAACTAGCAAGTCGCCTTTCAGTTGCTGTAATTTGGTGAATGATGCATTTCTAGGCGTATCGGTTAACAACCGGGGATCGGTCACCGTCGTCGAATTCAAATAACACAGCGAGTGGAGTCGACAAATACACGTGCCGTGTGCAAAACAACCCAACCCCAGTAACCCATCTCTTGGCTGGGGTTTGCAAGGAGCGATGAGGTCACATTTGCGCTGGTCCCGTCCTGCAGGATAACAGCAACTGGTACCACTCATACATTTTTTGTTGTTGAAATATCACTAAATTATGCCATCATAAAAATATTTAAATCATATTTTGCTGTAATTATATCGGCTATTAAAAAATAAATAAAAGGGCCACCATTTTTGTCACCCCGAGCGTGGAGAAGCGTATTCGATTATTCGACCCGAGTCTGCAGGATGTGCGCATACGCCAAAAAGTGGCTCGGGTGACTCGAGTCGATTAATCGATTATGCCCCAAATGTACTTTGTATTTGATGTTAAATTCATCGGCTCCCTATGTGATATGTGTTTTTGTCATTGAAGTATGATTAGTTGAAAGGCTAATATCTGATTACTTCACAGCTACACTTAGCATATGTAGAAATGCAGTGTCAGTATTTCAATAGTAAAGCTAAGATTCCATATATGTAGTATGTGAATGCGACAAAAAAAGGAGAATCATGTCAATGCACAGTGGTGCTTCCATGTGTCTGGTTGCGAATGCGAATGTGAATGAATGGACAGCTAAGTGGATCGCTCAATGGACCGATCGATGCGAATGCGAATGCGAATGGTATGCCGCATACTGCATATATGGAATCTTGGCTCAACATAACAGCACTCATCTACGCGAGGACCTGTTCGGAAACGGCTGACACGTGACCTTTTCAAGGACTTCCGCTCACCTTGACATTGACACGCGCCCCAGTAGTTCACTTTTAATGAGAGGCTGATTAACAGTGTGTTTTGTGAGTTTTGCGTCCTGACACCATCCAAGGTCATATCAGGATGGCTACTGACTTGTGACAGTACGCACTCATTGCAACTTTATAGTGCTGCTCCACTTGGAAATCAGACCACTGCTACCATGACCCAATATCCCACTCAGTCAGGTTATCCTGACACTGAGCGAACAAGTTCTTGCCATATCCTATTAAAGTTGCATAGTCCGATGGCGTTTGAATTTGTTAGTTATATTTGAGATAAATAGCTCAGGTTGACCCTTATATCCTAATATTCATTAGTCCCGAGGAACTTTGATGAAAGTTGGCTAGTTTTGGAGCAATTTGAGCTGAAAGTACCCAAAATAATTTCAACAAGCTTGCCAAAAGTCCTGTGGCTATGACCCAGATGGTCTCGCGATGACCACGTGATGTGAGATGACCTACTAATCCTGGAACCTGACAGGGCTGTAGGTAGGTATTTCTGTTTGGATTGTCAATATTCTGGTAACGGATTGGTATATACACATATATGTATATATATATATAGCCCCGTTCATACATGCACCTTATTTTCAAAAAGGGTCTAGACATTAACATTAAAATTTCTCTTGAAGCTCCAATGAATCAGAATCAATATTCTTTTTGAATTTTAAAAATATTCCAAAATTAGAGTGAGATATGTCCATTCAGATATTTTATATTATCTAATGCAGCAGCTGTTCCATGCTGGCCACATCAGCCGGGCCTGAGCATTAATGGTTTGACTGGATCCACCGCAAATATGCAGGTTTCTGGGTTTAATGCTATGATGGCAGCGGTTGTTCTGGTCATGCCTATGCGTTATCATTTGGACAGGATCCGTCGCAAATGCGCCGGGTTCTTGGCTTAATTCTGTGATGGAAGCAGCCGTTCCACAGTGTATACGCCAGAGGTAGTAGAACCATATCAGTTTCTACACTCACCTATGACAAACTGCACATTCTATGATTGCAACAGCCGTTCTGGTCGTGCCTATGTGTTATTGTTTGGACGGGATCCATCGCAATGCTCCATTCCACAGCGTATGCATCGGAAGATGGCCTGGGGTTGTCGCATCATATCAGTTTCTACACTCACCTATAACAAACTCCACGCTCTGCGATCCTGAGCCGTCCACTGGCGCATACGCTGTGGAACAGCTGCTGCCGTCATAGTGTTAAGCCCAGAACCCAGTGCATTTGGTTTGGATCCCATCCAAATGATAACGCAAGACCAGAACAGTTGCTGCCATCATAACATTAAACCTAGAAATCTGCATTGCTATCTAATGAATTTGCATTTCTCATGTACATATTATTGCTCTGTTATTATTTACTGTTATGTCATCCATATGTCTCATCCTCCCTCATACCATAAAGTCACGATGACAGAACCAATTTTGCTTGACAAATGTAAAAATGTAAAAATTTCAATTACCCAAATTGATTAATTATATTTATAGAATTGACCAAACAGCATTGAATATCCAACATGGAGGGGAGGGGCAACATCCACCTCATTTCCCCTTCCCCTCTATGGCCCTGCACAGTAGGCCTACTTGGTTGGGGGTGGCTAATGAGGTCACGAGATTGGCCTAGTTGGTTAATGGCCTCCCTGCATAATGGGTGTTTCAAAGTGAGTGTCCAAAGGGGTGAGTTTATAAATTCACAGGTTATTCTGTATATGCTGTCCCAAATCATTAGCTAATATACCAGTATCTAAGTTGGATATATAGGATCAAATGTAAGTAGTGGTTTTAATTTTGACAAAATTATATTTCATCGGACCATGCAACTTTAATGCAGAGTGCCAGACTCGGAAGTGACAAATATCAATTTTTTAAGTAATTGGTTTGACTCGACCGGAACCCGAACTCCTGACGTTCCGCACGCGAGGCCATCACTTTACCGATTCGGCCAGCGCGCCCTGCTGACTAACATATTAGATTGGGGGACCAGGCTGCGAGCACCATGACCTGATATCCGACTCAGTCACATTATCGTGACACTGACCCAACCAGTCCTTGCCCTATCCTAATAATGCCGAGTGCCTGGTTAGGAAGTGATAAGTAACAATATTTAAGTCATTGGTTCGAACCTGTGAGGTCGAATCCCACAATCTACCAAAACGGGAGACGGGCGGAACAAAGTTGATATTGATCCCATCACGCCAGTTTAAGCTAAGATTCCTTATATGCGGTATGCGGTATGTGCCATGCGAATGCGAATGTGAATGCAGCATGCAGTATGCGGCATGTGAATGGGTTGATTCCACCCATGCGGCATGCGGCATGCAGCGATTTGCTTTGATCTTTACAGTAACAACTTTAATTATATGCGTATAAAGTGTGCTTCAAAGTACCATTTACAAAGCCCACTCATCTGCAAGTAGTTAGCTGGAAATCCACACTACACAAACATATCTAATTAACTCCAGTCCCAGCAGCATGCCAACCACCCTGACATAACACCTCCCTCACCCACACCCACACCCACACCCACACCCACACACACACCAAGGGCATAATCGATTAATCAACTCTGGTCACCCGAGCCACTTTTTGGCACATGCTCACATCCTTCAGACTCGGGTCGAATAATCGAATACGCTTCTCCACGCTCGGGTGACAAAAATGGTGGCCCTTTCATTTGTTTGTTTAATAGCTGATATAATTACAGCAAAATATGATTTAAATATTTGTATGATGGCATAGTTTAGTGATATTTCCATTTCATTAATCTATGTTATTACCAACAAAAAAAGTGTGACTGGTACCGGTGACTGTTATCCTGCAGGACGGTACCAGCGCACATGTGACGTCATCGCTCCTTGCAAACCCCAGCTAAGAGGTGGGTTACTAGGGTCGGGTTGTTTTGCACATGGCATGTCTATTTGTCGACTCCACTCGCAGTGTTCTATTTGAAATTCTGATGACTCGGGTGACCCGAGTCGCCTGGGTCGTGTTAATCGATTACGGCCATAGTGGCAGGTTTCTCACAACTGTTTTCTATGGCAAACGCACCAGTATTCGCATTCGCATGCCACACAGATTGGTCCATGGACCGATTCAGTTGCCACATTCGCATTCGCATTCGCATTGGCATACACATTCACATTCGCATTCGCATTCGCATTCGCATTCGGATGTATGGAAGCACCATTATTCCGTTACATGCTTTTCGATTTTTTGCCGCATTCGCATGCCGCATACCGTGTGTAAGGAATCTTAGTTTTAGTAGAGAACCTCGTTAAGATGACGATGACAAGCACCAGAGCATGGCTGCCGGTGCATGCCGGGAGATAACGCTCAAGGAGAACTTCCGGTTCTGAAGCAGCAGCCTCTCTTGGTTGAGAGTCAGGCGGGTGGGGGTGGGGTGGGGGGCAGGGAAAAAGGTAGGTGGAATCATTGGGTTTCAGGTCCCAACAGAATTTGAGGTCATATCAGGATGGATTGTCGCAAAATGACGAGAAAACATTCCGACTTACGACAGGGATTATTTACACACCAGAATGATGAACAAGCACATATGTACAGTAAAACCTCTCTAAGTCGACCGACCCTGGGACCGACTCTAAGTGGTCCATTATTGGAGGTGGTCGGTTTATGGAGTTAGAATATGGTTACAATGGTATTGTTGGGACCCAAATAAAAGCGATCGATATAGGGGAGTGGTCGATCTGTGGAGGTGGTCGGTTAAAGTTGCATAGTCCGATGGTTTTGAATTTCTGTATTTTTTCTGAGATAAATATATTAGATCGATCACTAGTATCTACTTTACATTAGTTCAAAGTTACTTTTATCTTAAATGGTAAACTTTTGAGATATTTTGAGTGCACACATGGAAAATTAGTTTTGGCATGCTTGCCAAAACTCTGACACCATAGACTTCTGCAGTAATAGGTTCTGTTAAATTGACTCAGTATTGCCTTCTACGCAGAAACAAATGCTTAATAAGTGCATCAGTATCTAAGTTGGTTTGCTTTTGAAAATTTGATATTTCATCGGACTATGCAGCTTTAAGGAGGCTTTAGTTTTACTGTATGTCAATTGATAACTGAGAAATTCGAAACTGAGATCAGAACGAATTAGGACACAGGAGCAGTAAACAATTAAAAAGACCTGGCTATGTGAATTTGAAACTGTGTTCTGTTAATCTGAAACTTGCCAGGCGGAAAGAGTTTTATTGCCTTGTAGACAGACCTTCGCTTTTATTGGCTCTTCTCTGTTTATGAATTCAACCATCAGCAGCAGGATGCTTTATACGAAGTCAGCACACATGCACATGCAATATTATTGTTCTGCTCCCACCGTCTTTTTAGGCAAAATAACTTTGACAAAACAGTCTATTCTTACCATTCAAGTTTGAGACAAGCACCTTCTTGACTCACCCCCCCCCCCCCACACCCACCCTCCCTCGCTACAAAACCCCACAACAATTCATATTATGGGCAGAAATTCGTCTGCATTCTAAGCTAGGACCTTACCTTTGGAAATACTTAATCAAATACACAATTAAAATTCCAGTACATCAAGTAAATATGTTGACCCGACAGGATCCATTCTCACAGAAGTAAGCCTACATTTCCACAGAAATCAAACAGTATCCATGAATTAAAAGTGTTTCCCTTTTAATATCCTAGTACTAGATAGTGTATTGTATTATATTACACATATAAGATAGTGTACTGTAGATATATTACATATATTATTATAAGATAGTGTACTGTATGTATATTACATATATAAGATAGTGTACTGTATGTATATTACATATATAAGATAGTGTACTGTATGTATATTACATATATAAGATAGTGTACTGTATGTATATTACATATATAAGATAGTGTACTGTATGTATACTACATATACAAGATAGTGTACTGTATGTATACTATGTATATAAGATAGTGTACTGTATGTATATTACATATATAAGATAGTGTGCTGTATATATACTACATATATAAGATAGTGTACTGTATGTATACTACACATATAAGATAGTGAACTGTATGTATATTACATATATAAGATAGGGTAATGTATGTATATTACATATATAAGATAGTGTAATGTGTGCACTGGTTGCCCACTCTGCTGAAGAGACCCAGAAAATAGTGGATGCTTTCTCTGATGCACCAAAGAAGTTTGGCCTGAAAATTAACATCAAGAAGACGGAGGTGCTGTACCAACCCAACTCTACAAGAACCCGAGAGGAGGAGATCATGGTTGACGGAAACAAGCTGAACTCTGTTCCGGAATTCACCTATCTCGGAAGCACTATATCAAGTGATGGATGCATTGATGCTGAGATACAGAGGAAGATGGCCAAGGCTAGCGCATCTTTCAGCCGACTACGCCAGAGACTCTGGAACAACCACCAGGTGTCCATTCGGGTCAAAGGTAAGATCTACCGCGCAATCGTGCTATCCACCCTACTATACGGAGCCGAGGCCTGGACAGTGTACAGACGGCAGGTGAAAAAGTTGCATGCCTTCATGATGCGACATCTGCGTTCTATCATGAGGCTAACCTGGAAGGACAAAGTGACGAATAAGGAAATACTCGAACGGATGGGGCTGCCCTCTATGGAAGATCTTCTGATCAAAAAGAATCTCCGGTGGACTGGACACCTGATGAGGATGTCATCAGACAGGCTACCAAAGCAGATCCTCTATTCTCAACTGTCTTCTGGCTACAGAAAGAGAGGGCGCCCCCGTCTCCGGTTCAGGGATACCATCAAGAGAAACCTGAAACTGAGAGACATTAAGACCGACTCATGGGCGCAACTCTCACAGCAGAGAGCTAAATGGAGAGCGGCAGTCAAGTAATGAAAGCAGTCTTTGTCGCATCACGACCGACAGCATGATGATGATGATGATGTAATGTATGTATATTACATATATAAGATAGTGTACTGTATGCATACTACATATATAAGACTGCGCCTGGCCCTTGGGGCCTTCCGCACCTCACCAGTTCAGAACCTTTATGTCGAAGCCAATGAACCATCACTTAACAACAGGAGAATCAAACTGGCCATGCAATATGTAGTCAAGATAAAATCTAGTGCATTGAATCCTGCACACAATTGTCTATTCGAGCAACATGACGAATCCAGGTATGAAGCCAGGCCAAATTACATCCGGCCACTGAGGCTCCGAATGAAACCTCATTTGGAGGCCTTGGGCGTGGATTTGGACGTGTTGGAGGATGCCAAAGTCCCAGAACATCCCCCGTGGTCGTTGAGAAAGCCATCGGTTATCCTCCGACTCACGGAACTGAGGAAGTCTGGGACACATCCACTCGAGTACCAAGGACTGCATGCAGAGATTCAAGGCCAGTTTGCAGACCACCTCTCCATATACACTGATGGTTCGAAAGACCAAAGCCGGGTAGCTGCTGCGGCAATCTGCCGACGGGAAAGATTTGGTGTACGTTTGCCCGATCAGAGCTCAATTTTCACTGCAGAAGCCCGAGCACTCCTTCTCGCTTTGGAGTGTATCGAGGTATCCAACCACAGTAACTATGTTATATACAGTGATTCGTTCTCTTGCCTCCTGGCTGTTGCTGGACTGAAAACGAATCACCCTATTCTAGCAACAGTCATTTATAAAATGAACCAACTGACAACGGATGGGTATGATATCCACCTGTGCTGGGTGCCTGGCCATGCCGGCATACAAGGAAACGAATGAGCTGATCGGGCTGCGAAGAAGGCCCTGAACTGTGATCTTGAACCGTGTCTGATCCCTCACTCTGATCTGAAACCACTAATAGCCACCCACATAAAATCCAAATGGCAACATGAGTGGGATGAAAACATTAATAAACTTAAAGAAATTGAATCATCTGTGGGAAAGCCACCACAGACTCATGGGGGAGGTCGGCGGGACCAAGTGGTCCTTAGCCGCTGCCCTATTGGCCACTCGTGGCTTACACATGCTTTTCTGCTCAAGGGGGAACCTCCCCCTGAATGTATTGGGTGTCAGTCCCCACTGACACTCAAACACATTTTACTAAGTTGCGTTGATTTTATGGCCCTGCGCCAACAGTTCTACACTGCAGACAGTATGCATGACCTTTTTACTAAGGTAAAACAGGAAAACATTTTAGCCTTTTTGAGGGCAGCTGGACTGTACCACCTTATATAGTTTACTAAATGGATTCTATCAATTATTAATAAAACTTTTCTTTTTCTATGGGAATTTGTTTCCCTTGACCACAAATATATGATTGTGAGCTTTCTAATTTAATTAGTGTCTATTGGCACATAATTGATTGTCTGCTTTTACATGTAAAAGCGATGGTTTGAACAAAAAACAAACATTTCTCGCCGTGAATATGGCCTATGCTGCCGACTCGGCGTAAAGCAACCGCCAATCAATCAATCAATCAAACATATATAAGATAGTGTACTGTATATATATTACATAGATAAGATAGTGTAATGTATGGCTATTACATATATAAGATTGTGAACTGTATGTATATTACCTATATTCACAGCATTACTTGTTAGGTAACTAGCTGTTGTATTGGTTCAGCTCTTTAAACCCTCGCATTCCATTTGGAGAATCATCCCTGAGAACAATTACAATTATATGAATTTTTCTTTTTGAAAGCATTTCCCTCTCGTTATCACCAGATTATTTACAAAACCATGTATTTACTGACAGCAGAACCAGCAAAGAGAAGGGACCTGCGAAGGTAAGAAGTTGACTGAACCATTGTGAGCATTGCACAATCTATTGCCATTGTGTTTTATTAACATAAACCATTAATATGGAATAAGAGAGACACATGCTACTTACTAATTTGATTATCCAAAAATGTCATTGTGGCAAGCAATAACTTAAATTATATACATAATAAATAAAGAACTGTCAGTAATAATTCATCACTGGGGAAACCCATTAGCACGCCATTATAATAATAACCATAATGGGGCTGTCACATTACGATGCATCGCGCCAACGTACGCCGATGTATGTGATTGTTGCCAGCTATGTCGGGATACATCATTATGTGTTACGCATGCGTTAGGCGCTCGTTGGTATACGTCAATATACGTCGACGTTCGTCGAGATATGGCGTCGTGCGTCAGGGTGTCGGCAAAGTTTTGTGCATGCACAAAACTTTCGACGTATGACAATGTTCGACAACGTGTGGATTTTACGTCGGCCGTAGTTATGTATACGTTAGGCATACGTCGATGTATGTTAGACGTATGTTAGACAGACATTGTTCACTATGTTGCACTACATTGACCTTCATTAAAGGCAGTGGGAATTTACAGTCCACATACTGACAACGCATGGATGACGTAGTCTAAAGTAGTCTAACGTATGTCTAACGTATGTCTAACATATGTCTAACTTAGTCTAATGTACGTTTAGTGTTTCTCCAGTGTGTTTTGATGTATGTAACGTATGAGGTGTAGTTCTGGCAATCAAATAATGTATGTAACATTCACCGGCATTCTGCAAACGTACTGTGAGCATAATTCGAGCGTTTTTCACCCGGAAGCGCATTAGCCATACTCTGGTCATACGTTGGCCATACACTATGCATACGTTCAACATTGCCCCCCCGCGCCGAAAAGTTCGATGCTTCTCGACGTAAAAAGTGAGATGCATCGTAATGTGACAGGGCCTTAAGGAAGCTGTCAATATCCCACCTTAATGGTTACAAATATGGTATTAGAAATGTATATATAAGTGCATATACTACTTGCACGTGTGACCAGACGGGATGGCCGAGTGGGTTGGAGCGTCCGTCTCCCGTGCTGGTAGATCGTGGGGTCATGGGTTCGAACCATGGTCTAGTCAAACCAATGACTTGAAAATTGGTGCTTGACACCTCCTAGCCAGGTGCTCGGCATTATTAGGAGAGGGCAAGGACTGGTGTGCTCAGTGTCAGGATAATGTGACTGAGTGGGATACCAGGTCATGGTCCCGGCGGCCTGGTTTCCCAGTGAGACAGCACTATAAAGTCGCCATGAGTGCGCACTGTCACAAGTCGGTACCCGTCCTGATATGACCTTAGATGTTGCTAGGACGTAAAACAACAACAAACAAACAAACAAACAAATTTGCACGTGACTAACCGGACGCAATGGCTGAATCGCTAAGTTGTTTGGTTGTTGGAGTTTTACGTCCTGGCAACATTTGAGGTTATATCTGGACGGGTACCAACTTGTGACAGTGGGTATTCATGGCGAATTTATAGTGCTGCCTCACTGAGAGACCAGGCCACTAACACCGTGACCTAATATCCCGCTCAGTCACATTATCCTGACACTGAGCCAACTGGTCATTGCCCTAACCTAATAATGCCGAGCGACTGGTTAGGAAGCGACAAGTATCAATGTTTAAGTCATTTGTTTGACTCGACCAGGGTTCGAACCCGTGGGTTCGAATCCTATGATCTAACAAAACAGAAGACGGGCGCTCAACTCATTACGGCCATCCCGTCTGGTTGGTACCATTGGTCGTAATGCTAAGCATTACGTTTGATGCGAGGAAAGGAAGAGACCCTCCCCCGCCCCGTGTCGCGCTGCCCTGACACCTCACCCGACGCCGCCGCGCACCGCTCCCTCCCCCGCCCCCGTGTCGCGCAGCATTCGCGCCTCACCCGACGCCCACTGCTCACCGCCTCTCGCCCTCCCCCGGGCCGGCAGCTTTCCCACCTCACCTGCTGTCGCCCGTCCCCCTCCCCTTATAAGGCCGCCCGTCGGCCTCCCTCAGGCACTCGCCCTCCTGCCGCCTTCCAGATCTCTCCCTTTTTTCTGCTTTGGACCTCACCTTGCCGGACTCCACCTCGGACCGCTGCAACTCCTCAGGCCGCCCCAAGTATGCAAGGACAAGGCAAGGACTCCCGGACGAGCGCCCTGGCCACGCCAGGACCCTCCTCAAGATCTCCGCGGGGCGCTTCACCCTCCTCGGCCGAGGCGTCCCCCTCGGCGCCCTCGGACCGCACCTCGGGCGCCGACACGACGGCCATCATGGAGGCCATCCAGCGCCTCCAGACCCAGTACCGCCAGACTAGCGCCCTTATGAATGCCCGTATGGACGCCCTGGAGTCGGGGGGACCCCGACCCTCCCCGGAGACCCCCCCACCTGCACCAAGGCGCCAGCCCGCCCACACCACAGCGCCCGCCCCGGCACCGCCCCGGGGAGCACAGACCCCGGCCACCTCGGTGGATTTTTGATCCACCGGCCTCCCCCCGGCCGTCCCGGGGGGCCCTTCCCGGCGCCTCACCTTCACCACTGCCGACAACCTCCCAGCGACCACCGATCGCAGCGCCGCCCAGTCACAGCCGGGGATCATCACCTCGGACCTCACGCCTCAGACCACAACCCAGCCCAGCCTCACGAGGAACCCTCTGCCGACATCACAGCCGCCGACCCCCACTACACCGCCTTCAGCAACCCGACCCCAACCCCCACCCCACCCAGCCCTCAGGACGTCGCTGCCCTCCTCCTCAACCCTCGCCGGACCTCCTCACCGGATCTCTCCAAGGAGCGGGCCTCCTCTATCTTTGGCCGCCCGCCCCTTGTCGACCTAGGCCCCGGACACTCCCCCCCATACCCAGGGAACCTCAGGGCACAAACCACCCTCACGAGGAACCCTCCCCAGACGCCGCCCACCCTCATGACGGACCCTCCCCAGACAACACCGCCGCGGACCGTCACGACCACCGACAACCCCCCAGCGACCACCGATCGAAGCGCCGCCCAGTCGGGGATCATCACCTCGGACCTCACGCCTCAGACCACAGCCCAGCTCAGCCTCACAAGGAACCCTCTGCCGACATCACAGCCGCGACCGCCACCCCGCCCAGCCCTGACGACTTCGCTGCCCCCCTGCTCGACCCTCGTCGCACCTCCTCACCCGATCTTGCCAAGGAGCGGGCCTCTCTCTTTGGCCGCCCGCCCCTTGTCGACGTAGGCCGGACACTCCCCGCCCACCAGGGAACCTCAGGGCACCTGGACCTCCGAGGCGGTCCACGCCTACGTGTGTCGCCTCGCCCCCTCGGGCGCGCCTCGAGCCCTCTCCGCCGCTTTGGTGGAGGGCTCCTCGGCACCCCTTCACTGACCACCCCAGACATCTGACTCTGCCTGAACTCTCCTATTTATCATGTACATTTCCCTGTGCTCCTGCCTGAACTCTCCTATTTATCATGTACATTTCCCTGTGCTCCTCATGAGCCCTATCTTCCATTGCTCCTTATGAGCCCCCTTTTATTGTTATTATCATTTCATTGCTCCTCATGAGCCTTTCTCTTCCTCTGTATACTCCGTTGAGGCGTTGAATAAACGCCTTTCTTTCCACCCCCGCCTTGCCTTCTTCCTTTTCGCGCATCGGTCGTAATGCGAAGCATTACGTTTGATGCGAGGAAAGGAAGAGACCCTCCCCCGCCCCGTGTCGCGCTGCCCTGACACCTCACCCGACGCCGCCGCGCGCCACTCCCTCCCCCGCCCCAGTGTCGCGCAGCATTCGCGCCTCACCCGACGTCCGCTGCTCACCGCCTCTCGCCCTCCCACGGGCCGGCAGCTTTCCCACCTCACCTGCTGTCGCCCGTCCCCCTCCCCTTATAAGGCCGCCCGTCGGCCTCCCTCAGGCACTCGCCCTCCTGCCGCCTTCCAGATCTCTCCCTTTTTCTCCACCCACCCACCCATCTCTTTCTCCTATCTTTTCTCTTTCAGCGGTGGAGGGCTCCTCGGCACCCCCTCACTGACCACCCCAGACATCTGACTCTGCCTGAACTCTCCTATTTATCATGTACATTTCCCTGTGCTCCTGCCTGAACTCTCCTATTTATCATGTACATTTCCCTGTGCTCCTCATGAGCCCTATCTTCCATTCCTCCTTATGAGCCCCCTTTTATTGTTATTATCATTTCATTGCTCCTCATGAGCCTTTCTCTTCCTCTGTATACTCTGTTGAGGCGTTGAATAAACGCCTTTCTTTCCACCCCCGCCTTGCCTTCTTCCTTTGCGCGCATCAGAGATTGACCCAATTTAACTTCTCTCTCTTCTCTCTCATTTCTCTCTTTCTCTTCTCTCTCATCTCTCTCTTTCTCCTCTCTCTCTTTTTTCTCTCTTCTCTCTTTCTTTCTCCCTTCTCTCTCTCTTTCTCTCTCTCTTTCTCTCTCTTCTCTCATCTCTCTCTTTCTCTTCTCCCTCTCTTCCCTCTCTCTTTCTGCTCTCTATTTTCTCTCTCTGTTCTCTCTGTTCTCTCTGTTCTCTCCCTCTCTCTTTCTTTCTCTCTTCTTTCTTTCTCTCTTCTCTCTGTTCTCTCTCTGTTCTCTCCCTCTTCTCTCTCTTCTCTCTCTCCTCTCTCTTTCTTCTCTCTCTCCAGGTGGAGGCACATAAAGCAGCCATGGTACTTAAATACGTACCAGATTTAATCCAAATTAAAATAACTTGATTAGCAGGATGATGGATTCGGCAGGTGGCGCTGCCAAGTCGCGCGGATACACCGCTCCTAAATTCTCCCGCGTCACAAACTGCCAAATTCACTTAGCGTCGCAGTTTTCACTGAATGTCCATTACCATCCTGTGTGAGAGTGCGACTTCATAGCGACTTTATAGTGCTGCCCCACTGCGAGACCAGGCCACCAACATGACCATGGCTTAATATCACACTTGAACTAACCAGTCCTTGCCCTATCCTAATATTGCCGAGCGCCTGGCTAGGAAGTGACAAGTATCAATTTGATAAGTCATTGGTTTGATTCGACCGGGAACCAAACTCCCGATCCTCCACACACGAGGCTCTGCGTTCTACCGATTCGGCCTCCGCATCCGGTGACTCAACCGGTGTAAAGATTTCAAATTCCCCCCTGATTGAAGTTCCCCCCATGGGAACTTGAAAACATTTTCAAATTCATCCCACAGGAATTTGAAAACGTTTTCGTTTTCCCTCCCTCGTTTTAACTTTCCCTCCCCCCATTTTTGCGGAAATTGTCTTTATTTTTGTAATTTTTTGTTATTTTTCATAATACACATAGAATAGCATAATTGAAATTATTACTAGTACAACAAAACATATTTCACCCCAAATGACACAAAAAGTCTCCAAGATGGCTGAGAAAAAAATATTATAGGTCTGAATTTTAAAACGTTTTTTAAAGTTTTTAAAACAAATTAAAATTCCCGGAGGGGGGAATTTGAAAACAGGGGGAGGAATCTGAAAACTTTTTAAAATTTCCCTCCTAGGAATCTGAAAACGTTTTCAATTTCAACGGAGGGAAATTAAAAACGTTTTCAGATTCCCGGGGGGAACTTGAAAAGGGGGGAAATTGAAATTGTTACACCGGGACGCGGCGTCCACAGCGGGCTGGGTGGCGGAGAACATGTTGGTAAAACGGCACCAAGTGGCACATGGCTGTAGCCAATCAAACACAATACGTCAGCGTTCTTAGGGACGCCGGCGTTCTGTCACTACACAGTCGTCCTGATGGAAGGTTCCCACGGCGCCCAGCCAAGTGCGCACACTGCCTGACTTCTGAATGCCGGACACGCAGCCTGTCTGATCCAGTTACCGAGACAATGCACCACCCTCAAGCCCCAGTCACACATCACCGGATTGAGCAACGGACACAACTGGACAAAGAATTGTCTAGTCTGTTGGTGTCCGGTGTCAAAATGTATTGAAATGTGTCAAAATGTTGCGCTTTCAATGGGCAAGGAACGTACATTAAGGAATAGCCATCGGACGATAAACGGACGATAACTGGACGACAACCAGATGACACAGATAACAAGGGACAAGCAATGGTCAACCGAAGGGTGAAAACCGAATGTCAAACGGATGGAACGGACACCAACCGGACACCTACCAGACTGATCGCGGAGGCGCCGAAAACAGATAGAAAACCGACGGCTCGAATTCCCGCTGGACAGTCAACGGACACTGCAGGAAGCAAACCAGAGATGTAATGGATGAGTATCGGACATGAAACGGACAAAACGGACTAAACAGACTTAAACTGGACATCAACCATACACGCCAGTCCGGCGGTGTCCGGTACAAGTTTTGTGCATGTTCAAAACTTGCCACTGTACACACCGGACACCACCAGACAGATAACTGACAGGCCGGACGCCAACTGTATATAAACCGGACATTGCCGTATTTCACTGGACAGTGTCCGGTTTCTGTCCGTTTCTCCAATCCGGTGAGGTGTGACTGGGCCCTCCATGACACCAATGGGTGGGGATGGGGGGGGGGGGGTGTAACAACCAAAACCAGTCAAGTCCCACTTGATGCATCGCTCATTAACTCGAACGCTGATGAATTTATCGGATTTGATATATATATATATATATATATACATATATATATATATATATATATACATCGAATCGAATACACATAGAGCAATTGCTCATGTAAATATGATAAATAGATGTAGGTTTGTTCTTATCCCCTTCACAGGTTAAAGTTGCACAGTCCGATGAAAACATCAAATTAAAAAAACCAAAACAATTATCTGGATTTGATTCTACACATCTAATGTAGTTACTGGTGAACTTATCAAATATGTGTCTCTACACAGAAGGGAATACTGCGGTAATTTAATAGAGTGTTACTGCAGAAGCCTATTATATGGTGTCAGAGTTTTGGCAAGCTTGCCAAAATTAATTTAGCATGTTTTCACTTCAAATATCTATAAAAAAAAGTTAGCCCTTTAAAATGAAACTTACTTCAAACTAAAGGAGGGTAGATTATAATGATCAACCTAATATATTTATTTCAGAAAATTATAGAAACTCAAAACCATCGGACTATGCAACTTTAAGCTCTTCGCCGCCTCCAGCCAAATTTCGATGCAAATTTCAACGTGGGCATATAAATGCAATTAAGAAAAGTTGACAGCATAAATACCACTAACTCTTCGCCGTGAATATGGCCCTTGTTGCCGACACGGCGTGAAACCACCAGCAATCAATCATCAATCAATCAATCACCAATCAATCACAAATCATCAATCAACCATCAATCAATCGTCAATAAACCATCAATCAATCGTCAATCAATCATCAATCGATCAATCAAGCCTTCCAGTGTATCCCCAGTCCTGATATCACCTTAGATGTTGCCAGGACGTAAAACTCCAACAACCAACCAATGCAGTGTATCGCAGCCGTGTCGATTAGCTGATTTACTATTGAAGCACTTACTTACATTCGACTACTGGATTCACTTTCCAGTATTACTATTAGTGGCCCTGCATGACGTCACATTCTGTTATTAGAATGAATCAGCCATTCGGCGTCGCTAGTTGCTGACAGTTGCAAGTGGCAATTATGAAGCGTCCGACGAAAACAAGCGAGCACTTGGTTGATTTGTTGACATGGTTAATTTACCTGCGATGCGGATTCTGACAGATTCATTAACGGGGCTGAGTGACGTTACAAGAGGCACCTGACAATTTGAAGCGTTGAAATGTCATCTTGGTAAATTACCTTTAAAATAAGGTTACCGTTAAATTAAGAGTTGTACCGATGGATTTCTCCCCGTTTCACCCTAACTTCCAAATTGTACAAGTTACGCGTAACATGGGTAATTCTCAGGGCCGGAGAACGACGACTTTCTCATAAGGCTAAGCACTGACACCGTCTGTGGCACCTCCTGTCGCATTGGTCGTAATGCGAAGCATTGCGTTTGATGCGAGGAGAGGAAGAGACCCTCCCCCGCCCCGCGCTGTCCCGCTGCTTTCTCACCTCGGCAGACGGCGCGGCACGCCGCCACCTCCCCCGCCCCCCGGGTCGCGCAGCACTCGCGCCTCACCCGACGCCCGCTGCTCGCCACCTCTCGCCCTCCCCCGGGCCGGCAGCTTTCACACCTCACCTGCTGTCGCCCGTCCCTCTCCCCTTATAAGGTCGCCCGCCGGCCTCCCTCAGGCACTCGCCCTCCTGCCGTCTCCCAGCTCACTGCATTTTTCCAATTGGGTCCACCTCGGATTGCTGCTCGACTCAACTTACACCATGCCTCGAGGGAATGGACGAGGACGGAAGGGCTCCCGGGCCGCACCCCGCACCCCGGGGCCATCTTCAACGCCCCGGCGGGACGACTCCCAGGCCTCCGCCCCGGCGTCCCCCGCGGCGCCCTCGGACCGCACCTCGGGCGCCGAGATCTCGGCAATAATGGAGGCACTCCAGCTCATCCAGCTTGAGCAACGCCAGACCTCCGCCGAGGTGCGCCAATCTGCAGCCGACATTCACGCCCGCATGGACGCCCTGGACGCAAGGAAGCAACAAGTATCAATTTTTAAGTCATTGGTTTGACTCGACCAGGGTTTGAACCCACGATCCCACGATCTACCAACATGGGAGACGGACGCTCTATGTATGAGCTGTGTGGTATCTTGTGGTTGCATTTCATTTCCCCTCTTTGTATTCTTCCTTGGAGTTCTGCTGTGAGGGTCCTGGGCAGACACTGGCAGGGTAGGATGACGTCTGTTACAAGACTTGGTAGATTATTTCCTTAAAACAGCAGACACATGCGTTAATATTAAAACTCGGGACATTTTTTGTTTTTTGTTTTTTTTCTTGAAGATTTATACTGCCTATCATGGATAAGTCTGAATAGACTTGTTTTCACCATTAGACAGTTTGTCGATAGAAAGCCCGAGCCTACACTTTTACCAACCCAAGGGATTTTTAACCTCCCACACCACATAGACATGGTATGAGAGCAACTGGCCTTTGATGACGCTGTAAGTTACACACAGCGGTGGAAATCCAAATTGGCAGAGGTGCGAGTATGGGGAATTGAACCACTGACCTTCAGATTGGGAGTCCGACCTAGAAAAAGTCAGACACTCTAACCACTCTGCCTCTACCGCATATTATTTCCTTAAAACAGCAGAAACATGCGTTAATATTAAAACTCGGACATATTTAAAATAAATCTCAATATACCGTTACACCGCTTCCAACTGAAACCAAGGGTACATATTCTGCAAGCATGAAAGCAACTAAATTACTACAGGTATTGCTAAGAAAACATGAATTATTCACGAAATACAATAACTGGCTCGAATTTGTAAGATTACTAAATAACGTCAATAAGTGATTTAAGACTTAACTGTGAAGCGCTACTGAGACCATTGTTTTAGAAACACCCTTTTATTTCATCACCTTATTTCTATTCTCAGACTTACTTTTGAATATTTAATCATAATCGCTTCTTTGAAGTGTTACATTCCCAAAGAACTCGGTTTTATTTGAGGAAAATAATTTCGGGAAATTACTTTATCGTAATGGAACGCGTTATGGAAAACATGTCAATTAATTTTATGCAGTGTCGGCAACAAAGATATTATTTAAGTACCAATACCGTTGGGCACAGCAAAGCGCTGGAAAGAATAATCACAAAGCATGGAAAGGCGGGCGGCACATGGGGAGAGGGGGGGGGGGGGTTGCTGCTGACCTGGTGCTGCTCACAGTCGGGTTGGTTGTTGGAGTTTTACATCCTGGCAACATCTAAGATTATATCAGGATGGGTACCGACTTGTGACAGTGTGCACTCATGGTGATGTTATAGTGCCTGCCCCATTGGGAGAGCAGGGCACCAGCACGATGACCCGATATCCCACTTAATCACATTATCCTGACACCAAGCCAATCAGTCCTTGTCCTATTCTCAATAATGCCGATGCCCTGGCTAGGAAGTGACAAGTATACATTTTTAAGTCATTGGTTTGATATGACCAGGATTCTAACCTGTGGGTTGGAATCCCACGATCTAAGAAAAAACTGGAGGCGGACGCTCAACTCATTTGGCCATCCCGTCTGGTCGCTGTGTGAATATCACATGAACTAGAGCCACACTAAGTCAGGTACTATCTACCCGAGTTCTGGTCACGTGATCAACGCCTCGTTGTTCCCCGGATGAGTGTCACGTGGGGGCCATGTACGGCCATGGTGCTGGTCTCACAAACGTGGAATGAAACCACAACTCAGTCAGGTAGTAAGTAGATGGTCACGTGACCATCACATAGCGTGTGTGTCACGTGAGTAGGGTGAGGCCATGGTGCTGATCACACGAACGTGGACTGGAGCCACACTCAGTCAGGGAGTAAGTGCCTGAGTGATGGTCACGTGATCAACGCCTCCTGGTTCCCTGGGTTAGTGTCACGTGGACTGAAGCCATACTCAGTCAGGTCACGTGATCAATGCCTCGTGGTTCCCTGGGTGAGTGTCATGAGGGGCCAGGGATGGCCATAGTGCTGGTCATACCAATGTGGACTGAAGCCACACTCTGTCAGATCATGTGATAAACGCCTTGTGGTTCTCTGGGTGAATGTCACATTTATTAAAATATGGAAACTTTGGTAGTAGTTGAAATGTATGCTAATCACCCGTCCAGCTGATAAGGGGATCATGTGACCAGTAGCTGATATAACTTATAAGGACTGATTACTAAGTAATAAAGGCAGGTGCAGTACAGTGCTGGAGGTGTCCACTTGTATATTATAGTAGTTAGTTATTCCTGTACATACTTTTCAACAACACAAACTGGTCACACAGCCGGTAGTGGACGTAGGTGAACGTAGTGGAGGTTAACATAGTTGAAAATAGTTGGACATAGTTGAACATAGTTGAACCTACCGGTATCCATACTTGTCCTTGATGTTAACTTGGTAATAAGGTGGGTGAGCCGTGATCTCCGAAATAATTTTGGACATGTTCAAAAGAGTGGTATGTTAGAGGCTGAATTTTGAACGTAGTTGAATGTACCTCTTAATGTACTCTAGCGTACTGTAGCATACTCTAGCATACTCTAGCCTACTCTAGCGTGCTTTGACCCACACAAAACCATTTCACTTCACGCATGCCATGGTCACATAGCCGTTAGTGGAGATAGTTGAACGTAGTTGACGCTAACGTAGTTGAAAGTAGTTGAACGTAGTTGAATGTATCGGCATCTGTACCATAACGTATTTATCCATATCATTCGGTGGCAAAAGGTGCCTTACCTTAACATATTTCAATGTAGTCTAACAAACTTACACAATGTTTGACCCACGTTAGCCTCCACTACATTCACCTACGTTCAAATACGTCCACTGATGGCTATGTGACCAGGGCTTGAAATAAGATAACCTACTGCAGTCTGTCACCTACTGCAGTATGTAACCTACTGCAGTCTGTCACCTGCTGCAGTCTGTAACCTACTGCTGTCTGTAACCTACTGCAGTCTGTCACTTGCTGCAGTCTGTCAACTGCTGCAGTCTGTAACCTACCACAGTCTGTCAACTGCTGCAGTCTGTAACCTAACCCAGTCTGTCACCTGCTGCAGTCGGTCACCTGTTGCAGTCTGTAACCTACTGCAGTCTGACACCTGCTGCAGTCTGTAACCTACTGCAGTCTGTCACCTCCTGCAGTATGTAACCTACTGCAGTCTGTCACCTGCTGCAGTCTGTCACCTGCTGCAGTCTGTCACCTACTGCAGTTTGTAACCTACTGCAGTCTGTAAACCTACTGCAGTCTGTCACCTGCTGCAGTTTGTAACCTACTGCAGTCTGTCACCTACTGCAGTTTGTAACCTACTGCAGTCTGTAACCTACTGCAGTCTGTCACCTACTGCAGTCTGTAACCTACTGCAGTCTGACACGTGCTGCAGTCTGTAACCTACCACAGTCTGTCAACTGCTGCAGTCTGTAACCTACCCCAGTCTGTCACCTGCTGCAGTCGGTCACCTGTTGCAGTCTGTAACCTACTGCAGTCTGACACCTGCTGCAGTCTGTAACCTACTGCAGTCTGTCACCTCCTGCAGTATGTAACCTACTGCAGTCTGTCACCTGCTGCAGTCTGTCACCTGCTGCAGTCTGTCACCTACTGCAGTTTGTAACCTACTGCAGTCTGTAACCTACTGCAGTCTGTCACCTGCTGCAGTTTGTAACCTACTGCAGTCTGTCACCTACTGCAGTTTGTAACCTACTGCAGTCTGTAACCTACTGCAGTCTGTCACCTACTGCAGTCTGTAACCTACTGCAGTCTGACACCTGCTGCAGTCTGTAACCTACTGCAGTCTGTCACCTGCTGCAGCCTGTAACCTACTACAGTCTGTCACCTGCTGCAGTTTGTAACCTTCTGCAGTCTGTCACCTGCTGCAGTCTGTAACCTACTGCAGTCTGTAGCCTGTAACCTACTTCAGTCTCTCACCTACTGCAGTTTGTAACCTACTGCAGTATGTAACCTACTGCTGTCTGACACCTGCTGCAGTCCGTAACCTACTGCAGTCTGTCACCTGCTGCAGTCTGTAACCTGCTACAGTCTGTCAGTGTCACCTGCTGCAGTCTGTGACCTACTGCAGACTGTCACATGTCGATGTAATGAGCACAGCACAGACTGCAGATGTCATTAGTTAATAAGCACAACCTTCATCTCAGGCACGGACTAAAAAGGGCAGGCAGGGTGGGCACGTTGTGGTGAGAAGGAGTTAAAAAAGATGCCGTCAGGATGTGGTGTGGGCGCGGTGTGTGTGTGGGGCGTGGACGGGGTGTGGGCGGAGTGTGGGTGTGGTGTGGGTGTGGGGTGGGTGTGGTGTGGGGTGTGGGCGGGGTGTGAGCGGAGTGTGGGCGGGGTGTGGACTGGCTGTGGGCGGAGTGTGGGCGGGGTGTAGGCGCGGTATAGGCGCGTGTGGGCGGGATGTGTGTGGGATTTTGTAGGCGAGGTGTGGGCGGATACTGAGGCCAGGACAACCTGAGTTGACAGACAAATCAACCCTACATTGGAAACCCTCTGCCGTTGAAAAGAAACAGCGGGAACTGGGGAAAGGAACAAACAGAAGAAACTACTCCTGGCTGAGAAAGCCGCCCCCTTCTTGCCAGTGGTTTTATTATCAATGTTCTTTGCATATCTAATAAAACTGCATAGTCCGATGAAAGCATAAACTATTCAATATCAAATCACTTGCCTAGATTTGCTCTGATATATTCAACTAGTGCAAGTAATGAGTATGAGGTACATCAACGTTTTAGTTGTTGGTTTAGCATTTCCAATTCGATCAATGCTAATACCTTTAATTACTTAGTTTATAGTTCAATTTGATCAGATAATCTTTTATTTATTATGTTGTACTGTTATCATCATCATCATGCTGTCGGTCGCAATGCGACAAAGACTGCTTTCATTACTTGACTGCCACTCTCCATTTAGCTCTCTGCTGTGAGAGTGATGTCCATGAGTCGGTCCATTTCATGAAAGCTGCCTGCAAAAGTGTTGAAGTGCTGCTGGATTTTGCAAGTTACCAGCAGCATTCTCTTGGGGAGCAAATAGAGGTTTCACACCGGCAAGAACATGTCCAGACAGGTGCAAACCTATTTGTCCCTGCAGTGGCTGGTCGGGAGATGTTAGGAGTTCCATACATCAACCACCCTTAATGCTGCCACAGTGAGATGGTTTTCTGTTCAGGGTTTGCTCCCTTAGCCTTTGGTTCTGTCAAGAACCTGTACCACAAGGCAGTGGTTTACAACTCTGCACGGCAGGGGCGTCAAACTCCCTGAGGTATTGCAGTACCTGCATACCACAGTGTTGTATTGTACATTGTAAGATTTTGGTGTTAGTTGGGATATTTTTGTTTTTGCAAGTCAAGATGTCTTGGCTATTGTTTTGTTCTGCAGATAAATAAATCAATTCATTCATTGGTGTGAGGAATGAGGAGTCCCAATGTTGGTGGGAATGCCCTGGTCACATACACGTTAGTGGACGTAGTTGAACTTAGGTGAACATAGTGATGGCTAACGTGTGTCAAACGTGGTGTAAGTATGCTAAACTATGTTGAAATACGTTAAAGTATAGTAGGTTTTGGTACGGATAAATACGTTACAGTATGGATAAATACGTTATGACACGGATGCCAGTACGTTCAACTACATTCAACTACATTAGCCTCCACTACGTTCACCGATGTCCACTAACGGCTATGTGACCAGGGCTTCATCCAAGTATGTCAGAGTATGCTAGAGCATGGTAGAGTATGCTAGAGTATGCTAGAGTATGTTAGCATCACGGATGCAAATTCAGCCTCTAACATAGTGCTCTTTTGAACATTTCCAAAATCAGACATCATGGCTCACCCACGTTATTACCAAGTTAACATCACGGACAAGTAGGGATGTTGGTACGTTCAACTACGTTCAACTATGTTAGCCTCCACTACGTTTAACTACGTCCACTAACGTGTATGAGACTGGGGCAGAAGCGATTATAGGGAGGGGCAAGCCAGCAGGCAAGATGTACCTGATTGGGAAAGAAATGCCGACTTATGCATAGATTAACCAAGTTTTCACTCTCCCGTGCATATCGAGTGTGGTTGCTATTCTCGTGGGGGTGATGAAAATGGGAAATATTGCATGTAGAGCGGGACTCGAACCCACATCTCTTTGCATTCCGGGCCAGTGTGCTAACCATTACACCACCTAGGCTCCCTGATGTCACCACACTACCCACGCCTACCTGTCTATGTGGTTACTTGCCTGAGAGGTCAGTGCAGACCACTACACTCGTCCCCCTGGAATTGTAAGTCTTGTAATGCTTACAATTACATACATACAGGCAATGCACTAACACATACATACACAGGGTAGGTTCAACAACTATACAGCGTGTAGCTTGTACAGGATCATGGTCGCCTCAACCAGTGTCGTCGGGGTGATGAAAATGGGAAATATTGCGCCTAGAGCGGGACTCAAACCCACATCTCTTTGCATTCTGGGCCAGTGTGCTAACCATTACACCACCTAGGCTCCCTGATGTCACCACACTACCCACGCCTACCTGTCTATGTGGTTACTTGCCTGAGAGGTCAGTGCAGACCACTACACTATCTTAATAGTAGCCTCGCAATCTGGGAAACCCGCCTCTAAATGGACAGATCCAGATTGAAATGGTTTGTCTACAAACGGCATCCGGTGAATTTTGCGCGCAGGTGGTGCTGTCAAAGCACAGAGGGCATGCCGGGAATTCCGTCATGATAAGGTCAAAGGCCATCGCGCATGCGTCGGGAGTCGGGTCAGGCTTCCGGGAAGACGCCTGTGATGGATGGCATGTGTTTCCGGCGAGCTCTGTCGGTCGGTGTTATGCACTAGGTAATTAGAACTGGTGCTGAGACACACTGTCTGTTGGTTCTACACACTAGGTAATTAGAACTGGTACTGAGACACACTGTCTGTTGGTTCTACACACTAGGTAATTATGACTGGTGCTGAGACACACTGTCTGTTGGTTCTACACACTAGGTAATTAGAACTGGTACTGAGACACACTGTCTCTTGGTTCTACACACTAGGTAATTAGAACTGGTACTGAGACACACTGTCTGTTGGTTCTACACACTAGGTAATTAGAACTGGTCCTGAGACACACTGTCTGTTAGTTCTACACACTGCGTAATTAGAACTGGTACTGAGACACACTGTCTGTTGGTTCTACACACTAGGCAATTATAACTGGTACTGAGACATACTATCAGTTACTTCTACACACTAGGTAATTAGACTGGTACTGATGACACACTGTCTGTCAGTTCTACACACTAGGTGATTATAACTGGCACTGAGACACTGTCTGTTAGTTCTACACACTGCGTAATTAGAACTGGTACTGAGACACACTGTCTGTTGGTTCTACACACTAGGTAATTAGAACTGGTACTGAGACACACTGTCAGTTAGTTCTACACACTAGGTAATTAGAAGTGGTTCTGAGACACACAGTCTGTTGGTTCTACACACTAGGTAATTAGAACTGGTACTGAGACACACTGTCAGTTAGTTCTACACACTAGGTAATTAGAAGTGGTTCTGAGACACACAGTCTGTTGGTTCTAAACACTAGGTAATTAGAAGTGGTTCTGAGGCACACTGTCTGTTGGTTCTACACAAAAGGTAATTAGAACTGGTACTGAGACACACTGTCTCTTGGTTCTACATACTAGGCAATTATAACTGGTACTGAGATACACTGTCAGTTAGTTCTACACACTAGGTAATTAGAACTGGTACTGAGACACACTGTCAGTTAGTTCTACACACTAGTTAATTAGAACTGGTGCTGAGACACACTGTCTGATGGTTCTACACAAAAGGTAATTAGAACTGGTACTGAGACACACTGTCTCTTGGTTCTACATACTAGGTAATTAGAACTGGTACTGAGATACACTGTCAGTTAGTTCTACACACTAGGTAATTAGAACTGGTGCTGAGACACACTGTCTGCTGGTTCTACACATGAGGTAATTAGAACTGGTATTGAGACACACTGTCTGTTGGTTCTATGCTCTAGGCAATTATAACTGGTACTGAGACATACTATCAGTTACTTCTACACACTAGGTAATTAGAACTGGTACTGATGACACACTGTCTGTCAGTTCTACACGCTAGGTGATGAGAACTGGTACTGAGACACACTGTCAGTTAGTTCTAGACACTAGGTAATTAGAACTGGTACTGAGACACACTGTCTGATGGTTCTACACACTAGGCAATTATAACTGGTACTGAGACACACTGTCAGTTAGTTCTACACACTAGGTAATTAGAACTGGTACTGATGACACACTGTTAGTGAGTTCTACACACTAGGTAATTAGAACTGGTACTGAGACACAGTGTCAGTTAGTTCTACACACTAGGTAATTAGAACTGGTACTGAGACACACTGTCAGTTAGTTCTACACACTAGGTGATTACAACTGGTACTGAGACACACTGTCAGTTAGTTCTACACACTAGGTAATTATAACTGGTACTGAGACACACGGTTAGTTAGTTCTACATACTAGGTAATTAGAACTGGTACTGCTGACACACTGTCTGTCAGTTCTACACACTAGGTGATTAGAACTGGTACTGAGAGACAGTGTCAGTTAGTTCTACACACTAGGTAATTAGAACTGGTACTGAGACACAGTGTCAGTTCTACAATTTGCGCATTTAACAAATACGACCTTAGATGTTGCTAGGAAGTAAAACCCCAACGAAACAAGCATATTATTAGTTTGTCGGCAGTGAATACCCACGTGACCTTGAACACCACCACAAGGGTACATTGAGGCTACAGCGCTACTGATGTGACAGCGTTTGTCGCTTATTGTGAGTGACAACCCTCTCCAGTTCCACCCGTGGCGCCACCTCGCGGAAATATGAGACTTCAACCCCCAGCATCCTGCGCGCCCGGAACTGCGGCAGGCGCGCATGCGTCGAAAGGACAAACACTGAAGTGAGCGTCGTGCATCCCTAACACCCCCGCCCCCCCGGGAGATTGGAGTTATTTTGCTATATTTTAGGGAGATCTCCCGCCGATCTCCTGAAATCATAATATGCGGACACAAAATAATCAAGAAATAGCCCAATAGTAGGTATCTTGGATTTGTTGTCCTATGCATGCCATGTCCGCCGCCAAAAAAGAAGAGAGCAGCATTTAAGAAAATGTAATATTTCTGGACTAAGATAACTGTTTGTGCAACTTGATGTATGAACAACTCACGTGTAAAAAGCCCGTTTATACTTTTAATGGCGTGTGATGGCGGCAGACGGCGCCAGACGGCGTCAGATGGCGCCAGATGGCGCAAGCCAACGCTCCCATTTAGACTTTATGTCGACGCTTGACGGCGTTAGATGGCGCAACATGGCGCAAGCGTTGACCAGAGTTCATGTTGAACTTTCAAGGTCAGCGCTTCCACACGTCAACAAAATAATACATGTTTGTGGAATAATGTATAGCAATTGTGGATAAAAAATGTCTTAAATAGGATTTAAAGTATTTTATGATTGCAGAGTTTAGTTATATTTACACTTTTTGCTCACGGCATGTGTTTTTGTCGACTCCACACATGGTGTTCGATTTGAAATTCTAGCAACTCGGGTCACCCGAGTCGCCCGGGTTGTAACGTTATGCGACCGTGTGCGTCAAAGCATTCAGACTTTCACGGCGACGTTCCACTCGTAGCACTCCCCACTGTTTTGCGCCGTCAAACAGCGCTAACCGGCATAGAGTTGACGCCGTCATATGGCGCCTAACTGGCGTAACTTTGACGGCGTCACACGCCGTCAAGAGTATAAACAGGCCTTAAAGGGGCTGTCACGTTACGATGAATCGCGCCAATGAATGCCGACGTATGTGAATTTTGCCAGCTATGTCAGGATACATTGTTATGCGTTACACGTGCGTTAGGTGCTCTTTGGTATACGTCAATGTATGTCGACATTCGATGAGATACGGCGTCGCGGTTCAGGGGGTCAGCAAAGTTTTGTGCATACACAAAACTTTCGACATACAACAACGTTTGACAACGTGTGGATTTTACGTCGGCAGTACGCTATGTATACGTGAGGCATATGTCAATGTACGTTAGACGTATGATAGACAAATGTTGTTCACTATGTTGCACTATGTTGACCTACATTAAAGGCAGTGGGAACGCACAGTCCGCATACTGACAACGTATGGATAACATATGTCTAACATACGTCTAACGTATGAGGCATAGTTCTGGTGATCGAATAACGTATATAACGTTCACCGGCATTCTGCGAATGTACCATAAGCGTAATTCAAGCGTTTTTCACCCGAAATCATGTTAGCCATACATTGGTCATATGTTGGCCATATGCTAGGTATACGATATGTATACCTCCAACTTTGCCCCCTGTGCCGAAAAGTTCTATGCTTCTCGACATAAAAAAGTAATTTTGCGCATTGGCCATGTGCTTGCGAGATGCATCGTAATGTGACAGAGCCTCCATCATAGGCCTCTTCTTTATTGATATGTTCAAATGTCCTAAGAACACCTTGAGTCTGGGAGAAGGTTAACATGGATAGCGCCGTCCAGTCACATGCCCACACACACGTCGTGGTATGCGTGAGCGTGTGCCTATACGCGCGCACACCATCTCTGACTGTACGCTGACACACCACATGTGACTGTACGCCGACACACCACATGTGACTGCACGCCGACACACAACATGTGACTGTACGCCGACACACAACATGTGACTGTATGCTCACACACCATGTGTGACTGTACACCCACACATGCCACATGTGACTGTACACCCACACCCCACATGTTACTGTACATCCACACATACACCAGATGTGACTGTACGCCCTCACACACCGCGTGTTAATGTATGCCCATACACACCGCTTGTGACTACGCTCACAAACCATGTGACTACACCCACCCACACACTGCGTGTGACTGTACATCCATACACATACACCGTGTCTGACTATACACCTACACGCCGCGTGTGACTCTATGCCCACACACACCACATGTAGCTGTACCCCCACACACCACCTGTATCTGTACGCCCTCACATGCACCGCATGTGACTGTACGCCCTTACACATCACATGTCACTAGATGCCCACACCTTGCATGTGATTGTACACCATCACACACTACGTGTGACTGTATGCCCATACACATCACATGTCACTAGATGCCCACACCTTGCATGTGATTGTACACCATCACACACTACGTATGACTGTATGCCCATACACATCACATGTCACTAGATGCCCACACCTTGCATGTGATTGTACACCGTCACACACTACGTGTGACTGTACGCCCATACACATTCCATGTCACTAGATGCCCACACCTTGCATGTGACTGTACACCGTCACACACAAAGTGTGACTGTACGCCCATACACACCACATGTCACAAGATGCCCACACCTTGCATGTGATTGTACACCGTCACACACTATGTGTGACTGTACGCCCATACACACCACATGTCACTAGATGCCCACACCTTGCATGTGATTGTACACCCTCACACACTACGTGTGACTGTACGCCCTTACACACCGCGTGTCATTGTACCCCCACACATCACTGTGTGTTCACCCACACGGGCTCGCGAGGAGATCTTCCTTACAAAGCTGTGCACTATACAGCTGTGCACTATACAGCATAGGCTGCTCCCGCACTTTCAATGTTCAGAATGGGGTGTGCTACATACAATGCAGCACATTCCACTTCCCCATCACCATGTACAAATCAAATGTGATTGCTCCAATGGCTGGAAGGCCAGTATACCTCAGCGCTGACAAAATATGTATTCAGACGAATAAAATATTCACACAAAAAAAGAGAAACGGGTTGGAGTGAAAGCTTGGCGATTGGCCGCGGCCTATTCGGCGTGGGGCCCAGCTAAAATGGTATGTGTGCCTGTTGTATTTGTTGTTTTTCGTCCTAGCAACATCTAAGGTAATATCAGGACGGGAACCAACTTGAGACAGTACGTCCTCACGGTGACTTTATAATGCTACCACACTGGGAGACCAGGTCGCTGGGACCATGACCCGATCTCCCAGACAGTCACATTATCCTGATACTGTGCTACCGACTTGTGACAGTGCACACTCATGGCGACTTCATAGTGCTGCCCCACTGGGAGACCAGGCCACCGGCACCATGAGCTGATATCCCACACAGTCATATTATCCTGATGATACTGTACTAACCAGTCCTTGTCCTATCCTATTAATGCCGAGCGCCATGCTACGTAGTGACAAATATAGATTTGTGTAAGTCATTGGTTTGATTTGTGGTGTTCTCTGTGGTGGAGTGGTTAGAGTGTCTGACTTTTTTCTAGGTCGGACTCCTAATCTGAAGGTCAGTGGTTCGATTCCCCGTGCCCCCACCTCTGCCAATTTGGATTTCCACCGCTGTGTATAACTTACGGCGTCATCAAAGGCCAGTTGCTCTCATACCATGTCTCTGTGGTCTCTGTGGTATGGGAGGTTAACAATCTCTTGGGTCGGTAAAAGTGTATGCTCGGGCTTTCTATCGACAAACTGTCTAATGGTGAAAACAAGTCTATTCAGACTTATCCATGATAGGCATTATAAATCTTCAAGAAAAAAAAAGAAGAACAAAAATCGTCTGGGATTCCATCTCCCGACTTACCGCACGCGAAGCCTGCGCTCTACCGATTCGGCCACCACGTCCGCTGCGAGCTGAAATGGAGCCATTCTGACAAGTAGCTGTCGAAGTGTTGGTGCAAGGTGGCCGTGCATCTTTGATACGGCCTGCGTGCACCGTGTTGTGCTGACAATGTTCTCTATTTACCGTCGGGACCACACAAAGGCAGCAAACAGCGACCGGCATGGAGGTGAGAGGGGAGGGGGGTAGGGGGGGTGTCATGAAGGTGGGGTGTGTACAATGTAGATGTGGTGGGGTGGTGGTCTGTACCATTAATGTGGGGGTGTATAATGTAGGTGGGGGTGGGCTGTACCACTGAGGTGGGGTGGTGCAATATAGATGGTGGTGTACTGTACCGTTTATGGGTGGGGTGTACAATGTGAATGGGGAGGGGTGTACAATGTGAATGGGGGGGGGGGGGTACAGCATGATAGGCTGTACCATTAAGGTGGGTGTGTACCGTAGTGATGGTGAGGGTTGGTGTGATGTACCATTAATGTGGGGGGTGTATGGTGTAGATGGACGGTGTATTGTGGTGATTGGGTGCGCTGTACCATTAAGGTGGGTGTGTACCATGGTGATGGTGAGGGTTGGTGTGATGTACCATTAATGTGGGGGGTGTATGATGTAGATGGACGGTGTACTGTGGTGATTGGGTGCGCTGTACCATTAAGGTGGGTGTGTACCGTGGTGATGGTGAGGGTTGGTGTGATGTACCATTAATGTGGGGGGTGTATGATGTAGATGGACGGTGTACTGTGGTGATTGGGTGCGCTGTACCATTAAGGTGGGTGTGTACCGTGGTGATGGTGAGGGTTGGTGTGATGTACCATTAATGTGGGGGGTGTATGATGTAGATGGACGGTGTACTGTGGTGATTGGGTGAGCTGTACCATTAAGGTGGGGTGTGCAATGTCGATGGGGTGGGTGATGGGCTGGACCATTAATCTATGGGGTGTACAATGTAGATGGGGTGGGTGGTGGTCTGTACCATTAATGTATGGGGTGTACAGTGTAGCTACAGATACATTTTGGAACACCAGTTACAGCAATAGCAAAAACGGTTAGGCACTGAGCAGTGCGATATGAAAAAAACACAATTACCACCCTTCTTCCATTCTTCACATGGTTTCCCGTCAACCGACTCATTAATCTCCCTCCCTACCAAACCATTACCTGTGCTTCCTTCTGCCTTACATTCTTTTTTAACATCTAACCTTGTCCCTCTGTATCTCTTTTATTGTAGCCCTGTCTCCCCACCCATATTCAATTATCCCATCATTAATCATTGAAAAAACCTTTTCTGACCACAATAAGACTGTTGGCCACTCCCATTTCGTAGCCATATCTGATATATCCATCATATGTTTCCGAATGTGCTTAATTCAGTGTTGTGGCAGGCTATGCTCCTCCAATAACCGATTAACTGCTGACATTCATACCAAGTAGCACTTCCTTTACTCAGATTCCCCATCCTATCATCTCTAATTACAAACAAATGTGGCAGTAATGCTTTCTTACCCCATCGTTTCTTTGTATATTTCCCCCGTTTTCTCAGTAATTGATGAATCATTTTGTCCGAATCATCCTGTTCATCCTCAGAGTTCGAATCATTCGACTCACTGGTCCAACTGGCTTTGTACTTGCGCCTCGCTACATGATGCCAGCTGAAACATTTTGGACATCTTTTTCGCCCGTTTGACGCAAGGTGGGGGACACACACCTCTCCTCCCTGCTGCTGCTAACGGACTGCGAATGACCATGCCACAGATTGCCGCTTTTGACTCCAGATGGTGCCACCCTGAACTTCTGACTGCTACCTACCTGTGCTTCGTGCGCTGGTCCCCTTGCCGCTTTACCTATGGAGGATTCTAGGCATTTGAACCTTTTGCGCAATAACTTAGCAGTCATCTCCCATTGCGACTTTACTGTCTCCTTCAGGTAAGAGACAGTCAGCACATCAGGCGGATCCACTACTGGAGCAGAATTGTCAAAACTTTTAGAAGGTGTAGAAGGAATTTCTGAACGTCGACGTGGTGACTGTTTTGGTGAAATTCCTCTGACACTGTTCCTCCCCTCCATTGAAAATTTCCTGCTGGACTTGAGCTTATGATGAGTGCCTTTAAGACCTGGCATCTTGAGTTGTTGAAAGACGAAAGAAAGTCCCCGTTTAACACGGCGAATGCCTAAACCGTTGCATAGAGATGTGAAATCAATCCGTCTGGTTTGCTCGAGTAGTGAATGTTTTTTCAGTTGGGTTCGCTTTACCATGAAGCCTTAGTTCCCTTAGTGACAATAATGCTAGAACATTATTGGCATACTGTGAATGCACTAGCAATATGTCTTGGTATATCACTAAGCAGCACTAACATTGTCTCCAAAGTCGTGAATTAATCATGTTGCTGGCAACATGCCTAATGTGGGGGCTGTACCGTGTTGATGGGGAGGAATGGTGGGATGTACCATTAAGGAAGGGGTGTACAATGTAGATGCGGAGGGGTGGTGGGCTGTACCATTAATGTGGGGGGTGTTGTTCAATATAGATGTGGAAAACATGGCCGGCTCTACCACTAATCTAGGAATGGGTGTGAGTTGTACACTAAAGCTCTACAAGGCAGCGTAAGGGTTGTAGAATTGATGGGTGTGAGATATTGATCAGATTTTTGGGGTAGACTTCTTTTTCAGGTAGATTATTTTTGGGGTAAGTTCCTGTTCTTCTATCTAGATTAATCACAAATTTGAATTTAGAGAACAATAAAAGTGTGTGACCTAATGACCTGGGATTGCGGCTTCCCTGCTGCTCTTTGCGCATGCCTGACCTGCGTGTGTTATATCGGGTACATGCTACCTTCCTCCCCTCACACACCTGCACCTGCATCACAGCGCCACCTATACGTAAGCATTGCAGTTCCACCTTTGTCTGCCCCTTCCATTCCCACCTGTGTTGTAAATCTCAGCTCCACCTCTAGTCACTCTTCCACTCTCCCTCTGCCTGTGCTCCCTGACACTGCTCCACCTCTAGTCCCACTTCTATCTCGCTCTGCTTGTATTCTTTACACACAACTCCACCTCTAGTCACCCTTCGATCTCTCTCTGCTTATTTTCATTATACACAACTCCACCTCTAGTCCCACTTCTAGCTCTCTTTCTAATTATAGTCTTTACACACAGCTCCTCCTCTAGTCAAACGTTCACGCTCTCTCTGCTTATATTCTTTATACACAACTCCACCTCTAGTCCCACTTCTATCTCGCTCTCCTTATATTCTTTACACACAACTCCACCTCTAGTCACCCTTCCACTCTTCCTCTGTCTGTGTTCCCTCACACTGCTCCACCTCTAGTCCCACTTCTATCTCTCTCTGCTTATATTCTTTACACACAGCTCCACCTCTAGTCACCCTTCTATCTCTCTCTGCTTATATTCGTTATACACAACTCCACCTCTATTCACCCTTCAATCTCTCTCTGCTTATATTCGTTATACCCAACTCCACCTTTAGTGATCCTTCTAGCTCTCTCTCTCTGCTTATATTCATTATACACAACTCCACCTCTAGTCACCCTTCTATCGTGCTCTCTGTTTATATTCGTTATACACAACTCCACCTCTAGTCATCCTTCGATCTCTCTCTCCACTTATATTCGCTATACACAACTCCACCTCTAGTCCCACTTCTACGTCTCTCTCCTTATATCCGTTATACACAACTCCCCTCCAGTCCCAATTCCACCCTCTCTCTCTACTTATATTCTTCACCCACAGCTCCACCTCTAGTCACCCTTCGATCTCTGTCTCTGATTATATTTGTTATACACAACTCCACCTCTAGTCCAACTTCTATCTCTCTCTGCTTATATTCTTTACACACAGCTCCACCTCTAGTCCCAATTCCACCCTCTCTCTCTACCTATAGTATTTAAACACAGCTCCACCTCTAGTCACCCATCTACTCTCTCTCTGCTTATAGTCGTTATGCACAGCTCAACCTCTAGTCCCGCTTTCACCTTCCCTCTGCTTATATTCTTTATACACAGCTCCACCTCTAGTCACCCACCCACTCTCCTCTGCTTATATTCCCTATATACAACTCTATCTCAAGCTAACCTGCCACTCTCCCTCCGTCATGTCGGCTCATGCCAGCTGCACCTGTCCAGCTGCACCACTCATATCCGGTGCACCTCACGCAAGGTGTGCGGCACCAGCAGGCTGCGCACGCACTAGCATTCTGTGTCTGTATTGTATAATATGCCTATATATATTAAACTCTGCTGATGTAGCATGCTATGCCCATATAGTATACTATGCCTGTAAAATATCAAATTACAATGTCTGCATAGTGTCCTATGCATGTGTGGTATGCTATACCTGTATCTATGTAGCCTGCTATATTAGATAAAATTCCTAGATATCAGACTATGCCTGTATAGTATACTATGCCTATATAGCATACTAGTACTATGCCTGTTTGGTGTAATGTATATATACCATTCTATTACTATGCCTGTGTATTATGCTATGCCTATATAGCATACTATGCCTGTATGATATACTATGCCTATAAAGCATACTATTAGTATTACTATGCCTGTATAGTATACTATGCCTATGTAGCATACTATTACTATGCCTGTATAATATACTATGCCAATATAGCATACTATGCCTGCATAGCATACAATGCCTATATAGCATACTAGTACTATACCGGTATAGTATACTATGCCTACATAGCATACTATTACTAGGCCTATATTAGGCTATATACAATGCCTATATATAACATACTATGCCTATATAGCATACTATTACTATGCCTATATAGCATACTATGCCTGTGTCGTGAGAGTGGTGAAAATAAGAAATATTGCGCCTAGGAAATATTGCGAACCCACATCTCTTGCATTCCGAGCCAGTTGGTTCTACCATTACACCACCTAGGCTCCCTAATGTCACGACCCTAATTTAACATCATTCTATATTCCAAGCTGAACCAGTTGCGCCACCATACGTTCACCTCTCTTACCACAGCACTAGACCTGTGTCAGTCGCATATATGAAGTATATAATATATATATATACACATATGCAATTGAAGAGCTTAGGTGCAACAACCAACAAATTCATTTGAGCTGTTTTCTGTCAAATGGAATCGGCTGTTGTGCTTTCCAGTTCAAGTCTTTCAATTTCATATCGAGTAGTGCATTGTCCATGATGTTCGCAACATGGGTAATTGAATGAACGAGACTGTGAATCTCAGTAGATTAGGCACTGTGGCGCCGACTGTATTCTATTCTTCGAACTAATAACTTTGGCCGCTGATCGACGCGCCACCTACATGATACTTCTTGAACTCCTTATTGCGCAGTTAACTTAATTACGCAGTTAGTTTAATATCAGATTGTGGCGACACCTATATTTGAGTTTAGAACTAAAATGGTCGCCGATTGACCCGCCACCTGTAGGGATTTCCAGTCAAAGCCGATGACGTGGCACTGGATATCTTCACTTCGACCAGACTTTTCAAACCGAGAGGACGTACTTCTTCCGACAAGATTTCCCTCCCACCCACCCAACTAGTATGATGTACCGATAGGGTTAAGTGCCTGTAATCCTTGAAATATCTAAGGTCATTGTCATCATCAAGAGTAATGTAACAAGCTAATTAGAAAGAATTAAATTGCCACTTTATACTACTGTCTCGTTCTGTTTTCAATTATATGGGGTTATATCATGGTTTCATTTGAGTCTAACTGACATTTGTAAGTTTTTGCACTCTTTATATATTTATATATGATGAACTCCTTATATATATATATATATATATATATATATATATATATATATATATATATATGTCTGCTTTATAATCTATTATGGGAATATAAACAAGGACACTATCACTTATCAGTTCTCTCTATATTATTTATTACCTGAAGTTATTACCTACTGTACTACTCCATAGGGGTTTAGTTCCAGCCTCCACCACTAGGGTGCCACCTGTGAGTGGTTCCTGGCCACCCCGATACCAGCTGCGTCTGGTCACTACCGTATATGATGTATAAGAACTGACAAATGCCATTTAGACCAACATGAAACCATGACTACCAAGTTTCAACTGAGTATGCCGTCATTCCAATAATCAAATCTGATTTCTGGGTTATTTTTTGTAGAAACTGACACAAGGGGGTGTGGTGGGGGGCACTCCACCAATGCGCCGATGGAGGAAGTAGCAAATTATATATGTTCCCTTAGCATTTGATTTATACTCGTATAATGCGTTATACATCACATATATAGGGAGTGATAGGCACACTTGAGTAATTCCGTCATGATATTGTCGTGGGGGTGATGAAAATGGGAAATACTGTGCCTAGAGCGGGACTCGAACCCACATCTCTTTGCATTCCGGGCCAGTGTGCTAACCATTACACCACCTAGGCTCCCTGATATCAACACACTCCCCACGCCTACCTGTCTATGTGGTTACTTGCCTGAGAGGTCAGTGCAGACCACTACACTCGTCCCCCTGGAATTGTAGTCTTGTAATGCTTACAATTACATACACACAGGCAATGCACCAACACATACATACACAGGGTAGGTTCAACAACCATACAGCGCAAAGCTTGTACAGGATCCTGATCACGGCAACCAGTGTCGTGGGGGTGATGAAAATGGGAAATACTGTGCCTAGAGCGGGACTCGAACCCACATCTCTTTGCATTCCGGGCCAGTGTGCTAACCATTACACCACCTAGGCTCCCTGATATCAATACACTCCCCACGCCTACCTGTCTATGTGGTTACTTGCCTGAGAGGTCAGTGCAGACCACTACAATATCACCTTAGATGTGGCTCGGACGGAGAACCCCAACAAAGAAACTTGAGTGGATGAGTGAATTGGATACATATGGATCAATACGAATGAAGTATGATCAAATATAATCTGGAGAAGGTAAGACTACACCCGCCGCACAGCCACACGTGGTTGTCACGCGTGGCTGGTTGTTTTTTTGGAGTATTACGTCCTGGCAACATCTCAGGTCATATCAGGATGGGAGCTGACTTGTGACAGTACGCACTCATGGTGACTATATAGTGCTGCCCAACTGGGAGACCAGGCCACCAGTACCATGACTTGATATCCCACTCAGTCACATTATCCTAACACTGAGCCAACCAGACCATGCCCTATCCTATTAATTCTGAGCGCCTAGCTAGGAAGTGACAAGTATCAATTTAAAATTCATTGGTTTGACCCGACCAGGGTTTGAACCCGTGCATCCGAATCTCACGATCTACCAAAACGGGAGACGGACGCTCAACTCATTTGGCCATCCGGCTTGGGTTGAGCTGGTGAGCTTGTAAGCCGGTGAGCTGGTGACTCGTTGATGTTTGCACCTTCCCCATATTTTCCTCTACCTGGTTCTCCTCGGCGTGCGTTCATTTAACAAATATATTTATAATTTTAAAATTTTAAAATTTTGTATTTATTATTTTTTTTGTAGTAGTATGGACAAGGGACCTATGGGAGGATCTATGTCGCTTACTCACGGGTGGCACCATGTGCAGAGTTCATGCGTGTCTGTGCCCGCATTACTGGCCCGGTGCCGAGTAGGCATTCCACGACTTGCGTCGGATTTGGCGGGTCGGCCCTAATGATCCGCTCGTTCTCCCATCACCCCGCTCATCTTTGTGTGCGCGTCAATAATGGTAGCATCACTTCCCAACGAATCCCTGGCTCCACTTTTAACACACTACCTCTATTTAGAACTTTTCTGACATTACTCAGCCCTACCACCATTATCACCTGACCTCGGATCCTGGTAATAATATACCTTGGATCATACTGCTTGTCCAGGGCTCCCTTCTTGTTCACTCTAACCATGACATTAGTTTGTGGGTGGTAGCATGTGGTATGGCATATCTCTAAACCATGGTCCCGCAGCGCACCCATGACTAGTCAATTTTTGAATTCAGCACCATTATCCGATTTCTGGCACCAAATATTGTGGTATGTATTCGTGTATCAAGTAGTCCTGAATACCCTGCGCAGACTTGTCGGGCAGTGGTTTCACCTCCACCCACCCAGTGCAGTGGTCTATAATGGAGAACAGATAACGGTTTCCCTCCGGACTGGTCGGGAAAGGACCCATCAGGTCCGCTGCCCATTATGCCCAGTGCCACTGGTAACGGCATGGCGGTTGTAGGAAGTGTATCGCGTTTGGTGCGATTCACCTGACACGCGACGCATGTGGATATGTACCCCCATACATGCCATGCCATCCCAGCCCACTTAAAGTATTCCTGTATCTGCACCATTGTCTTCGCCTGTGCCAAGTGACCCACCTCTAGGTGCGCATGGTGGATTACTCTCTCCCTGAATACCCCCGGGAGAATCAATCTCGGGTAGGTTGATTTTCCATGTGGTGCCCGTAGTGTGTACAGCAAGCTCTCCTGCAGCACAAACTCCTGGGCATCCCGGATACCCAACTGGTATTCTGGCATCTCCCATTGGGGCGCCATCAACTCCGTGTGGTCCAACTGATAATGACCAAATGGTTCGCCTCTTCCGATACGCAAATATCGACAGCAGCCATTTCCTTCAGCTCAGTGGCTTCAGCGGTCGGTCTCAGTCGCAACAACATCTCTGCCCATGTGTTGTCTTCCCCCTTTATATACAGAATAGTTGCCGCATATTCAGCAAGTAGCACAGCCCACCTCTTTATCCGCGTGTTCTTAATCTCCTTCGTGAAGAGATAATGCAGTGGTGCCTGGTCGGTGTACATTTTGTACATCCGCGCCATAGAGATACAGACGCAACTTGACCAGTGTGTAGATCAAGGCATATGCCTCCTACTCCACAGTTGGGCAATTCAGCTGCGCAAAAGTGAATCTACCACTGATGGAGTGTACAGGTCTGGCAACACCATTGGTATTTTCCTGCACCAGTATCACGCCAATACTGTAATCAGAAGCATCTGTGTACAGTTTGTAGGGTTTAGACGGGTTGGGAAACTGAAGTACCACACAGTTAAGTAGTAGTTCCCTCAACTCGTCCCAGGCCCTTTGACACATTTCCATCCACATGAACTTTAAATGCTTACCCGTCAGCATAGTTAAGCATTAACTGCCAGTAGTAGTTTGCGGAGCCCAGTAGGCATCAAACCTCTTGTTTAGTAGTGGGGGCTGCCATTTCCCAGATGGCCACAACTTTCTCCAGATCAGCTTTTAGGCCATCCTTACCCACCACGAAACCCAAGAACTTCACCTCCGTTGCCCCAAATTTACATTTTGATGGCTTAATGGTCAGTCCCTGCCCTTGCAACACCCTCAGTACTTCCCCCACGTCGATACGATGTGAGGTCTCATATGGGGAGTATATAAATATATTGTCTAAATAAATTAGGAAATATTTCACCAGCTGAGGTGCCAGTATCGCATTCATCATGCGCTGGAACACCGCGGGCGCATTACACAAACCAAACTGGATCCGTGTGAACTGGAACAGTCCCAGGTGTGTGCTAATCATGGTTTTTGCCTGACTAGACTCTCCCACGCAGACTTGCCAGTATCCCGATTTTAGGGCTAGTGTCGTGAAGACCTTAGCGCCACCCAACTGGTCGAAAATATCTTGTATTCTCAGCATTTGGTAGGCGTCTTTGAGGGTTACTGTGTTCAGTCTGTGATAGTCCCCGCAGATCCTCATCGTGCCATCCTTTTTAGGCACCATTGTCACTGGTGATGCCCATGGGCTACAGCAAGGCTTGATAATGCCCTGGTCTAGCATACCGCATAGTTCACTCTCCATCATAGCATGTTTTGCCAGCTGAATGCGGTAGGGACGCTGATTGTTGGGGTGAGCTGACCCGGTATCAATATGCATCTCCACTACATCCGTTGCTTTCAGTGGCCCGTCTGGAGATGGAAACACCTCTGGGTATGCCCTTCTCCACATCTCCCTGTTGGAGATGTCTTCTACCACCACATTCATCTTCTCCGATCCCCATTCATGTGTGATATTACACAGCACCACCTGTTGTCTCTAATATAGTAAGGTGGCACCACATAGTAATAATGCGTCGGTCCCTAATAACATATCATGCTGTAAATCTTCTACTACTTAACAATTATTCTAACATTATATATATTAACCTCCACTATTCCTTTTGTTATCAATAAATGACCGGACAGTGAGTGCAACCCCATTCCTACTTCCAACCCCTTGCTTGCTGCCCCTAATTCTACCAGCTGCTGCCAACAAGAGGTTCTAATCATTGAATGTGCCACTCCCATATCCACCAGGGCCGTCAGTACTGCGCCGTTAATCGTGATACTCACCGCTGGCTGGTGGTCAGTCGCGGCTTCTAGTTCAGCAACAGTGGGCTGTACTGGCCGTTCATCACCTGGCCGTTATTCTGTCCCTGGGGGGTCTGGGCCCCCATCTGGGTAGGTTGGGCCCACTGCTAAGGTGGGTCTCCCTGGGTGTTAGGTGCTCCCCATTGGGATGTTGCCTAGACCCATTGAGTTGGTGGGGGCCCCCACTGTGGCACCTGGGACTGTTGCATCCCCCACTGTCCCCCGTTTCGACAGAACCGTTGGATATGGGGACCGCCACATGTCCAGCACCTCAGGGGTGGCTTGCCCTCCCCTCCCCTGACCTCCCTCCCAGGTTCTTTTCCGGGTGTTGCAGATGCCTGTACCTGGGGCTTGAGGTTGCATGGCGCCACCTCCCCGGGTTTCCCTTGTGGAGATATCAGATGCTCCACCATTTTCCACAGGGTTTTACCTCTCCCTGCAGGGTTTTCTTGTCGTTCTCTGACAAGCTCTTTCCATTCACTGCGGTCTGGGCATGTTCTCCCAGAGTGCCGCCTGCACCTTTTCTTCCCTCCCTAATGCCTTCCTCTCCCCCCCTCTTCCAGGCACTGCCCTGGGCAATGGCTGTTTTGAAGGCCTCCTCCAGGGTTGCGGGCTGGCGGAAGTCCACCGCGGTGATCACAGCCTCATTTCTCAACGAGTCCATGAACAAACTAAGTAGGATCTCCGCCGAGTCCGACCCTGGTTTGGCCTCCCTGGTGTCCTACCCCTTCACTACCGCCAGTCGGAAGCGTTGGCAATATGCTGCTTCCGTTTCCCCCCACTCCTGCCTCATTTTGCTCATGACATTCCACAGGTGGTCATGTTCATCTTGAGACAGGAGTGCCTCGGTGACCGCCTTAGCTACCACACCCCAGTCTCCCTCCCTATCTTCTCTGAAAACACCGTAAATGATGTCTAGCAGCATGCCGCTCGCAAAGCCCAGGCAGAATCGGGTGATCTCTCAGGTGGCGACTGTGAGGTCCCCGACGTGGCCGATTCGTGGAGGTCTCCCGCACCCATCCCGTTGATTACCGCCGTTGACTTTCCATAATCTCTGCGGATCGTCACCCGGTCAGCCCTGGCCATCTGGGCCCCGGGCGAGTCTTCCCTCTCCTCCTTCCTTGCAACCAGGGTCTCCCTGGCATCTCTCCTATGTATGTCCTCATTTATAGCTGGCCTTGTCTTTGGTCGGATCGATCCCCCCAGTTGCTGCAGATCGGTTGTACCAATCCTCAAACTCTTGTTTGAGTTGCGTCTGGTTGGAGCCTCTGGATGGCATAATTGTGTCTATCCTCGCAACCACGATCGAAACAGTCAGCCCCGCGCATTCGCTCTGTGTCACCCCTAACATGACTATGGCTCGGCCGCGGGACTCATTCGTCCCCTGCCCGCCTGTCTACCCCTTTTGACATGGATTACAGTTTTTGGCTGGGTCTCCCTGTGCCTCGCGTCGTCAGGCTGTCATGGATTTGACAGCTCGGCATCTCGCTGGCAGCCTGCTGTCTGCTACGCGACGTGAGTCGTGTGCTGGTGCAATTAATGCACTGGGGCACAGGCAGGGGTCGTTCGCTCTGCAAGCACTGGTGTTCCCTGTCCCTCACAAACCTTAGTCGTCTCTTTCCCTGTCGAGCTGCTGCCACCCCGTCTTCGCTGGTGCTACCCTCTCATCGTTGTGTCCGCCATGTCGCTCGTCCTCACCCCTACTTTCCTCTAGTCATAACCACTGTGTCCCACCTAACTAGATAGCTCAAGTTACGTGGTCGCCAGTATGAAATACTGTGATTCTGTGAGTGCCAGGATAACCCCAACAATGCTTGGTCCAGAAAGAAAGAAGCGGCCGTTTTTGCTAGGTGCCACACGAGGTTATGACTCTTTCCCACTCATCACCCATATTGTTGGCGGTACTGCCAAAAGGGCTAAACTGCCCCTATATCCACTTTGGGCCCAATGTTCATACATCCCCCTCACTTACCCCTACCATATATGGAGCCTAAATTACGAGCTTGCCCCACAACAGCCACAATACACGATCTGAGCTCAGCACCAGCCAGAAGAAGACTGAATACCTGGTTTTATTGACATATATAATGTTTACTAGACACATACAATGATGGATGGTACCAACATTCTTATTGGCTATTACACCCATGCATGCCAGTCATTCCTAGTCCGCATGATCCTTCCCTGACATAGCTCCTCATTAGCTGCCTTCATGATTCACCCCCCCCCCCCACCCAGACCTGGTCACTGCCCAGCTATCGTGGGATTACCATGGACTGCTATGACGTGTGGCTGGGTGAGATAAGAGGGGGATCATGATTAAAGGTGCACCTCTTCCCTCCCCCGGTGAGAAACATTTTAAAGGGAGTACAGTTTCTCATCCAGCTATGTCGATACCCACTACAGACTTAATCAGAGAATTTAACATGGTGACTGGTGAGCGGGTGATCTGGCGAGCTGGCGAGCTGGCGAGCTGGCGAGCTGGTAAGCTGGTGAGGTGGTGAGGTTGTGAGGCGGTGAGCTGGTGAGCTGGTGAGCTGATGACTGGTGACTGGTGAACTGGTGATCTGGCGAGCTGGTAAGGTGGGGAGCTGGTAAGTTGGTGAGGTGGTGAGGTAGTGATCTGGTGAGCTGGTGAGTTGGCGAACTGGTGAGCTGGTGAGTTGGCGAACTAGTGAGCTGGTGAGTTGGTGGACTGGTGAGTTGGTGAACTGGTGAGCTGGTGAGTTGGCGAACTAGTGAGCTGGTGAGTTGGCGAACTAGTGAGCTGGTGAGTTGGTGAACTGGTGAGCTGCTCTCATCTAGGTGAGATCGGGTAGGTTGGTCTGTACAGGACGCGCGTTGGACGGCGTTGGACGGCGGGGGGCGTGTCCTGGTGTAGGTGAGATACACCCAGACGAGACCCCGCAGGGTTTTGTTGTTGTTGGTAAAACAGTTTATTCAGCAGAATGTACATTTTCTTCAGCACTGAGGCACTGGTCTTCCAGCCGTTAACATAACATTGTAATTAGGTTGTTCTTTGGGTATTCTGGGTATATTAGTAGATTATGAAGGAGGTTAGTGTATTAGCTATGGTAAGTTCAGTATTATGGACTAAGGTGGTTGGGTCGTTGCATAAACTGTGCTGCTATTAAATCTATTATGGGTATCGTGTATGTGATAGGGCTGCATGGGAGAATGGGGCCCTTCCGCCCTACTCCCCACACTCAACCTGGAAACAGTGGTATGCTCTGCCACCTGATATATAGAGGGTGGTTAGTTGCCTGTGTAGCTGAGGTAAGCAATTGAGTGACGGGGTGGGGAGGACAGGGAGGTAACTCACTGTTATTATAGGACACATACACACAACCCGTCCATTGCCCCCCACAGCCCCCTCCCCCACACAGATAACCCCAACATCCACTACCACAGCTCCCACACCCTCCACCGCCCCCAAGTCCCCAACATGCCCCCCACAGTGCCTCACATACCCCACAGCCCCTTACATCGCTACTGCCCCCCACAACCCCCCACAGCCCCCACACCCACATTCAGACTCCCCCCCCCTCCCCCACCCAGAGGCCCCCTGATCCCCACTGCCTCCACATCCCCCACAAGCCTCACATCACCCCCACATCCCCCTAAGACCCCCACAGCCCCCGACGGCCCCCCCCCCACACACACTCACACACAGACCCAGCTAAGAGGCTCAAAGTCAGCTAGCAATGAGTTACACTGAATAGTGAGCAAAATGACAGCATGTTTACGACCGACCAAAACCCGTCCAACGCTGAAAGTCAAGCTTCACCAGTTCTTATGTCCGGTAGCGTATCAAACCGACCCTGCTACCGGGATTTTCACCAATTTAATATTTAACCCCCTCTCCCCCCCCACACCCACCCTCAAATCCACCCCCACATCCCCCCACATCCCCCCAAATCCCCCACACACACCACCTTTCATCCCATTACCGAGTGAACCACCTAAGTCCATCCCTACCCCTAATCCCCTCCCCTATAACGGCTCTCTCCTGAAGTCATCCCATCAGCCAATCCCACTCAAATCTCCCCTACCCCCGCCCTTCCCTTCCCTTCCCTTCCGGCCCGCCCCTCCCCGCCCCTCCTGCCTCCCCCCGGCCCCACTCCCCACCCTGCCTCCGCCCATCTCCCCCCTCACCCCCCGCCCTCCCCCGCCCGGCCTTCCGCCTCCCTTACCCACCGTCCCCCTTCCCTGCCCCCCCCCCCCCGCCCGGCCTCCCCTCCCCCTCCGACCGCCGAGACACCCCGGTTAGAACCCCGTACACACGCCCGAGGCCGGTGTAGTCTGCCCGGTCTAATGGCGCCCCCTGGTGAGGCCGTGTCGACGCTTGTCGCGCCTTATCTGCTACCCGCCATACTCTGACCGTGCTGCCCCCAGCATGTCCCGGGCGGGCCGAGGGGTGGGGCTGGCGGAGGGAGGGGTCGGGGGGGGGGGTCGGGGGGGGGAGCAAGATGGCCGACGTGAGGCCGTGTTACCAGTGACCACGTTATTTCTAGCGCCATGCAAACACCTAGATATCAGGTGACCCCGATATTTTGCTAATCACAACACGGAGGCAGTACCCTGCACCCTACCACTACCCCCGCCCCCACCCCCACCACCACCCCCTATCCCCGCCTCTCGCATCCCCCCTCCGCCCCCCATCCATGCATGCGCCTCCTGGCAGACTACTAATTCGAGCGTGCTGTGAGTTTGAATTCGTTATTGACAGAGGCTGGCCCAGTGGTAGGCGGGGCCGGGCGGGCGGGGCCGGTGTCGCAGTTTCAGCCGTGTGCCAGTTTCAGCCGTGCGCATTGACTCAAACTCAAGGCATTGTCAATGGTCATGAAATATCTTTAAAACCACACCACCTAGAAACAAATTGCTTGGGACACATAGAAAACATCTTTACCAAAAAGATTATATTAAATTTATATGGTTAGGGTTCTTGATTTCTATTAATTTTGACTAAAACTAATGTTTTGCACTGCACATACCGTCAAACTCGAGGCATTGTCAATGGTGGTGAGCAATCTTCATACAGAAAATCCAGGAAAAGTGAAATATTTCTAAAACCACACAACCTAGAAACAAATCGCTTGCTACACATATAGAAAACATCTTTCCCAAAAACATTATATTAAATTTATAAGGTTAGTGACTCACGACCATTGACAATGCCTTGAGTTTGAGTCTATGTGCAAGGCTGAATCTGGCGCACGGCTGAAACTGCGACACCGGGCGGGTGGGCGGGTGGTGTATAATTGGTGGGGACGGCGGCCGGCTCCCCCCGGGCTCCCCCCGGGCCTGCCCCGTCACAGGACGGATGGTTCCGCTGTCCCCGACGTCCCACCGGTCTCGTCCACTCGCCGCCAGCCGGCAGCACGTGTCAGATCTTTCATGTCTCGTTAGGCAATCACGTGACACGTGAAGTTGCGCCAGCTGCCCGCTTGGTGGCGCCAGGGGCGGTGAGGTTGCGCCGTGTGGAGGGAGGGAGTGGTACGGTGGCCCGGGCGTGGTGGGCGCGTCTGTATAACGTGTGTAACATGTACAACGTGTATACCGTGGATAACGTGTATAACATGTATAGCGTGTATAGCATGTATAACGTGCATAACGTGTATAACGTGTATATCGTGTATAGCGTGCATATCGTGCATAACATGTATAGCATGTATATTATGCATACCATGTATAATGTGTATAACGTGTGTAGTGTGTATAATGAGCATACCATGTATAATCTGCATAGCATGTATATCATGCATAGCATGCATAACAGTATAGCTTGTATAACGTGCATGTCGTGTATACCGTGTATATTGTGTATAGTGTGTATTCCATGTGTAATGTGCATACCGTGTATAACATGTATATTTCATGTATATCATGTATACCGTGTATAACATGTATATCATGTATAGCATGTACAACATGCATGCAGTGTATAGCGTGTATAGTGTGGATATCGTGTATAGTGTGTATACCATGTATAACATGTATATCATGTATAACATGTATATCATGTATAGCATGCATAATGTGTATAACATGGATACTGTGTATAACATGTATATTATGTATAACTCCATACCATGTATAACGTGTATAGCGTGTATAGCGTGTATAGTGTATATAGCGTGTAAATCATGAATAATGTGTATAACATGGATACTGTGTATAACATGTATATTGTGTATAACTCCATACCATGTATAGCGTGTATAGCGTGTATAGCGTATATAGCGTGTAAAGCGTGAATAATGTGTATAACATGGATACTGTGTATAACATGTATATTGTGTATAACTCCATACCATGTATAACGTGTATAGCGTGTATAGCGTATATAGCGTGTAAAGCATGAATAATGTGTATACCATGGATACTGTGTATAACATGTATATTGTGTATAACTCCATACCATGTATAACGTGTATAGCGTGTATAGCGTATATAGCGTATATAGCGTGTAAAGCATGAATAATGTGTATACCATGGATACTGTGTATAACATGTATATTGTGTATAACTCCATACCATGTATAACGTGTATAGCGTGTATAGCGTGTATAGCGTATATAGCATGTAAAGCATGAATAATGTGTATACCATGGATACTGTGTATAACATGTATATTGTGTATAACTCCATACCATGTATAACGTGTATAGCGTGTATAGCGTATATAGCGTGTAAAGCGTGAATAATGTGTATAAATTGGTTTAAAGTTGCAGAGTCCGATGGTTTTGAGTTTCTCTCATTTTCTGAGCTAAGCATACTAGGTTGCTCATTATGATCTATCTCAGATTAGTTTGAAGTAACTTTTATTTTAAATGGCAAACTTTTGAGATATTTGAAGTGCAAACATGCTAAATTAATTTTGGCAAGCTTGTCAACACTCTATCACCATAGGCTTCTGCAGTACCAGGTTCTATTCAATTGCCTCAATATTCCCTTATATAAGATGGCAACTGTTTAATAAGTGCATCAGTATCTAAGTTAGATATGTAGAATGAAATCTAGATAATTGTTTCTGTTTTGAAAATTTGATCGGACCATGCAGCTTTAACCTGAGGTGCATGCGCCATGTGTTCAGTGATCAGTGAACAGCAGTCCTTCGGTTAAAGTTGCATCGTTCGACGGTTTTGAGCTTCGGCCATTTTTCTGAGATAAATATATTGAATTGATCGTTATAATCTACCTTACTTTCGTTTGAATTAAATTTGATTTTAACAGGCTAACAAAAACATTTGAGCTATTTGAAGTGCAAAACTATTTTTGGGAAGCACGCCAGTAACAGGTTCTATTAAATTGCCTCAGTGTTCACTCTATGTGGCGAGAAAAGCTTAATTAATATCTAAGTTAGCTATGTACAGTCAAATCTATATAATTATTTTGGTTTTGAAAATTTGATGCTTCATCGGACTATGCAGCTTCAAACTGGTTTACCCTGAGGCGCAAGCTCAGGGACTGAGGCGCATGCGTGTAGTTGGCATATTAGGGACTGAGGCGCATGGGTGTAGTCGGCTGAGTGACTGAGGTACATGCCTCTAGTCAGCTGAGTGACTGAGGCACATGCGTGTAGTCGGATGAGTGACTGAGGTGCATGCATGTAGTCAGATGAGTGACTGAGGCGCATGTGTGTAGTCAGCTCAGTGACTGAGGCATATGCATGTAGTCAGATGATTGACTGAGGTGCATGCATGTAGTCGGCTGAGTGACTGAGGTGCATGCATGTAGTCAGCTCAGTGACTGAGGCTCATGTGTGTAGTTGGCTCAGTGACTGAAGTGCATGCATATAGTCGGCTCAGTGACTGAGGTGCATACATGTAGTCAGCTCAGTGACGGAAGCGCATGTGTGTAGTCGGCTCGGTGACTGAGGCGCATGCGTGTAGTCGGCTAAGTGATCAGTGAGTAGCAGGCTGTTGGTTAAATACCTCAACCTGATGCGGTGTAAGCAGCATCAACCATTGTACTTCTTATGCTGTAAGCTCAGTTAGACAGTTCATCCTTTTTCTTTTATTTGTTTCTTTCATCTTTCATCATAGCATTATATTTAGATTCTCTCAATAGTGACAACACACTACCAACATTTCTATGCTTTTTTAACGCGCTTCCAAGCTTGGTATTCTCTTTGTAAATGTAAGAAGTCCCGTAGTAAGTAAATATAGTAAGTAAATAGTATTGTTAATGTAATTGTAGTAATGACTGCTGTAAGTAAATAGTACTCTTCGTGTAAATGTGATAAATACTGTAGTAACTAAATAGTACTCTCCATGTAGATGTAATAAGTACTGTAGTCAGTAAGTGATACTGTCCATGTAAATGTAATAATTACTGTAGTAGGTAAATAATACTCTCCATGTAAATGCAATAAATACCGTAGTAAGTAAATGTAGTAAATAAATAGTACTCTCCATGTAATTGTAATAATTACTGTTGTAGGTAAATAGTACTTTCCATGTAAATGCAATAAACGCTGTAGTAAGTAAATGTAGTAAGTAAATAGTACTCTCCATGTAAATGTAATACATACTGTAGTAGCTAAATAATACTCTCCATGTAAATGCAATAAATACTGCAGTAAGTAAATGTAGTAAGTAAATAGTACTCTCCATGTAAATGTAATAAACACTGTAGTACGTAAATGTAGTAGGTAAATAGTACTCTCCATGTAAATGTAATAAATACTGCCATAAGTACATGTAGTAAGTAAATAGTATGCTTCATGTAAATGTAATAAATACTGCAATAAGTAAATGCAGTAGGTAAATATTACTCTCCATGTAAATGTATTAATTACTGTAGTAAGTAAATATTACTTTCCATGTAAATCTAATAAATATTATAGTTAGGAAATGTAGGAGGTAAATAGTACTCTCCATGTAAATGTTTTATGTACTGTAGTAAGTAAATAGTACTCTTAGTGTTAACCCTCAACTTAGCTGTGCCAATACTACTCACGAGTGAAAATAGCTCCATATATAGAAATACATCAAAGGCTTAAAATGCCCAGGCAGATGCATGTCGTTTGCAGCAAAGTGCACAGTAACTAGACCTCCCACTAGGATTGCCAATTCCTCCGTTTTGACAAATATTTGAAAGTTACATAGTTTGATGAAAGCATAAAATGTTTGACACCAAAACACTTATATAGATTAGATACTAACTGCATATCTAACTTAAAATACTGATGTGCTTATTAAGCATTTGTCACTGCACATATGTACTGAAGGCCCTGTCACACTACGATGTATGGCATCAGCCCGTGCTCAATGTTAGAAAATGTGCCAGTACGTCAGCATTCATAAAACATTTCAGCGGCGGGGGATAAAAATGGGCGTACACACAATGTACACACAACGTACACACAATGTACGTAACATATGCAGAACGTATCTCTGACCTATTGCTAGCATATGAGAACCTTCATGTTCCTCGCAAAACGTTTGCAAAACATTCGCAAAATGCTCACATATGCTCATGGTACACTGACCAACATTACATATGTTACTCCATCACTAGAAGTATGGCGTATACATTAAATACGCTGGAGATACAGCAGGCATACGTTCGAAGTACGTTAGGAATACCTAATGCATCCATTGGCATTACGCGGACTGTCCGCAGACTGCATGTTCCCACCAGCTGAACGTACAGCTAACGTCCAGCAACGTATTCCAACTTATCCCTAACGTACTCCCAACATACGCCGACCTATCCCAAATGTACACGCAGCATACTTTCAACGTACGAGCCAACAAGTCGACACACGTTGGAAATTTTGAGCATGCACAACATTTTTTTGGAGCCTCAACGCACAGCGACATAAGATGACATATAACGACGTACCCGGAACGTACCCGATGTATGCCCAATGTATACGTAATGTATGACGATGTACGCCGATATGTTGGTCGAAAATCACATACGTCGGCATATGCTAAGGCTATATATCGTAGTGTGACAGCCCCTTAAGTCAATATAAAAGGACCTGTTAGTGTTACCGTTGAAGCCGATGGCGTCAGAATGTTGACCCATAGGCCAACATTCATTTTTTCCCCCATGTTTTCACTTTCAATATCTCCAAAGATAGGCATTTATCTAACAAAAGTAATTTTAAACTAAAAAAAGTCAATTAGAACAATCAACCTAATATAGCACTGGGTGCGGTGGCCGAATCGGTAGAGCATGGGAGTTTACTGACGGACCTCGTCTGCAAGAAATCATGAGTTCGATTCCCGGTCGAGTCAAACCAATGACTTATACAATTGATACTTGTTGCTACCTAACCTGGCACTTGTCATTAATAGGATAGGGCAAGGACTGAATAGCTCAGTGTCAGGATAATATTACTGAGTGGGATATTGGGTCATGGTGCTGGTGGCCTGATACCCAGTGGGGCAGCACTATAAAGTCACCACGAGTTCACACTGTCACAAGTCGGTACCCGTCCTGATATGACCTTAGATTTTGCCAGGACGTAAAGCTCCAACAACCAGCCAACCAACCTAACATAGTTATTTTTTAAAATGGCGGAATTTCAATAGCATGGGACTATGGGTCTTTAAATTAAAGAAAGCCGCGCTGCTGCTTTGGGGTCACCGTCACGTGACTGAGCTGCTCCTCCATTCATCGCCGACCTCCGGGCATATCGGGCGTCTGTCAACCCTCAGATAAGGTTTGCCTTCTATCTCTCTCCCCCCCCCCCCACCACCCCCACCCCCACGTGACATGGAAAGTCCGTTAGCAGTGATATCTCTGTATGCGTCAGATCATGGCCGCCCGTTCACAATGGCGCCTCCCAGAAGCAGGCCTCACAACGCCGCCAATCATGACTTCCGGTTCCGGTGGCGCTGATCGTACATCAAACATGGCCGCTTGCACGTCATACTCATACTAGCCCAGCATGCTTTGCATTTGATCCCGACATCCTTTGAAGGGATGCCGGAGATGCTGGTTTGGGGGTGGAGCGAGATTTGAGGACTGGCGTTCGGGAAGGACTCTCTGATCTGCCCCCTGGCGGTGATGGGCGACAATACCGCGCCCCCTGGCGGCGAGTGCTAAGGGTCGGCCTTCGGAGTGATCGCGCTGGACCGTGCTTTACTAACAAATCGAACTCCACCTTGGCTAAAATAGATTGGTATCAATCGAATTGCACAACCAATTTATTTAAGCCAAAGCTGCAGTCCGATGAAGCATCAATATTTCAAAATCATTTGATTCTACACATTTGGCTTAGATATTGATGCACTTATTAAACATTTGTTTCCACATAGAAGGAAATACTGAGTCAATTTAATAAAAACCTGTTACTGCTGAAGTCAATAGTGTCAGACTTTTGGCGTGCTTGCGAACATTAATTTGACATGTTTGCACTTCACTTCAAATATCAAAAAAAAATACGCCATTTAAAATAGAAGTTACTTCAGATGAAAGTAAAGCGGTGTTCTCTGTGGCGGAGTGCTTAGAGTGTCTGACGTTTTTCTAGGTCAGACTCCTAATCTGAAGGTCAGTGGTTCAATTCCCTGTTCCCCCAATCTGTTACTCTGCCAATTTGGATTTCCACCACTGTGTATAACTTACAGCATCATCAAAGGCCAGTTGCTCTCATACCATCTCTATGTGGTGTGGGAGGTTAAAAATCCCTTGGGTCAGTAAAAGTGTAGACTCAGGCTTTCTGTCGACAAACTGTCTAATAATGGTTGGCTCAGTGTCAGGATAATGTGACTGAGTGGGATATCAGGTCGTGGTGCTGTTGGTCTGGTTTTCCAGTGGGGCAGCACTATAAAGACGCCATGAGTGCGCACTGTCACAAGTCGGTACCGATCCTGATATGACCTTAGATGTTGCTAGGACGTAAAACAACAACAAACAAACAAACAAACCTTTCTACCTCAATAAGTACTTCTGCTATGCGTGTAGTGTGCCCTCCGCCCGCCGCGACTGACATGGCGCTGTTGGCGACCGTTCTGCGCATCCTCTCTCCGGTACCATACGTGACCTGCGCAGCTGTCTGGTCTGACCCAGATCCATGTGTGACCTACTTTGTGACACTGGCGCCCTCTGCGTCGTCAAGCAACACATTGGTAAACCCTCTTAGACGGCAGGGGCAAGTCTACACCTCCCTTAAAGTTGCATAGTCCGATGGTTTTGAGTTTCTATCATTTTCTGAGCTAGATATATTAGGTTGGTCGTTATAATCTAACTTACTTTCATTTGAAGTAAACTTTTATTTTAAATGGCTAACTTTTGAGAAATTTGAAGTACAAACATGCTAAATTAATTTTGGCAAGCACACCAAAAGTCTGACACCATAGGGTTCTGCAGTAACATATTGTCGTGGGGGTGATGACAATGGGAAATACTGCGCCTAGAGCGGGACTCGAACCCACATCTCTTTGCACTCCGGGCCAGTGTGCTAACCATTACACCACCTAGGCTCCCTGATATCAATACACTCCCCACAGCTACCTGTCTATGTGGTTACTTGCCTGAGAGGTCAGTGCAGACCACTACACTCGTCCCCCTGGAATTGTAAGTCTTGTAATGCTTACAATTACATACATACAGGCAATGCACTAACACATACATACACAGGGTAGGTTCAACAACCATACAACGCGTAGCTTGTACAGAATCATGGTCACGGCAACCAGTGTCGTGGGGGTGATGAAAATGGGAAATACTGCGCCTAGAGCGGGACTCGAACCCACAGCGGAGCGGGAGGGCTACACGAAACAGGAACTGGCGTGTCTCGGCTATGTTCGAAGGGTGTTCCGTCCGGGACAGGCTTGCCTGTTCTGTGAGGAGCACCGAGTCGGACATAGGCGATTCCCCAAGCTGTTTCTGCGGTGGTCGCATTTGGCTCGTCACATTTGTGAGGAGCATCTGCACACCGCGCCTCTGTGGAGATGTGTGCGTCCATTCAACGCGGTGACGGGTTGTGAGGGGTGTCCTTCGTTTAAAACGACTGGACAATACTTCGCAACGAGGCGCCGCGGTGCAATGATCACGCACCTCATGGAGGGCCACGGTCGGATGATGGACGACGTAGTGGCGGGGCTCAGTGAGATTCAGTGGAATCCTGACTCCAAGTCACGGCGCGCAGTGACCTTCACAAATAAGCAGCGCCCAGACTTCTACCTAGGCAAGGAGACGCTTGCGTTGCCACGGCAGCACAGGTTGATCGCCTTGCACCTCTATGACAGAGGGTCGGCGGAGCTGCGTCGCGAACGGTTTATATCCGGTCGCGGGGCATCTTCGGCGAGACGGGGAAGAGGTCGTGGGGCGGTGGCTCGAAAGAGGGAGGTACTGCGGCCGGGCGCGGTAGGTGGCGCAGTAGACTCTGGGCGGCAATCGAAGGTCGGCCGGGGTAAGGGGAGAGGGACGCGCACCTCGTCTCTGGTATCGCTTCATGGTAGGTCTGCTATCAATCTGGAGCGGATTCAGGGGTCAGACAGGTCGGCCTCTCCACCTCCACCTCCACCGCCGCCACCTCCATCGTCAGCTCAGGGCGTGAAGGATTGGCCTGAGTTGCCAGTCACAGCCGGGGCTGGAGTGGAGGTGGGTGGTAAAGGGCGGCGTCGTAAGCGCAGGAAGTTGGCAGCGGTGCAGCCACCCGACACGTTGAGTGCGGTGGTGGCACGTGGTCCGGCTCCGGCGGCGACAGTCCAAGTGGCATCGGTTTCTCAGCCGGTGTCATTGGGTCAGGTTCCGCGGCGTCGGGTGACGGCCGCTGCGGGATCCGCCTCTCAGTTGGCGGCGTCAGGGAGCCAGATGATGGAGCCGGTAGGGACTGCTGCGGTGGTTGCCTGTCCTGCTGCGAGTCCTGTGGTCGTGCGGCCGGTGGCAGCGATGCCTCCGGTAGCTGACCACGGTATTGTACTCGCGCTGGACGGCATAACGCAGCGGCTCTGCGAGGCGAATCGTTCGGACGTGACGTCAAAGATCACTGAGTCGGTCAACGGCCTGGTCAAAGCCTTCATTGAGGGCTTTGACGCGGTTGTGGCGCAGACTCAGGATACTCTGGTACGCCAGGCTGAGGGTAGGCGCGGTGCGGACTTTGACTGTGTGGTCGAGGACAAAAAGATTGTCGAGCGCAAGTTGGAGGCATCGCGCGAGCAGAGGGCTCGGCAGGCTGAGGTCATAAATGATATCGATATGACCTTTCATGCCGCTTTCCGCCGAGACTTCAGAAGCTGGGATGGATCACTTAGATCCTTAGATTTAACTAGCTTCAGCATTGAGGATCGGCTGCACGGGCTGCCGGCTAGTTTGGTGTCTGCTGCTGCTACGGCGCATCGGACCCTGCTCAGCCGCGCAGCGAGTGCCCCCCTTGATGTAGACGGGGATGTCCAGATGACAAGTAGCGGGAAGGTGAGCGATGACTAGTTGCTCGCGCGGCTAGGTGTCGCTCCCTCCTGTTCGAGGGATTTTGGACGTCTCGTCGGAAAATTCAGATGACAGGTGACGGGGTGATGAGCAATAGTGGACTGGTAAAGCGGTTAGCTGTTGATCTCTCTCGTCCGAGGGATTCTGGATTGAACGTGACAATCAGATGACAGGTGGCAGTTAAGGCTAACAGTGGCTGACTGCTTGGGCAGGCAGTCGGTGTATGCCCTGTCCGAGGGATTTTGGGTGTCACGCGGGGGTAATTGAAAGACCAGCACCCCTGTGGCGGTGATTAATTTTTTAAAGTTTTTTTATTAATATATATATAATACGTTAATAATAAATAGACAATTTTTGATATTTCATCTCCCTGATGGGGGTGGGTACCGCCTTGTATATATGCATGTTGGTGAATATGATATATATATTTAATGTTTTTTTACATTGATAGCCACGATGTAATTAGCATATCGTACTGCTTTAATATAAATATGTTTTTTTTTGCAGTACGATTGTTGATGTGATATGTTGTGGTGAAGAGCTTAGTTTCTCCCGATTGGAGGACCTAGCTTCTTGTGTTCTGCGGTTTTTTTTGCAGTGGGAGTTGGAAATAATTTTATTATACACATTTAATTATTTTCTTATATTCCTCAATTTTCACCCCGTTTTGACTTCCTTTTTCCACACTATTAGGAAACATTATCGTCTAAATTTATCTCGGTGGAACGAGGTGGTCAATGGTGTGGGAGTTGGTGGGTTGACACTGTACATTTCACACTAAATGATTTTCCTATGCAGTGTCGCCCTGGCTCTTGTTTTGAAACTGCATTCTTTAAATTAAAATTACTACTATAGTAAGCGCTTCTGGCAGAACATGAAAGACGGCGTGTGCATCGGCTCCTGTTTGATCAGTTGAGGATGCACATGGGTGTAATTTACTTTGTAGGAGGCCGGGTTCTTGCTGGCACCCAGTGCTTCTTATGAAATGTATTGCATACCGAACGTTGTATCTGCGGAGACTTTCTCAATTGTTATAAGTAACACCGCCCTTCTACTTTCATGCACTCTGCACCGGAGCGGGTCACCGAGCGTGACGGGTCCTGGGTGCGGTGGCGTGGCGTGTCCGCGGTGTGATACCGTCTGTGATCTACTGGCCAGGCGACGCGGGCACAAGGAGGACGGACTGAGGAAGCTCCAAGAGGAGCCGCTCCGCGCGGAAGGAAGAGCACCCCGCTAACGGTTCTCCTGAGATGGGGGGCAGTGGGGGGCGGACTGAGCAGTTCCCTGCTTTCTTCTGTCAAGGGGGTTCCACTTGTGGGGTATGAATTCTCTCCCAGCAAAAAACATTCTATACACCAACTACATAGAGGCTGGGAGAGGTCGTTTTTGTGCGACTCATTTAAAGACTCTTTCTTCACCTAGATTAATGACATGTTTGCCTTGCAGCTAGCTAGATTCATATCGCTATTTCGCTGCAGGCAGGTCTAGGAATTGCGCATAAGGATACATAGCTTTGTAAGGCTTCTCTCCCTTTCAAGTTAGTTCTCATGTTGACTTCTATCATTTCTCGATTCTCATCGGTTTGCAGTCTGCAACCGGTGAGACTCAAAGGGGGGCAGTGTAGTAGTCTGAACATGAGCTCTACTATCACGCGGTAGCAGCGGAGACTACGACGCCATCAGCGCAGTACCATTACACTGCGCTAGATGGCGGCACGGGTCACCACCGGTCAGACCCTAGCCGGGCTGACCTCTACTGCGTGTGGTTGACCCACCCCCCCACACACACCTATAGAGTCGATGTGGGATCTGGCGAGTCAGGGGGCGGGTCAGACAACTACTGACGCCGTGAAGAGCAGATGGTTCAATAAACCAAGGGTGAAGCGTACACTTGATTGAATCTTGGTGTTCTTCCGTGTGAGTGAGAGAGTCGGAGGGCCGTGGGCCATTACAATATTCTATTAAATTGACTCAGTATTCCCTTCTATGTGGCAACAAATGGTTAATAAGTGCATCAGTATCTAAGTTAGATATGTAAAATCATATCTAGGTAATTATTTTGGTTTTGAAAATTTGATATTTTCATCGGACTGTGCAGCTTTAAACCCCACGCCGATTTGTACATCCGGGCACTTGGGCCAAATACAAAAAAAAGAATTGGTGAGCATCCCCGTCCGCACCTGAAAAATCGCCCGGTCCTGATTAAATGAAAAAAATATAAAAACGAAAAAATATAAAAACGAAAAAAACTTGGAAATGAGTCGGGCTAGCATCAATTAAACTTTTGTAAGCAAATGAATCTGTGCAACATAGCTACGTATTTCCTCTATGTCATACCATATGCCAGAAGAATACAAAATAAAAACTGCCAGCCTGACCCTGATTTGTGTGATCAAAAGGACGACCACCAACTTAAAACAAATATTTGGCTTTATATAACTGAAAGACAATTTTACATAAATGTGAGCACGCCAAAAGCCGGAGTGGACGGATGGTGAGATTTAAAATGGCTCGATGCCGAAGGTTGAGGGCAATTCAAAATCAATCCAGCCACCCACACGGACTATTATCATTATACCTACAGGTATGCGCACTGTGCATTTGGTCTTTTATTGCATATTCACTGACTTAGTTCCCTATTTCTCACGAAGAGAACCAGACGGGATGGCCGAATGAGTTAGAGCGTCCATCTCCCGTGCTGGTAGATCGTGGGGTCGAGTCAAACCAATGACTTTAAAATTGATACTTGTCGCTTCCTAGCCAGGCGCTCGGCATTATTAGGATAAGGCAAGGACTGGTGTGCTCAGTGTCAGGATAATGTGACTGAGTGGGATACCAGGTCATGGTGCCGGCGACCTGGTTTCCCAGTGGGACAGCACTATAAAGTTGCCATGAGTGCGCACTGTCACAAGTCGGTACCCGTCCTGATATGACCTTAGATGTTGCTAGGACGTAAAACAACAACAAACAAACAAACACGAAGCTAGATCCTGTTTGACTTCGCACGGTACTAGTGCAATTCGGTCGAGCACAATACACACAGGGATCCGGGTAATGCAAGGTGTGTATAGCAATTAACCTCACACAACATTGTGAGCCACCATTCTGAAGAGCGGAAGTGGGTGTGCTTTATGCCCACATTAGTGAGCGTGCGCAATGTACAACTGCGCTTGTGCGCATGCCCATAGGTAACTGGTGCCTGTGGGGTGTGCACTGTACAGAAAGGCACAGCCTGCCTACACGCCACAGGGGGCATACTCGATTAATCAACTCGGGTCACCCAAACCACTTTTTGGCGAATGCACACTTCCTACATTCTCGGGTTGAATACACGAATACGTTCAAGCTTGACAAAAATTGTGGCTTAATCTAAAACTTAATATTTTGTTCAATAACTGATATAAGTACAGCAAAATAGGAATTAAAGTATTTTATGATTGTAGAAGCTGTCAATCTGGGTTATTAAAAAAAAAGCATTAAAATAACACGTTGGACTTGTACTGGTAGCTGTTATCCTACAGGTACCAGCACAGATGTGATATCATCGCTCCTAGCAAAACCCAGCCAAGAGGTGGGTTACTGGGGTCAGGTCGTCTTGCACACGGCACATGTATTTCTCGACTCTACTCGCGATGTTCGATTTGAAATTCTGACGACTCGGGTGACCTGACTCACCTGGGTCGTGTTAATCGATTACGGCCCCTGTGAGCCTCGGGGGCAGGCGGGAGGGGGGGGGGGGGAGGAGAGGGAGAGAGAGGGAGGTAGGGTGATCGCTTTGTTTAAGTTTCTCTGTGTTCTCTGTGGTGGAGTGGTTAGAGTGTCTGACTTTTTTCTAGGTCTGACTCCTAATCTGAAGGTCGGTGGTTTGATTAAAAATCCCTTGGGTCGGTACAAGTGTAGGCCCGGGCTTTCTATCGACGAACTGTCTAACGATGAAAACAAGTCTATTCAGACTTATCCATAATAGGCAGTATAAATCTTTAAGAAAAAAATAAAAAAAAGGTTAAAGCTGCATTGTCCGATGAAAACATCAAATTTTTAAAACCAAAACAATTATCTAGATTTGATTCTATGTATCTAGCATACATACCTGTGGACCAGACGGGGTGGCCGAATGAGTAGAGCGTCAATCTCCTGTTTTGGGAGATTGGGAGACCCAAACCCATGAGTTTGTGGGTTCGAATCCTGGTCGAGTCAAACCAATGACTTAACAAGTTATACTTGTCGCTTCCTAGCCTGGCGCTCGGCATTATTAGGATAGGGCAAGAACTGGTGGGCAGGTAATGGTGCTGGTGGCCTGGTTTCCAAGTCGGGCAGCAATATAAAGTCGCCATGAGTGCGTACTGTCACAAGTCGGTACCCGTCCTGATATGACCTTAGATGTTGCTAGGACGTAAAACAACAAACAAACAAGTAGATACCTGTGCACTTAGTAAACATTTGTCGCCCCATAAGGGAATACTGAGTCAATACAATCGAACCTATTACTACAGAAGCCTATTTTGGCAGAATTTTGGCGTGCTTTCCAAAATTAATCTTGCATGGTCGCACTTCAAACATCTCAAAAGTGAACCATTTAAAATAAAAATTACTTCAAGCTAATGTAAGGTAGATTATAACGATCAACCTAATAATAATATTTTATTTTTATCTCAGAAAATGACAGAAACTCAAAACCATCGGACTATGCAACTTTAACGCAGCCTGCATGTGAGCGGCTTTTTTGTGTGTGCTGGCGAGCTGTGCACGTTGCATTAGAGGCTGCCGCTATTGCTGATCACGAACTCTTTACCTTAGAAATGTAGATTTCAACATAGCATGCTTTAGGAGTTATTGTTATTTATGCCCCCTGAGTGAGAGGACCTCAGCGCCTGTTGAATGGGTTAGGGGCGCGCTGCACCAACTGCAAGCCGACCATATTTCTACAACTACACAGGCTTTACTTTCACCACAACATCTCTGTTCATTTCCACACAAAAAATAATCCCCAATAATTAAAATTAAAAAAAGTCCTTGCGCTATCTTTGACTAAGGATTCCTTTCGGAAACACCGGGCATGGCGGCCGATTCGGTAGAGCGCAGGGCTCCAGTGCGGGAGATCCGGAGTACGGTTCCCGGTCGAATCAAACCAATGACTAACAAAATTGATACCTAGCATGACGTTCAGCATTAATAGGATAGGGCAAGGACTGGTTAGCTCAGCGTCAGGATAATGTGACTGAGTGGGATATTGGGTCATGGTGACCTGATTTCCCAGTGGGGCAGCACTATAAAGTCATCATGAGTGCAAACTGTCAGAAGTTGGTACCCGTCCTGATATGACCTTAGATGTTCAAAGGATGTCAAACTCCAACAACCAACCAACCTTCCGGGATATTCGCATGCATTGCGTGCTTTGACTGGAGTGAACTGGGTCGGGGTTTTAGTAAGATGGTTCCACAAACACGGAACCAGTGCGTAAATCTAACTTTACAGTTGCAGCGCCTTTGTAGTGATGTCATAACTCAATACACGACCGTCATCATGTGACACTGACGTCACTTTGCGAAAGGCCACTGGAAAGGTGTACCACGGGAGCCCACTTTGTTCAGCAGCCATTAATGCCACCTTGTGGATGTTTTATGAACTACTTGCTGTTCGTATTTATCAAAACTACAACAAGGGTATGCGCCTCGCTTTTCAGACAAGGTCCCACTCAGAAATGGAAGGCCCAGTTCACAGGCCTACTGTACGCATGGTGAGTGCTCTCCAAGAGGAACCTATTTCAACATTCAGCTTTTCGAGGGACAAGGATTTTGTTGTTGTTGTTGTTTTTTTTGTAAATATTTGTATTCATCCAAATACATATTTCGTCAGTGCCGAGTCACTGGTCTTCCAGCCGTTGGTGCAATCACATTTGATTTGTACATAGTGGAAGTGGAATGTGTTGCATTGTGTGCAGCACAACCCATTCTGAAGATAAAAAGAAAGTGGGAGAGCAGCCTATGCTGTATAGTGTACAGCATAGGTACTCAACATAGTGCAAGGTATATGCATCAAGATAGAGTGCAATAATGTATACTAGTGGTTAAATTATATGCTGTGTTTGTATATCAGTTAGATTTGGTTTTAGTAATGGTTAGTCTTTTAATAGTGACCATGTTGTGCATGTATACTGGTTTATATTGCGTGCATTGCTGGTTGAAGATGTAGTTATTCAGTGGTGGTAGTGGGTCTTGAATGTTATTATGTCATTGAGTTATAATAGTTGTTTGTCAAAATGTGGATGGGGGGGCAGGGGGGCGGAAAGGCAGCGAGAGAGCAGGCATGAGAGAGGGCGAAGTCAATAGGTCATTCAGTAGGTCACATTATATATTTGCAGTGCCAGGTTTTGGGCCTGAATAACCAGGTGAGCTCTGTATGCATTTTTAAAGGCAAGGATCGAACCCGCTTCTCTAGTTTGGGTTGGGAGTTCATTCCACATGACACTTGCTTTGTAAATCGGAGCTCTGATTAACTTATTTGTATTAGGGATGGGCACCCAGAGTAGGGTTGATGTCCCCATTCTCATTACCCTGGTTGTGCGATCTATGTATTTATCATCACTTCCATGTTTATACATCAGTGTCATTAGGTGTAGGTTCCTACGTACATCCAGAGTGTCCAGCCCTGCTCTGCTATGCATTTCAACCATACTTAGTATCTTGCCTTGTTCTGAGAGCTCTGTTTTGCGTTCTTGGTAATTTGGTCTCTTGCTGCTTCATTAGTAATCCATAGATGATATCATTGTAGTCTATAATTGGTAATATTGTTGACTTGTACAGCTGCAGTGCAGTATTCTCACTTACATATGTCCTTATTTTTCTGAATGTGTTCATTTTTAGTGCCAGTGTTTGGTTAAATCTTGCCAGCTGTTGGATACCAGTTAGAGTCGCATCGAGAGTTGAGACTAGGTACTTGTAGGAGTTCATCTCACACAGCAATAAGCCACCCATCTGCAGTTGTGTTGGCTGGGCCCTTGCCTTCCAGGCTTTGGCTCCATAGATTATGTACTCAGTGTTAATGCCATTTAGTGTTAGTTTATTCTCATGGCACCATATATTCACTCCATCCAGCACCATTCCAGCCTCGGTTGCGGCTATGGCAAGGTCATTGTTATGTATTGTTAGTGCTGCATCATCGGCAAATAATGTGAAAGATGCTTTGTTGGAAACTAGAGGTAGGTCGTTTATAAATATTAGAAACAGTAGGGGTCCCAGAGTGGAACCCTGTGGAACTCCTGTTTTATTTCTCAGGTGGTCAAGTTGGTATCATTTAGTTTTTTGGATTGTTTTCTATTGCTGAGGTAATTTGTGAGGAAGCTATGTGCTCTATTGCCTAGCCCAGCTCATTCTATTTCATGCATGAGGATCTTGTGGTCGATTGTATCAAATGCCTTCTTGAAATCAAGGAAAACTGCAATAGTAAGCTGACCCTTGTCTGTGTTTGACAGAAGTTCATCCAGTAGAGAGGCCAGTGCCCCAGTGGTGGACCTATTTTTCCTGAAGATGCTTTGCTGGTAGGTCAAATAGTTAGAGGACTCAAGGAATGTCTTAATTTTGTCATGTATTATTTGTTCTATGATCTTGCCAGGCAGCGGAAGGATCGATATTGGGCGTAGTTCGCTACAGGTTTGTGGGATGTTGACTTTAGGTATGGGCATCACTCTGGCTACTTTCCAGTCATCAGGGAAGATGCCTGTGCTGGTTATTAGGTTATATAAATGTGTAAATTCTGCACTCAGTGTTGTGATCGCACTTTTTATCAAAGTGGTACTGATGTCCTTCATACCTGATGATTTGTAGATCGATATTTTGTTAGTTCTATCAAGCATTTCGTCCTGGGTGGTTTCCAGGAGGTTATACTTTTCTTTATTTAGTTTGGCCTGGAATGTTTTGTGTTGATCATCCTTCGGTTTGAATTTATTGGCTATGTTCTCACCTATATCTATGAAAAAGTTATTGATTTCCTCTGCTAATAATTCATCTGGGATTTTAATACCAGTCTCTTCATTTGTAAGCCCACTGATTCTTGACTTGTTTTGAGGTTCAATTTGGTTTATTTCATACAAACATTTTCTGGCATTCTGTTTATATTTGTCTGTCTGGACTTGATAATACCTTGCTTTGCCTTTCGATACTTCACTCCTAGCCTTTCTGACCATACATTTAGCTATGAATTCATCCCCTGGATCTTTTGTTTTCTCAAACTTTTGGATAAAGTAATCTCTATCGTTTTGAAGCTCTAGTAGTTCATCATTAAGGTAACCTCCCATGGTGATTCGGGTGATCTCTGTTAGGGGACAGTGCCTGTCAGCTGCATTTGTGATTGTTGTGCTTAGCATATCCCAACATAGGTTGGGGTCCCTCATATCCAGAAATTCGGTACTGTTTATTTCTTTGAGTGTGCCAGCCAATTAATTAAAATTGCAGTTTCTATAAGAGCATCCCCAATGGCTAGTGATTCTTTTGTCATTTCTTATTTTTTTCTTCATTATGAATATTGGTTTGTGGTCACTTATGTTATAGTTAAGGACTCCAGCCTTTGTACAATGTTTGATATTGGTAAGTGCCAGGTCTATTGTTTTGTTAATGGTTTTAGTTACCCTGGATGGCTGCTAGATCATTTGTTGCACCTCATGTTCATCTGCAAATAGCTTTATTATCTCTCCCATCATAGGCCTCTTACTATTATATTCTTCTTTGAAGTCACCAATGAGGAGTATCTCATATTTATCGATATTGGCTATATTATTCAAAGAGTTACTTATTTGCCCAATTCCTTCATTTAGGTTGCCAATTGGGGGTCTATATACCTTGCTGATGAGTATTAGTTTTGTATGGGGTCTGGTGACTACAGCCCACTGTAGCTCAATATTGTTATTTGATAGGTTATGCTCAGCATGTTTACCTGCATCAACATGGAGATCTTGCTTAAAGTAAATACCTGGTCCACCACCTGCTTTGGTCTGCCCACTAAGTTGCTTTGTTTTTCTATCAGCCCTTATAAATTTGTAACCTGGTATAGTCGGGAGTCTGTCTTCAACTGTTCTATTGAGCCATGTTTCTGATATAGTGAAGACACCAAAACCAGATCTGGGTAGGTCAGCTCTTAGCTGGTTGTGTGTGTGTTGTTGTTGTTTTACATCCTAGCAGCACCCAAGGTCATATCAGGACGGTAGAGGGACAAGGTTTGATTGATTGATTGGTGGTTGCTGACAAGGTAGTCAACAGGTAGATATTGTCGAATGTGCACACCATGTTTCTTTGTTTGTTGGAGTTTGACGTCCCAGCAACATCTAAGGTACTGTCGTGGGGGTGATGAAAATGGGAAATATTGTGCCTAGAGCGGGACTCGAACCCACATCTCTTTGCATTCCGGGCCAGTGTGCTAACCATTACACCACCTAGGCTCCCTGATATCAATACACTCCCCACGCCTACCTGTCTATGTGGTTACTTGCCTGAGAGGTCAGTGCAGACCACTACACTCGTCCCCCTGGAATTGTAAGTCTTGTAATGCTTACAATTACATACATACAGGCAATGCACTAACACATACATACACAGGGTAGGTTCAACAACCATACAGTGCAAAGCTTGTACAGGATCCTGATCACGGCAACCAGTGTCGTGGGGGTGATGAAAATGGGAAATATTGTGCCTAGAGCGGGACTCGAACCCACATCTCTTTGCATTCCGGGCCAGTGTGCTAACCATTACACCACCTAGGCTCCCTGATATCAATACACTCCCCACGCCTACCTGTCTATGTGGTTACTTGCCTGAGAGGTCAGTGCAGACCACTACAGTACTATAAGGACGGATACTGACTTGTGATAATGCGCCCTCTTGGTGACTTTATAGTGCTGCCCCACTTGGAGATTAGGCCACTGGCACCATGACCCAATTTCCCACTCAGTCACATTATCCTGATACTGAGCTAACCAGTCCTTGCTCTATCCTAATAATGCTGAGTGCCAAGGTAGGTAGCGACAAGTATATATTTGGTAAGTCATTGGTTTGTCTCGACCTGGAATGCTACAAATTGGGTGCTTACGCTCGGCTTGCCCTCTATAGAAGATCTTCTGATCAAAAAGAATCTCCGGTGGACTGGACACCTCATGAGGATGTCATCAGACAGGCTACCAAAGCAGATCCTCGATTCTCAACTGTCTTCTCAACTCGTCTCCGGTTCAAGGATACCATCAAGAGAAACCTGAAGCCGAGAGACATTAAGACCGACTCATGGACATCACTCTCACAGCAGAGAGCTAAATGGAGAGCGGCAGTCAAGTAATGAAAGCAGTCTTTGTCACATTGCGACCGACAGCATGATGATGATGATGACGCTCGCCATTACTAAGACAGGGCAAGGGCTGGTTTGCTCAGTATCAGGGTAATGTGACTGAGTGGGAAATCGGGTCATGGTGCCGGTGGTCTGGCCTCACAGTGGAGAAGCACTATAAAGTCGCCATGAGTGCGCACTGTCACAAGTCGATGCCCATCAAGACATGACCTTAGATGTTTCCAGGACGTAACACTCCATCCAGCATCCAACATCTAGCAAAAAGTGTATTGAACGACTATTGCTATCTCACTTCAATGCTTATACTAAAATATATACTATAAATATACCAATTTTTCAATTAAAAAACCTGACTTGAACAATAACCGTGTAGGCAGTGCTTCGGTGCTGTCAAAAGAAATTATTCAGCAGAATAAACATTTGTATCAAAGAAGAAAAAAAACCCACCAAAGAAGAAGCATCTCTGGACTGACATCAATATGAGAAAGTACCATTTTTACATTTCCATTGGCCATCCTTGTTGGGACATTAATTACATGTTCGCCAACACACCTGTCTTCGTATCCAATTAAATAGAATGCCAGCACTGATTACAAGTTCCAAATTGAATATCACAAACAGTAATTACCGATGCTGGAAACAGAAGGTAGCACACCACCATGTCCATCTGCTCCCCTCCCCGCTCCTACGCCACCTACTCCATCAACATCGAAACCCGCAGTCTCCTTCTTCTGCCTCCCTTGTGTGGCCACCGCCCACGTACTAACTAATGCTAAACCCTTACAGCTACCCAAACTAGATAAATGTTTCCGCATTTGTCCTATATAACAGAACATCATATTCCAACCGATGAAACTAACCATCAACATGCATATGTGCCTGTCTCAAAAGGGTCCATCGTAGCGATTGACACAAAACAGCACAGAAACAGTTACACTGAAAACATAAAGACATTTGCTTCAAATCAATATGTATTCTATTGGGATTATGAAACACCATGTAAAAAATAAATCAGTTTATCCTGAGCAAATGCATAAGCAGATAGTATATTGATCGTTACAATGGACACAATTTTGTCCCATATTGCTTAGCACCTTTTGAGACACTCTCATATATATATATATATATATATATATATATATATACTAAGCAACCGTCATGTGGCTGACATCCCTAAGCAGAACAATCAATCAAAAAAAATACCAATATACATCTTTTTGTCATCACTCATCACGTTCTCATTTCCTAGTTTATTCATAATTAAAAAATACTTGTGTTCATCACATTCTCATTTCCTAGTTTACTCCTCATTAAAAATGACTTGTGTACATGGGTAAGCGATCCATGGGAGATATGTGCCTCGGCGCTGACAAATGAGTTGTTCTGAATAATAAAACTATTTACAAAAAAGAAAAAAAGAAAATATAGAAGAAGAAATACCGGTGCTGCAGTTATGATACCCTTGGAAGCGTCTGTAATTCGGAACTAGGTCAGGGGTGGCAGAGTATGTCTCTTTCACTAAGCCTGCCTTAATCGCACGCGCATGAGCCTTAAGTGCACTGGTTATGACAGACGCGGCATCAGGGAATACAACATGGCGGGCAGACAATACTTGTTCATTTATTTAGTGGTTCGCTACTGTGTGTACACAGATAAGTGCACTGGTTATGGCAGACACTGCATCAGGAAATACAACATGGCGGGCCAACAATACGTGTTCATTTATTTAGCGGCTCGCAACTGCGTGTACACAGGTAAAGCTGCCCGACAATCTGTTTGAGCAATGTGGCCGAGCTCGCGATACATATTTGATATGAGACTACTACACGCTTGTACACCAGATCGGATGGCCAAATGAGTTGAGCGTCCGTCTCCCATTTTGGTAGATTGCAGGATTCGAACCCACATGTTTTCGAACCCTGATCGAGTCAAACCTATGACGTAAAAATTGATTCTTGTCACTTCCTATCCAAGCGCTCGGCATTATTAGGATATGACAAGGACTGGTTGGCTCAATGTTAGGATAATGTCAGATCATGGTGCTGACAGCCACGTCTCCCAGTGGGGAAACACTATAAAAGTCGCCAGAAGTGCACACTGTCACAAATCAGTACCCATCCTGATATGACCATAGATGTTGCCAGGATGTAAAACTCCAACAACCAACATCGCTTGTACTGGCACCACCTGACCACAGCCAGACACGCCTGCAACAAGCCATGTGACCTTTTTAACAACAGTGCGCGTCTCATTTTCACTATTTAAAACAAAACCCATCTGCAGTTTCCCACTACAAACATCTACTACAAAAGCCCCAATCAATTATCACCACAACTACCCTCCCCCCCCCTCCCCCCCCCCTCTCAGACTGCTAGCTTCCTCAGCCCGGCGGCCATGCTCAGATCGCGTGACCCCCTAGTGTCCGATCCTTGCACTACTAGTCCAGTCACCACTGAAGATTATCATTTCGTTCGCTCACAGCGAAATATCGTCTGCTCTCTTAATCAAATTTTTACTTAACTATACATGCCATGCAAATTTGCTAATTTTCTCCACTTAAAAGATTAGTTCATTTTGCATTAAATGGGGTTTGGTGTGTTTAAAGCTGCACAGTCCGATGAAAACATCAACTTTCCAAAACCAAAACACTTATCTAGATTAGGGAGATGGTAGAGGGAGATGGCAAAGGGAGATTGTAGAGAAGGATGGTAGAGGGAGATGGTAGAGGGGGATGGTAGAGGGAGATGGTAGAGCAAGATGGTAGAGGGAGATGGCAGAGGGAGAGGGTAGAGGGAGATGGTAGAGGGAGATGTTTGATGGGGATGGTAGAGGGAGATGGTAGAGGGGAGGGTAGAAGGAGATGGTTGTTGGAGATGGCAGAGGTAGATGGTAGAGGAGATGGCAGAGGGAGATTGCAGAGGTAGATGGTAGAGGGAGATGGCAGAGGGAGATGGTAGAGGGAGATGGCAGAGGGAGATGGTAGAGGGAGATGGTAGAGGGAGATGGTAGGAGGGAGATGGTAGAGGGGAGATGGTAGAGGGAGATGGTAGAGGGAGGATGGAAGAGGAGATGGTAGAGGGGGATGGTTAGAGGGAGATGGTAGAGGGAGATGGCAGAGGGAGATGGTAGAGGAAGATGGTAGAGGGAGATGGTAGAGGGGATGTAGATGGAGATGGTAGAGGGAGATGGTAGAGGGAGATGGTAGAGGGATGGTAGAGGAGATGGTAGAGGGAGATGGTAGAGGGAGATGGTAGAGGGAGATGGTGAGATGGAGGGAGATGGTAGAGGGAGATGGTAGAGGGAGATGGTAGAGGGAGATGGTAGAGCGGGATGGTAGAGGGAGATGGTAGAGGGAGATGGTAGAGGGAGATGGTAGGGAGATGGTAGAGGGAGATGGTAGAGGGAGATGGTAGAGGGAGATGGTAGAGGGAGATGGTAGAGGGAGATGGTAGAGGGAGATGGTATGAGGGAGATGGTAGAGGGAGATGGTAGAGGAGATGGTAGAGGAGATGGTAGAGGGAGATGGTAGAGGGAGATGGTTGAGGGAGATGGTAGAGGGAGATGGTAGAGGGAGATGGTAGAGGTAGATGGTAGAGGGAGATGGTAGAGGGAGATGGTAGAGGGAGATGGTAGAGGGAGATGGCAAAGGGAGATGGTAGAGGGAGATGGTAGTGGAGGTAGAGGGAGATGGTAGAGGGAGATGTAGAGGGAGATGGTAGAGGGAGATGGTAGAGGAGATGGTAGAGGGAGATGGTAGAGGGAGATGGTTAGAGGGAGATGGTAGAGGGAGATGGTAGAGGGAGATGGTAGAGGGATGGGGGATGGTAGAGGGAGATGGTAGAGGGAGATGGTAGAGGGAGATGGTAGAGGGAGATGGTAGAGGGAGATGGTAGAGGGAGATGGTAGAGGGAGATGGTAGAGGGAGATGGTAGAGGGAGATGGTAGAGGGAGATGGTAGAGGGAGATGGTAGAGGGAGATGGTAGAGGGAGATGGTAGAGCGGATGGTAGAGGGAGATGGTAGAGGGAGATGGTAGAGGGAGATGGTAGAGGGAGATGGTAGAGGGAGATGGTAGAGGGAGATGGTAGAGGGAGATGGTAGAGGGGATGGTAGAGGGAGATGGTAGATGGAGATGCAGGGAGATGGTAGAGGGAGATGGTAGAGGAGATGGTGGGAGATGGTAGAGGGAGATGGTAGAGGGAGATGGTAGAGGGAGATGGTAGAGGGATGGTAGAGGGAGATGGTAGAAGGGAGATGGTAGAGGGAGATGGTAGATGGGAGATGGTTGAGGGAGATGGTAGAGGGAGAGGTAGAGGAGAGTGGGAGAGTAGAGGAGATGGTAGAGGGAGATGGTAGAGGAGATGGTAGAGGGAGATGGTAGAGGGAGATGGTAGAGGGAGATGGTAGGAGGGAGATGGTAGAGGGGATGGTGAGAGAGGTCAGAGATGGTAGAGGGAGATGTAGAGGGAGATGGTAGAGGGAGATGGTAGAGGGAGATGGTAGAGGAGACGGTAGAGGGAGATGGTAGAGGGAGATGGTTGTGGGAGATGGTATAGGGAGATGGTAGAGGGAGATGGTAGAGGAGATGGTAGAGGGAGATGGTTGAGGGAGATGGTAGAGGGAGATGGTAGAGGGAGATGGTAGAGGGAGATGGTAGTGGGAGATGGTTGTGGGAGATTGTAGAGGGGGATGGTAGAAAGCAATATTTCCCAGGGAGATGGTAGAAGGAAACGGTAGAGGGAGATGGTAGAGGGAGATGGCAGAGGGAGACGGTAGAGGGAGATGGTAGAGGGAGATGGTTGTGGGAGATGGTATAGGGAGATGGTAGAGGGAGATGGTAGAGGGAGATGGTAGAGGGAGATGGCAGAGGGACAGGTAGTGGGATGTTGAGGGAGATGGTAGAGGGAGTATGGGAGAGGTAGATGGTTGTGTGAGGGAGATGGCAGAGGGAGATGGTAAGGGGATGGTAGAGGGGAGTTGTAGAGGCGAGATGGTAGAGGGATATGGTAGAGGGAGATGGTACAGGGAGATGGTAGAGGGAGATGGTAGAGGGGAGAGGGAGATGGATCAGAGGGAGCTGGTAGAGCGGATGGTAGAGGGAGATGGTTGGGAGATGGTAGAGGGTAGAGGTAGGTAGAGGGAGATGTTGTGGAGATGCAGAGGGAGATGTAGAGGAGATGGTAGAGGGAGATGGTAGTAGAGGGGATGGTAGAGGGAGATGGATACGAGAGGAGAGTATGCTAGAGGGAGATGGTAGAGGGAATGGTGAGGGAGATGGTACAGGGAGATGTGTAGAGGGAGAGTGGTTAGGGGAGATGGTTGTGGGGGATGGTAGAGGGGGGATGGTTAGAGGAGACGAGTATGAGGGAGATGTTGAGGAGATGGCAGAGGGTAGATGGTAGAGGGAAGATGGTGCAGAGGGATATGGTATAGGAGATATGATAGAGGGAGATGGTAGAGGGAGAGGGTAGAGGGAGATGGTAGTGGGAGATGGTTATGGGAGATGCTAGAGGGGGATGGTAGAAAGCAATATTTCCCAGGGAGATGGTAGAGGGAGATGGTTGAGGGAGATGGTAGAGGGATATGGTAGAGGGAGATGGTAGAGGGAGATGGTTGTAGATGTAGAGGAGATGGTAGAAGGGAGAGGTATGTAGAGGGAGATGGAGATGAACGGAGATGGATTGTAGGGAGATGGTAGAGGGAGATGGTAGAGGGAGATGGTACAGGGAGATGGTAGAGGGAGATGGTAGAGGGAGATGGTTGAGGGAGATGGTAGAGGGAGATGGTAGAGGGGATGGTAGAGGGAGATGGTTGTGGGAGATGGCAGAGGTAGATGGTAGAGGGAGATGGCAGAGTGAGATGGTATAGGGAGATGGTAGAGGGAGGTGGTAGAGGGAGATTGTAGAGGGATATGGTAGAGGGAGATGGTACAGGGGATGCTAGAGGGAGATGGTTGTGGGAGATGGTAGAGGGAGATGGTAGAGCGGATGGTAGAGGTAGATGGTTGTGGGAGATGGTAGAGGGAGATGGTAGAGGGAGATGGTAGAGGGAGATGGTAGAGGGACATGGTAGTGGGAGATGGTTGTGGGAGATGGTAGAGGGAGATGGTAGAGAGGGATGGTAGAGAGAGATGGTGGAGGGAGATGGTAGAGAGAGATGGTATAGGGAGATCATAGAGGGAGATGGTAGAGAGATGGTAGAGGGAGATGGTAGAGGGAGATGGTAGAGGGAGATGGTAGAGGGAGATGGTAGAGGGAGATGGTAGAAAGAGATGGTAGAGGGAGATGGTAGAGGGAGATGGTAGAACGAGATGGTAGCGGGAGATGGTTGAGGGAGATGATAGAGGGAGATGGTAGAGGGGGATGGTAGAGGGAGATGGTAGATGGAGATGGTAGAGGGAGATGGTAGACAGAGATGGTTGATGGAGATGGTTGTGTGAGATGGTAGAGGGAGATGGTGGAGGGGGATGGTAGAGGGGGATGGTAGAGGGAGATGGTTGAGGGAGATGGTAGTGGGAGATGGTAGAGGGAGATGGTAGAGGGGATGGTAGAGGGGGTGGTAGAGGCAGATGGCAGAGGGAGATGGTAGAGAGGGATGGTAGAGGGAGATGGTGGAGGGAGATGGTAGATGGAGATGGTAGAGGAAGATGGTAGAGGGAGATGGTTGAGGGAGATGGTTGTGGGAGATGGTAGAGGGGATGGTAGAGGGATATGGTTGAGGGAGATGGTTGTGGGAGATGGTAGAGGGGATGGTAGAGGGAGATGGTTGAGGGAGATGGTAAAGGGAGATGGTAAAGGGAGATGGTAGAGGGGGATGGTAGAGGGATATGGTAGAGGGATATGGTTGTGGGAGATGGTAGAGGGAGATGGTAGAGGGAGATGGTAGAGAGAGATGGTAGAGAGAGATGGTAGAGGGAGATGGTAGAGGGAGATGGTAGAGGGAGATGGTAGAAAACAATATTTCCCATTTTCATCACCCTGATGACATTTTTATATCTATATATATCCGACTTCCTTTTTATACACGATGCTCAGACGTGGCGACCGCTGTCACATCTAAGGCTTCCGGCTAAATACAAACGGACGCTGATTTAGTGCGAGGTAAGCAGGATCGATCCTTTGTCAGGGTAGTTCACGTCAGGGGGCGCAGTGTGCGGTATGGGGGTAGGAGCGACCCTCTTACCAGTACTGATAACACTGCCATATAAGCACTGTCACGCTCAGCTTACTTTTAGTATCATCACGAATCACTCTCCGATGCAATAATAACCGACAGTGGCTCGTCCTGGGGAATACACATTCCATTTAGCTATTACCACAGTACAGTGTCACTAATATTCTATTTATTGATTACCACAGTGCGGTGTCGGTAATATTCCATTTAGCTATTACTATTGCACAGTGTCACTAATATTCCATTTAGCTATTAGCACAGAAAGGTTTCGCTAAAATCCCATTAACTATTACCACAGTATGTTGTCACTAATATTCCATTTAGCTATTACCACAGTATGTTATCAGTAATATTCCATTTAGCTATTACCACAGTTTGTTATCAGTAATATTCCATTTAGCTATTACTACAGTATGTTGTCACTAATATTCCAGTTAGCTATTACCACAGTACGTTGTCACTAATATTCCATTTAGCTATTACCAACAATAGGGTGTCGACAATATTCCATTTAGCTATTACTACAGTTTGGTGTTACTAATATTCCATTTAGCTATTATGACAGTAAGGTTTTGCTAATATCCCATTTAGCTATTAGCACTGTATGTTGTCACTAATATTCAATTTAGCTATACCACAGTATGTTGTCACTAAAAGTCCATTTAGCTATTACCACAGTATGGTGTCACCAATATTCTATTTAGCTATTACTATTGTATGGTGTCACTGATATTCTATTTAGCTATTACCACAGTACGGTGTTGCCAATATTCCATTTAGTTATTACTACAGTTTGGTGGTACTAATATTCCATTTAGCTATTACTACAGTGCAGTGTCACCAATATTCCATCTAGCTATTAGTTTTGTAGGGTGTCACTAATATTCCATTTAGTTATTACTACAGTTTGGTGTTACTAATATTCCAGTTAGCTATTACGACAGTATGTTGTCACTAATATTCCATTTAGCTATTACCACAGTATGTTGTCACTATTATTCCATTTAGCTATTACCACAGTACGGTGTCACCAATATTCCATTTAGCTATTACTATTGTATGGTGTCACTACTATTCCTTTTAGCTATTACAACAGTATGTTGTCACTAATATTACATTTAGCTATTATCACAGTACAGTGTCACTAATATTCCATTTAGCTATTATCACAGTATGTTGTCGCTAATATTCCATTTAGCTATTACTACAATATGTTGTCACTAGTATTCTATTGATCTATTACCACAGTACGGTGTCACCAATATTGCATTTAGCTATTACTATTGTATGGTGTCACTACTATTCCTTTTAGCTATTACAACAGTATTTTGTCACTAATATTCCATTTAGCTATTATCACAATACAGTGTCACTAATATTCCATTTAGCTATTACCACAGTATGTTGTCGGTAATATTCCATTTAGCTATTACGCTGTGTGGTGTTGCTAACTGGCACCTACATAATGGTACACACAGACCGGTACGTCCAGACTGCTACGGACAGGCTGGTGCCTACATAGTATTACCTACAGATTGGTACTACAGACTGGTCATACAGACTGGTACCTACAGACTGGCCCCCACATAGTGGTATCAACAAACTGATATGTTCAGTCTGATGATCACAAACTGCCACTTATATACCCCTTAATTACGACGTTTCTGCCGGCGTGCCGGCAACGCGCAAAATATTTGCAACCTGTCAAGAGACGTCCAACTTTTCGCGTTTGAGAAAACTGGACGGGTTAGTAGCATGGTATTAGCGCGAGCCAACGAGATTCGAACACGCGGCTGACGAAAGTGTTACGTGCCGCCAGGTTCCAAGGTGTGTCAGCATTGTTGTCGAGCTTGACGCTAGTCAAGGCCGTACCAGCTTCGCTGCCCCCACGCCGGCAGCGCGTCCAGACCCGCCACCAACGGGTCCCACGCGCTGAGAAACACTGGCGGAGCGCTGACAACGTGCCGATAACACGATGATGGCTCGCTGGGAACCCGCTCGCGGGACGTTGCTGACGCGCCGACGGAACGCTCGCAATATGGTGAAACAAATGCCAACGTTAACCGACGTTGATCAACGTCCTACCAGCGTTCCGCCGGCGCGCCGATACCGGTTCGACGTGTTGCTAACTCGCCATAAGCGCCGCAACACCCTGGCTGCGCATTGCGGCCCGTCGAAAGTTTTATGTGAAGCACAACACTTTCTCTGCGGACCGACTGCGCGCCAGACGCCGCCGACGTGCCGGATACACACGGTGCCGACGTGCCTAAACGCCCGGTAATGTACCGAAACCGGACCGACGTGTCTGACTTTCAACCGAAAAACCCAACCGTTGGCGCGGTCGACCCGCGATGTGCCTGAACCGATCGCAATGACTGCCATTACAGACTGGTATAACAACTTTGATGCCTTCATCGGATTATACATCTTTAAAGTGCCATTCTACAAGTGGACGACATAATCTGAGAAGCTAATCCATCCACTAGAACAAAGTGTACACAGCCAATGGATGTGGCATAATGGGGCTAGTTGAGCTCCACTCCAGGATTGATCCTTCCAGAAGGATTAACACAGAGCAGCTGAGGCGTAATCTGAGCAGCTCGAAGGGAAATGCAGCTACTTTTGGTTCTTTGAAATATGCATATAAATACAAGCACAGAAACAGATACAGAATTTTAGTTTAAAGCTCAACTATCACAATGTAGTTTTCAGTGTAACTGTGTAGTTCTGAACTGTGGATGGAGTGAAGAGAACAGAGCATCCATATCCCTGCAGTCAGGTGAGGGGTTATCGTGAGAAAAACCCTCCTCATGTGAGTAAGTACTCGGATGTGTTCCAATTTTTTGTTGTTGAAGATTTATACTGCCTATCATGGATAAGCCTGAATAGGCTTGTTTTCACCATTAGACGGTTTGTCGATAGAAAGCCCGAGCCTACACTTTTACCGACCCAAGGGATTTTTAACCTCCCACACCACATAGACATGGTATGAGAGCAACTGGCCTTTGATGACGCTGTAAGTTATACACAGCGGTGGAAATCCAAATTGGCAGAGGTGGGGGCACAGGGAATCGAACCACTGACCTTCAGATTAGGAGTCCGACCTAGAAAAAAGTTAGACACTCTAACCACTCCGCCACAGATTATCTTCTTCCACCCACCCCCACTCCCCCGACTCCCCCATCCACCCCACCTATCCCATCTACCCCCTTAAGGATATAATTTCAAAGCAATATTATTTCAACCTCTTTTATCTCTCTGGAGTGGAATATATGTATAATATCTTTAACCCATGCTGCACACAGGTTAAAGCTAGTCTCCACATCAATCCCTGAACCAATATTGTCTTGAACTTTTCACGTTCTCTGACTATATTCATAGACCATGCATATATCTACTTTCTCTGCTATATTCCGGACTCATGCATTGACACATTTCAATATAGTGCTGCCATCTGGTAGAATCCATCTGTACTATTTTGCGGTAAACCATATCGGTGGCGCTATCTGATGGTGGAGTTAACAACACTCATGGATACATGACTCAAAATGAATGCCACTCTGGTCGAAGTGACCAAAGTTAGTAAAAACCATCAAAATTAATATGAAATGTGTGCGGTAGGAACAAAAGAAGATGCTATTGAAAACCCATACATGGCAAAGCATGAGTGCAGTACAATGACGTGCATTGGTAGTGTGCATTAACAGAGGAGTAGTGATCAGAACGACCCTAACACTGAACCACTGTTCGGTATTATATATATAATCTTACAAGTATTATTTATCTACAGGCTTAGGTGACCCTCATGTCGGGTGTCGGGGGTGCTGCTTATACAACACTTGTATATGTTTGTCATCCACGCTCTGCTCGGGCTTCAACAGCCTGGGCATGTTTGGTTTGCACCCAAGTATGCAAATCCCCTCGTGAGCTGGTCATGTAGATGTTGCCAGGACGATTGATTGACTGATTGATTGGTGGTTGTTTTACGCCGTGTCGGCAGCATAGGCCATATTCACGGCGCGAGAAATGTTTGTTTTTTGTTCAAACCATCGCTTTTACATGTAAAAGCAGACATTCAATTATGTGCCAATAGACACTCATTAAATTAGAAAGCTCACAATCATATATTTGTGGTCAAGGGAAACAAATTCCCATAGAAAAAGAAAAGTTTTATTAATAATTGATAGAATCTATTTAGTAAACTATATTGCCAGGACGTAAAGCTTCACCAATCAACCAACCACCTCTATAGGCCCCGGGGACCGCCAGGGTGAAACACAACGCAAACTAAATAAACTATAAAAAAAGGAAACATTGCACTCACTAGTTGCCTCAAAACACTTCATTCACTCTGTCGCCTCTAAAATCTAAATAGAGACAGGTGTGTGAATAACTGAATTAAGCAAAGGATACTCTGAGAGCTGTGTTCACATATGAGCCTGTCTCAAAAGGTGATAACTCTTTTTTTGGGTGTCCATTGTAACGATTGACACAAAACAGCACAGAAACGGTTACACTGAAAACAACGAGGACATTTGCTTCAAATCAATTTGTAAAAAACAAATCAGTTTATCCTGAGCAAATGCATAAGCAGATAGTATGTTGATCGTTACAATAGACAAAGTTTTGTCCCATATTGCTTAGCACCTTTTGAGACAGTCTCATGTACACATACACACACATGCACACACACTCTCATACACACGCGCACAGTCACTCACAAGCAAACTTACGCATTCATACTCACACACTCACACATTCACACTCACTCACACTCACATACACACACTCGCATTAAATCGAATAAACATTCATATACTCACACAGAAGATGCCCCATGCTATACTACTCACACTCACATACACACACTCACACACACTCACACACGCTAACACCCACTAACATAAACGCATACTCACACGCTCTCACACACGCACACCCATTCACACTCACACACACACTCACTCACACACATTCACACTCAGTCACATACCATGCATACACTGGTAGATCGTGGGGTCGTGGGTTCGAACCCTGGTCGAGTCAAACCAATGACTTAAAAATTGATACTTGTCACTTCCTAGCCAGTCGCTCGGCATTATTAGGACAGGGCAAGGACTGGTGTGCTCAGTGTCAGGATAGTGTGACTGAGTGGGATACCAGGTCATGGTGCCATCGGCCTGGTTTCCCAGTGGGACAGCACTATAAAGTTGTTATGAGTGTGCACTGTCACCAGTCGTTACCCGTCCTGATATGACCTTAAATGTTGCTAGGACGTAAAACAACAACAACTGACACATACTCTTATACACTCACACACATGCACACACTCACACTCGCATACATTCACACACTCATGCATACTAATAAACATGTAAACATACTCATACTCACATACACTTACGTAAGCATCCATGCACTCACACACACTCACTCACTCATACTCACACACACACTCACTCACATTCACACTCACTCACATAACATGCATACACTGATATACTCTTATACACTCACACAGACGCACACGCACACGCACACACTCACACGCAGGCGGCGTGCGGCGTGCGGCGTGCGGCGTGCGGCGGGCGGCGGGCGGCGGGCGGCGGGCGGTGGGTGGGGGGCGGCGGGCGGCGTGCTATGGGCGGCAGGCGGTGGTCTGCAGGTGGCAGGCGAGAGACAGGTGGGTGGCGGGCGGCGGGCAGCGGGCGGAGGCTGGCGGCAGGGGAGAGACAGACGGGAGGCGGGAGGCGGGAGGCGGGAGGCGGGGGTTGGGTTGTTATCACGTGTGTTCCGCTCGCATACACCGGTATTTGTATTCCATGTTTATATTTCTCACCCGGCTGGGCGCCTGATGACTGAGATTAAGGCGACAAATCAATCAGCAATTCACAAACTTCCGGCGTTCCGCCCGGATGCTCTACCTCATTAAACTTCCACACACGCCTCTCACATTCGCGTCTTTTACGCGCGACTGAAACGCCTACTAGCTCCAAACCTTGTGTATTTTACTCAAGTTGGTTGGTTGTTGGAGTTTTACGTCCTGGTAACATTTAAGGTCATATCAGGCCAGGGTACCGACTTGTGACAGTGTGCACTCATGGTGACTTTATAGTGCTGCCTAACTATGAAATCAGGTCGCTGGCACCATGACCTGACATCCCACTCAGTCACCTTATCATGACACTGAGCTAACCAGTCCTTGCCTTATCCTATTAATGCTGAGAAACAGGATAGGAAGCGACAAGTATCAATTTGATAAGTCATTGGTTTGACGCGACCGGGAACCGCATCACTACTGTGGCCTGCTCCAAGCGAAATCGGGTTGTGTGAACATTTGGATCATTATAAGAGACAATAGCAGCTAATTATACTTCAGAGGCAGATAGAGAGATGAGCTAACATATGGCTAACATTTGTTATGCCCCAGTCCCTTACTTATGTTAGACATACTAGTCTAACATAGTTACCTCCCCATACGTTTCTTTTTTCTCTTATCTTGTTCCTTTCCTGTCATTCATATCGATTCATTGCTTATTGTCTTGTAACTGTCTGCCTTTATTGTTGCACCTTTGTTTACTGTGTAGTGGCAATTGTCATTAAGGCTGGAAGACCAGTGGATTAGCACTGACAACATGTTCTTCAGAGGAATAAAAACACTTGAACACAAAATTAAAGTCCAATTTTCGACGGTACAGTGAGTGTGCATGGGGAGGCAGATGACGCGTGAGCAGACAGGTGGCGCACCCCTCCCCCCCCAACAGATCTGAGTTGTTGTTTTTTGGTATTTCTTTGTAAATATAGTTTACTCATTGAATAAAGTCTTTTGTCAGCGCCGTGGCACTGGTCTTCCAGCCATGTGACATTACAGTTATTTACAATATATGTATATTCTGATATTGTCATCAGCAGCTAGCTCAAATCAGCTGAAATAACAGGGTTGACTAGGCTGGAACAGTAGATTACTAGAGCAAAGCTCCTCCAGTCAATGACTGAGTGAGGAGAAAGGTCTGGGGACCAGATGGAAGCTTCCAGTCTTATTTTACCTACTCTTATTTAGGCTTATACAGCATATAGATAGGGAGAAAGAGAGAGGCAGAGAGATAGAGGGAGAGAAAGAGAGAAAGAGAGAGAGTAGACAATTAATTAGTATGATAGTGCGTCCATTCTATTAAGACATTTCGCTGCTCTGAAATAACACAAAAATTATACAACACAAACGTAATATAGTGGGATTCAAATTAAGGGAAAGTCACATTATTACGGGTTAACTGTACACAACCCTAATGAGAAGCTGCGAGGTATTACATTCATGAAGCTAGCAGGACTTTGTCCGCGTCCTAATCTCTGCCCATTAATGAGGCTGGCATTATGAATAATGTAAATTAATTCCGGATGGAGTTTGTATATCTGGGATCGTTGTGACGTTAATTATGCGACAGCAGTTCCGAAGGTTATCAGTCAACCACTTTGTTAGGAAGCTAGAGAAGAGTCATCATCGGCCGGTCGCCTAGCATCCAGGCATGAGAAGAGTCAGTTGAATGCCGCAGGCAGCCAGTTGCCTAGCAACCAGACATGAGAAGAGTCAGTCGAATACAACCAGTGGCGAATCGCCTAGCAACTAGAAATGAAAAGAGTCAGTTGAACGCCACCAGTGGCCAATCACCTAGCAACCAGGCATGAGAAGAGTCAGTCAAACGCAAGAGCGGCCAGTTGCCTAGCAACCAAGCATGAGAAAAGTCAGTCAAATGACACAGGGAGCAAGTTGCCTAGCAACCATACATGAGAAGAGTCAGTTGAACACCACCTGTAGCAAATCACCTAGCAACCAGGGATGAGAAGAGTCAGTCAAACGCCAGAGCGGCCAGTCGCCTAGCAAGCAGGCATGAGAAGGGTCAGTCGGACGCCACCAGAGGCGAGTCGCCATGGACCAGGGCCCGGGTAGGGGCGAAAAGTGGTATGCACGAGTCGGTGATAGGCCTAACACCAAAAGCTTAACCGGTGTTACGTTACCCCTGGAAAATAGGAGGTATAGCGAGTTCATTACGCCCAAATCTATTCAATGCTGTCATATTTAACAGAATTACATACGCAATAAGTGAAATTTTATTAAATTAACCCTAAATTCGAAGCAATATTAACGCTGCCGCCGCAACGGCGGCGATATTAATATTTATATTTTTGAATCGACAAACGTAAAGTAAACAAATCGCCGCCGCTGCCGCATCGACGTCGCTTTCCATACTGGCGTGCATTCGTCGGTTCGAAAATATTAATATCGCCGCCGTTGCGGTGGCAGCATTAATCTTGCTTCGAATTTAGGGTTAATTTCATCAAATTTCACTTATTTCGTATCTAATTCTGTTAAATATGATAGCATTTAATACATTTGAGCCTAATATATGCCTACAAACGCAGAGGGATTTCGCAAATCTATAAATAAATTCACGTTTAGCTATAATCAAAGTGTTACGCGCTCCTGCATACCACTTGACACAGTTCCCGACGTCGGCGATAGCTAACCGGTAATAGGCTGTAACACCAAAAGCCGCTACCACCGACTCCTGCATACAGGCCCTGATGGGATGGCCGAATAAGGTGAGCGTCCGTCTCCCGTTTTGGTAAATTTTGGGATTCGAGCCCTGGTCGAATCAAACCAATGACTTAAATATTGATACTTGTCACTTCCTAGCCAGGTGCTCGGCATTAATAGGATAGGGAGAGGACTGGTTGGCTCAGTGTCAGGATAATGTGACTGAGTGGGATATCAGGTCATGGTTCTGACAGCCTGGTCTCCCAGTGGGGAAGCGCAACACAGTGGCCATGAGTGTACCCTATCACAAGTCGGTGCCTGTCCTGATATGACCTTATATATGTTACCAGGACGTAAGACTCCAACAACCAACCAACCAGTTGCCTAGCAACCAGGTAACGCGCGATCAGGCGCGGCATGATTAATCAGGCGGGAGGCAGCAATTTGACACCGACAGACAGAGTGGTTCGCCACAGTGGAACCAATCAGAGGTGAGCTGTCAATGTGTCAGTGACAGGAGGATGACAACATGGAGGGAAGAGGAGCAACATGTGACACATCCACATACAAAGGCTGCTTGTAACTGTGTGTAAGGCACAAGAGCATGGTTGTAGCTGTGTGTGAGGTGTCACAGTTTGGTTGTGGCTGTCTGTAAGGTACCAGAGCTTGGTTGTAGCTGTGTGTGGGGTGTCACAGTTTGGTTGTAGTCGTCTGTGAGGTGTCACATATTGATGGTAGCTGTCTGCAAGGCATCACAGTTTGGTTGTAGCTGTGTGTGTGGGTGTCACAGTTTGGTTGTAGTTGTCTGTGAGGTGTCACATATTGGTGGTAGCAGTCTGTAAGGCACCCCAGTTTGGTTGTAGCTGTCTGTAAGGTATCACAGTTTGGTTGTAATTGTTTGTAATGCTCCACAGTATGATCGTAGCTTTCTGTGAGTTACCACATCATGGTTGTAGCTGTCTGTAAGGTTCCACACGTTGGTTGTCGCTGGCTGTCTGTAAGGCACCACAGCTTGGTTGTGGCTGTCTGCAAGGTACCACACTTTGGTTGTAGCTGTCTGTAAGGCACAATAGTTTGGTTGTATATGTCTATAAGGTACTACACCTTGGTTGTAGCTGTCTGTAAGGCACAATAGTTTGGCTGTAGCTGTCTATAAGGTACTGCACCTTGGTTGTAGCTGTCTGTAGGGCACACTACCTTGGTTGTAGCTGTCTATAAGGTAGTGCACCTTGGTTGTAGCTGTCTGTAGGGCACACTAGCTTGGTTGTAGCTGTCTATAAGGTACTGCATCTTGGTTGTAGCTGTCTGTAGGGCACAATAGTTTGGTTGTAGCTGTCTCTAGGGCATAATTGCTTGATTGTAGCTGTCTATAAGGTACTGCACCTTGGTTGTAGCTGTCTGTAGGGCACACTAGCTTGGTTGTAGCTGTCTATAAGGTACTGCATCTTGGTTGTAGCTGTCTGTAGGGCACAATAGTTTGGTTGTAGCTGTCTCAAGGGCATAATTGCTAGATTGTAGCTGTATATAAGGTACTGCACCTTGGTTGTAGCTGTTTGTAAGGCGCCTCCTCTTGCTGCATCATATTCCCACCACAGCGCCACCCATACCCCTCCTGCTCACTGCCAAGACCGCTCGTGCTGCATCATGTTCCTACCCTAGCTTCGAATGAGTTGAGGGTCCGTCTCCCGTTTTTGTACTTCGTGGGATTAGAACCCATGGGTTCGAACCCTGGATGAGTCAAACCAATGACTTAGAAATTGATACTTATCGCTTCCTATCTAGGCGATCGGCATTATTAGGATAGGGCAAGGACTGGTTAACTTAGTGTCAGGATAATGTGACTGAGTGGGGGGATATCAGGTCATGTTGCCTGGTCTCCAGTGGGGCAACACTATAATGTCACCAAGAGTGTGCACTGTTACAAGTCGGTACCCGTCCTGATATGAGCTTAGATGTTGCCAGGAAGTAAAACTCCACAACCAACTAACCTCATGCATGCGTATATGTACATATATAACTACACACACATATGTAAACCTCCAACAATGAACAAACCTCATGTATGCATATATGTACATATAAATAGTTTGTTCACGAATGAGAAAGAAAGACTAGGACTTGGTTTGGGTTGAGTTTATTCTCTGGCAGGAGAATATATGCCCTACCGAAAAAGTTTAAAAGTGAGCAGGGTGACAGTTGGCTCACGGTATAGGAGGTGGGGGAAGTAGAGAATGACCCGCTCCGCAGCAAATAACATGGAAGAAGATGGTTAATGGGAAACATTTAAGGGGCTGCTGTTATTTATATCCACATAATAAATGATATAGTACATATACCTACACACACACATACGTAAAGCTCCAACAACGAACAAACCTCATGCGGGCATATGTGTACATATATACCTACACACATACGCAAAGCTCCAACCACCAACAAACCTCATGCATGCATATATGCACATATATACCTACACACACATATACGTAAATCTCCAACAACGAACAAACCTCATGCATGCTTATATGTACATATATACCTACACACACATACGTAAAGCTCCAACAACCAACAAACCTCATGCATGCTTATATGCACATATATACCTACACACACACATACGTAAATCTCCAACAACCAACAAACCTCATGCATGCTTATATGTACATATATACCTACACACACACATACGTAAAGCTCCAACAACCAACAAACCTCATGCATGCTTATATGTACATATATACCTACACACACATATACGTAAAGCTCCAACAACCAATAAACCTCATGCACGCTTATATGTACATATATACCTGCACACACATACGTAAAGCTCCAACAACCAACAAACCTCATGCATGCTTATATGCACATATATACCTACACACACATATACGTAAAGCTCCAACAACCAACAAACCTCATGCATGCTTATATGTACATATATACCTACACACACACATACGTAAAGCTCCAACAACCAACAAACCTCATGCATGCTTATATGTACATATATACCTACACACACACATACGTAAATCTCCAACAACCAACAAACCTCATGCATGCTTATATGCACATATATACCTACACACACATATACGTAAAGCTCCAACAACCAACAAACCTCATGCATGCTTATATGTACATATATACCTACACCCACACATACGTAAATCTCCAACAACGAACAAACCTCATGCACGCTTATATGAACATATATACCTACACACACATATACGTAAATCTCCAACAACCAACAAACCTCATGCATGCTTATATGCACATATATACCTACACACACATATACGTAAAGCTCCAACAACCAACAAACCTCATGCATGCTTATATGTACATATATACCTACACACACACATACGTAAATCTCCAACCACCAACAAACCTCATGCATGCTTATATGTACATATATACCTACACACACACATACGTAAAACTCCAACAACCAACTAACCCATCACAGCGTCACCCATACCACTTCATCCTGCTGCACCATATTCCACCATAGCGCCACCTACACGGGCAGTCTACGAAGCCTGCTTATTAACAGCCGGCGGCGGGAGATGATCATCCCTAATTAACGGCCCACTTCAAAGCGCGCCACTTCAGGGTGTCAGAAGGCAGAAGGTGCTGCCCCCTGGGGACGGCGGGCAGAACCTGACAACATGATAGCCTACTTACTCACATATTGCAACATTCCTCCTGGTTCCCAGCAAGTCTTCCAAATAATAGCAGACTGCGTGTTCATATTTACATGTTGTGCATATATCAGAGCTGACGAAACACTATTTCACATTGTAATTTTGATCTTATACAAAGCGAGCCATGCATTAATAATATCATTTGTGTAAGATGGAAATCAAACACAGATCCAGAACATCATTTTAGCATACACAACACATTCGAATAAGATTTGATTGATTACAGTTTAGCAAGCACCGTACATTGTTGGAAGGGAAGGTGAATGGCAGCAGAGGGAGAGGGAGACCAAGAACATCATGGTTTACAAATATTTCACAGTGGACAGGCTTGAATTATTCACAGTCTATCAGAACAGCACAACATCGGGACAAGTGGAGAACCATTGCATCCAACCCTCGACTAGAGGATGGAACTATTGATTGATTGAGTTTAGCAAGTAAGATTGTCTTACAAGAAAAAAGTTGTAATAACGTTCACAAAAGGTTTGGGTAAATGCATGGTCTCGATGTATAATTTTTCACATTTTCATTTTTAGCATAAAATCCTACAAGCATACTTTTGATACATTTTGTGCGCTATATTAAATACAGGTAGTATAGACCTATTTCATATGACGTCAGCAGAGGTATCTAGGTCAGTGCGTGCACCTTTTGGCTGCAGGACAACACACTGTCACACTGCAAACTCAATGGCTATGAGCAATCTTCAAGCAGAAAAAGTGAAATATCTCTAAAGCCACACCACCTAGAATCAACCAGCTTGGAACACATATAGAAAACATTTTCAATGAATAGATTATATTAAATTGATTAAATTAGGCTTCTACATTTTTATTAATTTTGAATAAAACTAACGTTTTGCACTGTGCGTACCGGCAAACTCACTGCATTGTCAATGGTTGTGAGCAATCTTCATACAGAAAAAGTGACATATCTCTAAAACTACACCACCTAGAAGCAACCCGCTTGGAAGACATATAGAAAACATATTCAATGAATAGATTATATTAAAGTTAAAAGGTTAGGGTTCTGCATTTTCTATGAATTTTGAATAAAATAGTGTGCCTTCGTGCTGTAGCCAAACTGCACGCGCATACACAATGTTTATAAACATTGAAAGGGGTCTATTACCAACATACTTAATGCACAGAGGCAACAATAATTAATTGACTTGTGACCAGACAATGAAAGAAATAGTCATCACCATCATAATGTGGAAACAAAATATGTGGTGTCCCGTTTCAAAGAACGACCCAAATCTACAGTGTTTTTGTAAAGGTGGGGTATTGTTGTGAAGGTGGGGTGTTGTAATGATGGGATGGTGTAATGGTGGGGTGTTGTCGTAATGCCCTAGTGTTGTTGAAATGATGGGGTGTTGTTGTAATGGTGGGGGTGTTGTTGAAATTGTGGGGCGTTGTAATGGTGGAGTGTTATTGTAATGGTGGGGTGTTGTTGTAAGGGTGGGGTGTTGTTGCAATGGTGGGGTGTTGTTATAATGGTGGGGTGTTGCTGTAATGGTAGGGTGTTGTAATGGCGGCATTATTGTAATGGTGGGTGCTGTTGTAATAATGGGTGTTGTAATAGCGGGGTGTTGTTGTAATGGTGGGGTGTTGCTCTAATGGTGGGGTATTGTTGTAATGATGAGGTGTTGTTGTAATGGTGGCATTATTGTAATGGTGGGTACTGTTGTAATAATGGGTGTTGTAATGGTGGGGTGTTGCTGTAATGGTGGGGTGTTGTTGTAATGGTGGGGTATAGTTGTAATGATGAGGTGTTGTTGTAATGGTGGCATTATTGTAATGGTGGGGTGTTGTTGTAATAATGGGTGTTGTAATATCGGGGTGTTGTTGTAATGGTGGGGTGTTGTTGAAATTGTGGGGTGTTGTAATGGTGGGGTGTTGTTGTAATGGTGGGGTGTTGCTGTAATGGTGGGGGTGTTGTTGAAATTGTGGGGCGTTGTAATGGTGGGGTGTTGTTGTAATGGTGGGGTGTTGTTGTAATGGTGGGGTGTTGTTGCAATGGTGGGGTGTTGTTGTAATGGTGGGGTGTTGTTGAAATTGTGGGGTGTTGTAATGGTGGGGTGTTGTTGTAATGGTGGGGTGTTGCTGTAATGGTAGGGTGTTGTAATGGCGGCATTATTGTAAGGGTGGGTGCTGTTGTAATAATGGGTGTTGTAGTAGCGGGGTGTTGTTGTAATGGTGGGGTGTTGCTCTAATGGTGGGGTATTGTTGTAATGATGAGGTGTTGTTGTAATGGTGGCATTATTGCAATGGTGGGTGCTGTTGTAATAATGGGTGTTGTAATGGTGGGGTGTTGCTGTAATTGTGGGGTGTTGTTGTAATGGTGGGGTATTGTTGTAATGATGAGGTGTTGTTGTAATGGTGGCATTATTGTAATGGTGGGGTGTTGTTGTAATAATGGGTGTTGTAATATCGGGGTGTTGTTGTAATGGTGGGGTGTTGTTGAAATTGTGGGGTGTTGTAATGGTGGGGTGTTGTTTTAATGGTGGGGTGTTGCTGTAATGGTGGGGGTGTTGTAATGGCGGCATTATTGTAATGGTGGGTGCTGTTGTAATGGTGGGGTGTTGCTGTAATGGTGGGGTGTTGCTGTAATGGTGGGGTACTGCTGTAATGGTGAGGTGTTGCTGTAATGGTGGGGTATTGTTGTAATGATGAGGTGTTGTTGTAATGGTGGCATTATTGTAATGGTGGGTGCTGTTGTAATAATGGGTGTTGTAATAGCGGGGTGTTGTTGTAATGGTGGGGTGTTGTTGTAATGGTGGGGTGTTGTTGTAATGATGAGGTGTTGTTGTAATGGTGGAATTATTGTAATGGTGGGTGCTGTTGTAATAATGGGTGTTGTAATAGCGGGGTGTTGTTGTAATGGTGTGGTGTTGCTGTAATGGTGGGGTGTTGCTGTAATGGTGGGGTACTGCTGTAATGGTGAGGTGTTGCTGTAATGGTGGGTATTGTTGTAAGAGGGTTGTTGTAATGGGCATATTGTAAGGTGGGTGCTGTTGTAATAAGGGTGTTGTAATAGCAGGTGTTGTTGTAATGACCTGGTGTTGTAATGGTGGGGTGTTGTTGTAATGGTGGGGTATTGTTGTAAAGATGAGGTGTTGTTGTAATGGTGGCATTATTGTAATGGTGGGTGCTGTTGTAATAATGGGTGTTGTAATATCAGGCTGTTGTTGTAATGACCTGGTGTTGTAATGGTGGGGTGATGTTGTAATGGTGGGGTATTGTTGTAATGATGAGATGTTGTTGTAATGGTGGCGTTATTGTAATGGTGGATGCTGTTGTAATAATGGGTGTTGTAATAGCAGGGTGTTCTTGTAATGACCTGGTGTTGTAATGGTGGGGTGTTGTTGTAATGTTGGGGTATTGTTGTAATGATGAGATGTTGTTGTAATGGTGGCATTATTGTAATGGTGGGTGCTGTTGTAATAATGGGTGTTGTCATAGCGGGGTGTTGTTGTAATGACCTGGTGTTGTAATGGTGGGTGTTGTTGGTACTGCAGTGACCTGGTTTTACGTAGACCGGTGTTGTTGGAGGCTGGGAGGCTGGGAGGCTGGGAGGCTGGGAGGCTGGGAGGAGCCGCGCTGACCTCAGTGATCCATCAATCTCGGGTGGTTACAGATATTGACGATGAGATGCACCCTAAAGCAGATTAACATTATATTGATTACAGCTGATACTTGAGTAACATGAGATGCACCGTGAAATAGATTAACTATATTGATACTTGAATAATATGAGAACCAGATTAACAATATACTGATTGCACCTGATTTTGGAGTAATATGAGATTCACCATGAAGCAGATTAACACTATGTAGATCATACCTTATACTTGAGTAATATGAGGAGTTCGATTCCCAGCCGAGTCAAACCGATGGCTAAAATTGTTGCTACCTAGCCTGGTGTTCGGCATTGCTATGGTATGGCAAAGAATGGCTCGCTCAGTATGAGGATAATGTGACTGAGTAGGAAATTGGGCCATGGAGCCGATGGCCTGATCTCCCAGTGGGGCAGCACTATAAAGTCTCCATGAGTGCGCACTTTCACAAGTCGGTACCCGTCCTGATATGGCGATAGATATTGCTAGAGCCTAAAACTCCAAAAAACACAGAGTATATATGTGTAGGTGCGCGAGGTGTCCGGATAGGGACACCGAAAAACATTAGGGACTATTCTTTATTTATATACACATAATAAATTATATAGCACATAAGCAAATCTCACATATCTTCAGCCAACTGCACCCGGACAACACTAGATCTATGTTGCAGTATTGCACATTTAACTAATCTGCATTGGAATACTCACATACATACGCGCTCTGCACCATAGACCTATTTCAATGTTTACTAACATTGTGTATGCACGCGCAGCTTGGCTGCAGAACGAAGGCACATCGCCATTGAGTTTGCTGGTACACGCAGTGCAAAATGTTAATTTTATTCAAAATTAATAGAAATCCAGAACTCTAACCTTATGAATTTAATATAATCTATTCGTGAAATATGTTTTCTATATGTGTACCAATCGGTTTGTCTCTAGGTGGTGTGGTTTTAGAGATATTTCACTTTTTCTGTATGAAGATTGCTCACGGCCATTGACAATGCATTGAGTTTGCCGGTACGCGCAGTGCAAAAAGTTAATTTTATTCAAAATTAATAGAAATGCAGAACCCGAACCTCATAAATTTAATATAATCTATTCGTTGAATATGTTTTCTATATGTATACCAAGCGGTTTGTCTCTAGGTGGTGTGGTTTTAGAGATATTTCACTTTTTCTGTATGAAGATTGCTCACGGCCATTGACAATGCATTGAGTTTGCTGGTACGTGCAGTGCAAAACGTTTATTTTATTCAAAATTAATAGAAATGCAGAATCCTAACCTTATAAACTTAATATAATCTATTCGTTGAATATGTTTTCTATATGTGTTCTAAACAGTTTGTTTCTAGGTGGTGTGGTTTTAGAGATATGTCACATTTTCTCAATGAAGATTGCTCATAGCCATTGAGTTTGCAGTGTGACAGTGTGTTGTCCTGCAGCCAAAAGGCGCGCGCACTGACCTAGATACCCGTGCTGATGTCACATGAAATAGGTCTATACTGCCACCACTCACGTGACCTGTACCGGAAGCTGGCCTGAGGGAATGGCAGGGCAGGTTTCTAGCTTCACCAGCAGCCCCTGTATTGCCACGTAAAGCACGCACGTCCTGTGGACGAAGGCAGCACAGGCCCCCCCACCCCCACCCCACCCACCACCCCCACCCCCAACCCCCACCCCCCACCCCACCCACCACCCCCACCCCCCACCCCCACCCCCCTCGCGCCCCCCGCTCACGCCCTGTACCCACTAGTCCGTAATCTGCGCGACAATGCAAACAAAGGGCTACTGCCAAAAAAAATCGACAGTCTTTATTCAAAATAAGCTCAGATAGTAGCCATGAGACACAGCAGAGTAACAACATAAAACAATTATTTGCAACGACAACCTTAATGTATCGATGTATTTTATATTTGTATATGTTGTATACAAATATGGAATTCACTTGATAATAATACAAAAAATATCTATTTGTTTCAACAAATGTATAGAAATAACATCTTTAAGCTTCACCCGAGTGAAAATACATAGTAGTCTAGTACATAAACAATGAGATGTAATTGACTGTATTAAAGGTAATGTTAATATACATTTTACTTTGATTCTTTATTTATTATTTCTATGGTATTAGTAATGTATGTGTTATTTCTAAACGGGGAAAGCGCCTCAGAAGTAGTGTACCTGTGCTTTCTCCTTTTTCATGTGAAAATATTACTGATATAAATATCAAATTCTGTATACAACGATCAAGTGGAAATACATATTTTATTATTATTATTATTAGTATTATTATTATTATTTTGCCGTCCTGATATGACCTTAGATGTTGCCTGGACGCAAAACAACAACAAACAACAATGTTAGTAATGGAGTCCTGTCCTCGGGGAACGCGGTCTCTTGTAAAAACGTCTAAAAAAGTTATGCTGCAAAATGAGTTATACGCTGGTGCCTGTTGCCTGTGGCCATAATGGTAATGGTAATGGTAGCGGCACGGGAACCAGCGCCAGTATCCATTTAACTGTGACACAGGTAATTTGACAGGTGCTGTAAAGTAGATTCAGGGGTTGGTGGGGGGAGTTCATTTCTCATTTCTCATTTCTGTTTATTCACTTCAATTATTTGTAACCAAATTTACAGCCCCGGACGAAACCATGTAAGCGTTCTGAGTGTGTAGAGTTCCCGTTAGATACAATTACAGTAATAAGGCTAAGCGTCTCTGGGGCCTTGTGGTCGCCTTAAGGTGTCCGTGAACTATTTATTGAGCTATCCGTGAGCTGTCCTTCAGTTGGCCCCACACTGTCCTTGAGCTGCTCGTGAGCTGTTTTTGAGTTGGCATTACGCTGTCCTTGAACTATCATTGAGCTGTCCTTGAGTTGGCATTATGCTGTCTTTGAACTATCATTGAGCTGCCCGTGAGCTGTCCTTGAGTTGGCCCCACGCCGTCCTTGAACTATCATTGAGCTGCTTGTGAGCTGTCCTTGAATTGGCATTATGCTGTCCTTGAACTATCATTGAGCTGCCCGTGAGCTGTCCTTGAGTTGGCCCCACGCCGTCCTTGAACTATCATTGAGATGCTCATGAGCTGTCCTTGAGTTGGCATTACGGTGTCCTTGAACTATCATTGAGCAGCTCGTGAGCTGTCCTTGAGTTGGCCCCACGCCGTCCTTGAACTATCATTGAGATGCTCATGAGCTGTCCTTGAGTTGGCATTACGGTGTCCTTGAACTATCATTGAGCAGCTCGTGAGCTGTCCTTGAGTTGGCCCCACGCCGTCCTTGAACTATCATTGAGATGCTCATGAGCTGTCCTTGAGTTGGCATTACGGTGTCCTTGAACTATCATTGAGCTGCTCGTGAGCTGTCCTTGAGTTGGCATTACGGTGTCCTTGAACTATCATTGAGCAGCTCGTGAGCTGTCCTTGAGTTGGCATTACGGTGTCCTTGAACTATCATTGAGCTGCTCGTGAGCTGTCCTTGAGTTGGCATTACGGTGTCCTTGAACTATCATTGAGCAGCTCGTGAGCTGTCCTTGAGTTGGCATTACGGTGTCCTTGAACTATCATTGAGCTGCCGGTGAGCTGTCCTTGAGTTGGCATTACGGTGTCCTTGAACTATCATTGAGCAGCTCGTGAGCTGTCCTTGAGTTGGCATTACGGTGTCCTTGAACTATCATTGAGCTGCCCTTGAATTGGCATTACTGTGTCCTTGAACTGTCATTGAGCTACCCGTGAGCTGTCCTTGAATTGGCATTATGTTGTCCTTGAGTTGTCCTTGAGCTGTCATTGAACTGTCCTTGAACTGCCGTTGACCTGCCTTTGTTATTTCATGGGGGTGATGAAGATATATATTCCATATGATACGCTTCAGTGACCTTGCTCTGCTAATGGTATATTACACGCTTAAAAACCGTGCTATGCACACATTTTTACGGCATGCTCCTGCGGAGTGTTATTTGTGCCATCAGTCCACACAACTAAAGGCTTAGAGTAAAAAAGAAAATGTTAACGAGTAAACACTGAAAACTATAAAATATAACTAACACAATCAATTTGATCATCACCCACATCATAAGCCGTGTTTACATGGGCGAGTTAAGTCGCTTCATATAAATTGCCTTGCCTAGTTCGCCTCACATTCGCCGTGTAAACGCGACTCTGAGGCGGATTAGGGCTGATTCGCTTCATATGATTCACTTTATGTACACCACCTCGAGAGGTGGTTTATATGAAGCGATACAGTCGGTTCCCGGGCGGCAATAGTGTAAAATAGCGTTGCTCGCCGGCTACGTGCGCAGCTGTAACTATCGCTGGTGCCCGGCAGTGTTAGGGACCGATTAGGCCGAAATCTATTGAATGCGATCATATTTAACAGAATTACACACTCAAATAATGAAATTGAATTAAATTAACCCTAAATTAAAAGCGATATTAACGTAGCAGCTGCATAGGCGTCGAATCGCCGAGTGTAAACTAAACAAATAGCAGTGCTCGCCGGCTACAGGTGGAACTAAGGCTGCTGGTTCCCGGCGCCGAAACACTTTCAAACTCGCTTCGTGTAAACGCACCACTACATCGCATCATATAAATCGATTTGCCTAATTCGCTTCACAATTGCCCGTGTAAACACGGCTATAGTCCCAACCAATGTCATATTCACCAAGGGCGTATTCGATTAAGCAACTCGGTTCACATTTCAGACTCCTTTGTCAATGTGTTTAGGAACACACAGTCGACACATCACGCACAAATTGCTTGTTGAATCAACTTTGAATATATTCCCTTCAATTAGCTTAAGTGACAGCAGAGTGACGCGGTGGGAGCGTGCAATGGCTGTCAATCAATACTAGGTCCGACAATCGAAACCTCGCTCTGCTCAAAAGTTTACAAATTTGTATTTGTTTTCCATCTGTGCACACGCTACTTATGCATAGCCTGCTATTCAAATCCAAACTTAGCTGACATAGTAAAGAACGACTGAATGTGATTCGATGTACAAGTAGGATTTTCCTGGTTGTGGCAGTTGCAGTCAAAGCGAATGTCCTACCAAGTCTTTAGCCCTGTTCACACGGGCAAAATGTGAAGCGACCTAGACAAGGCGAACTAAAGGAGTCGAATTAGCGCCCGTTCACACGGGCAGAGTTGAAAGTGTTTTGAAAGTGTGTCGCGTCCACACGGGCAATGTGTGAATCGGTTTAAGGCGGAAGTGGATATGTGCGCATGAGCAAGTCCAGACTAACCAGCGCCAGTTTGGGTTCGTCGACGTCGGCCGAGAGAGTGTGGGTTCGACCTAGATATGTATTTAATGAATCTTATTGGTTTGGAACGATCAAAACTTCTGCTGGGCAGTGAAACCCTAAAAATAAATGATGAAAAAAATATCTGTGCGTAGATAGCGGTTTCATTAATTAAATTATATAATATGCGCTTTTGATCGACCGGAAAGTCAACAAACTAAGGTCGACTGCGCATGCGTGTGAGGTGCTTAATCCGCCTCAGTGCGTCCACACGGGCAAAAATTATCCGCTTCACACGAATCGATTCACGTAGACTACCTCGCTTAGGTGGTTTACAAGATCCGCATCACGTGAGTCGAATCAGCCCTAATCCGCCTCAGACGTCCGTTCACACGACGAATGTGAGGCGAACTATACAAGTCGCTTTCTACGAATCGATTTACATTGCCCGTGTGAACAGGGCTTTTTATTTGTAAAACATCACGTTCTCAACAGTCTGATTCCAGAACTCTCCGCCAGTGATAACGGCGCTAAAGTGAAACTCGCCTTGTGGCGCCATCTGGAGAGGAGAGGCGCCAATTGGAGAGGCATGGGGACCAGGCAAAGTTTGAAAAGATGCATAAGCATATTCAGCGCTATACGGAGCGACCCAACTAGCCATGGTGCGACCCAACCAGCCACGGTTGAACTCGTTTCAGCCCCTTTGAACTTGCTGGAAATCGCAGTGTAAATATTCATCCATGCTACTAGGTATTCGGAGTCAGCGATTGGTTAATAATATATCAAAACAAATGCCTGCTGCCAAAGAATTTCCTAATACGCATAGTGCAAAACTGAGATTTAATTCAAAATTAAAAGAAATAAAGAACAATTTGTCATAAAGACCAATGCACAAATGCAATATTAATAGTTTATTCCGCAGAAATGACGGTCGTCACCCGAGTGGCTAGAATTTCAAATCGAACACCACGAGTGGAGTAACAAAATACACGCGCAATCATAAAATACTTTGCTGTAGTTATATCGAGGGGGGGGGGGAAATAAATGGATTAAAGTGTTTGAACTATATTTGAAATTTATCTACATCAATTTCTGTTTAAATTACACAATATCAGTAATTACTGAATGGGAAACTATTCCTGCAAGGGTATGCTCGATATGACCCAGTGGTCAGCCGTTTTTGCTTCTTTCGTCGCTGTGGACCCTTCTCAAAAGATGGCATCTGGCAGGGCGGCTGGAATCATCGAGAAGGGTCCACGGCGAGGAAAGGACCAAAAACGGGTGACCACTGGGTCATATTGAGCATACCCTTGCAGGAATAGTTTCCCATTCTTTAAGTCCTGATATTGTGTGATTTAAAGAGAAGTTGATGTAGATAAATTAAAAATAAACTTCAAGCACTTTAATCTGTGCAAAAGATACATATATATGTGTAACTATGTCTGAACAAGAAACTACTAAATAAATAATGGGATCTTTCCATAATTTGAGCCAATCAGACATGTTCTTTTCGATTGCAAATGGCCGCCCCTTATGGGGGCCGCCATTTGCAATAAAAAAGAATGGCTATGATTGGCTGACACTGAGAACTGTTGTCAGCCAACCAGAGCTGTTCTTTTTGATTGCAAATGGCTGCCCCCATGGAGCTGGCCATTTGCAATAGAAAAGAACAGCTCTGATTGGCTGACACTGAGTTCTCGCGAGAACGAGAAGAGGAAAGTCCATTTCTGGCAAGTTCAAACGGGCTCAAACGAGTTCAACCATGGCTGGTTGGGTCGCTCCGTATAGCGCTGAATATGCTTATGGAATCATCGCGTCCCTTTGTCTGATGTTCAGCATAATGCTTTGTAGATAAAAAATTCACCCCTACACTGGTTCCGGTATCTAATGGCTACTTGCATTGGCACAGAGTTGGCGTAATGGGAGAGAATGCAAACAGACAATATGGCGACTACGGAATGCTGTCGATTACACTCTTAAGATCTAATATGAATAAGCAATGCTTAGGAACGACCCCCACTAAATGCTCGGAGAATTATTTATTTATTCATCAACATGAGTATATTATTAATCAATTGCTGTTATCCACCCTGTTTGCTGCGTAGCAAAGTTCAACGAGCTATTTCCATTTCCGTTTCCTGGATTTTGGTTACGAGTATACAAATTGCAGCCCCCATATAGCGCTATTTCCATTTCTGTTTGCTGGATTTTGGTGATATCATTTTCAATCTCTATTATGAGTACTAGTATTGTTTATGTATATATACACGTGCTACTCTTTAGCCTCCCCACTGGGTGGGTCGGTATTAAACTACATGTTTTATTATATTTTTCAAATAAAAAATAAGGGTATATATGTAAAGAATATATTTTGCTTATTAAATTAAGAATTGTTGTACACATTTCATTTACCCAGCCTTTCACCACTTTTTCTAATGGATTGTTCTTCACTCATAGCCCTGTTCACACGGACGATGTAAATCGATTCGTAGAAAGCGACTTGTATAGTTCGCCTCACATTTCTCGTGTGAACGGACGTCTGAGGCGGATTAGGGCTGATTCGACTCACGTGATCTGGATAATGTAAACCACCTAAGGGAGGTAGTTTACGTGAGGCGATTTCTGTGATGCGGTTAATTTTGTCCGTGTGGACGCAACCGACTTACGTGATGCGGACTAAGCACGTCGATCTATATACTATAATTTGGTCTATGAACCTGTTAGAGGTGCACAGATATTTTTTTCATGATTTATTTTTAGGGTTTCACTGCCCAGCAGAAGTTTTGACCCTTCCAAACCAATAGGATTCAGTCATTACATATCTAGGTCGAACCCACACTCTCTGGTGCCGGCGTTGTCGAACCCAAAATGGCGCTGGTTAGTCTGGACTTGCCCATGCGCAGATATCCACTTCCGCCTCACGCAGTGTCCGTGTGAACGGGCGGCTAATTCGCCTCACCTGATTCGATTTGTGTGATGCGCCTCACATTTTGTCCGTGTGAACAGGGCTTATAGGCCTACTCAGGCTACTGTAGTACGGGGTGACTCTTTTATCTAACTGCTTAGCTGAATGCCTTATATTAAGTGGGCATGCAATATGCATAAACATCTCACAAGACAAAAACTCACACCCTTAATGAAAAAAAGAGCCAACAACTCATAGGCTTTGATCAGGGGTGTTTCCAGAGTAAGTCACTCTCACTTATCACACATAATTTCACACCTCCTGAATCATATTAGGTAGGGCCTTAGGTAGGGCCTATATGACTAATCTTTTTTTTAAATTCACGTAATTGTATTATAGATGGTACCATTGGAAAGAACTGCTAATTACTATTAACATGGACTTTAAATTTTGATTCTAGAGCAAATATGAAGAAAGTTGTGTCATTTTGAAAGTTGACAATTGGGGTGAATTTTCGGCCTTTATTTGAATGGAAAACAAAGAAAAACCGGTGACCAGTCGCTTAAGAAATACATCTAAAATAGTCTATTACAGGATTTGTATGGGGCTTGTAAAGTCTTGAAAAGTCTTGTATTTCATTTGCCCCAATTCAAGGCCTTGAACAGCCTTGAATTTAACCTATTTTGGGTAATTGGTCTTGAAAAACCTTGAATTCCATTAAACTGTCCCCACTGATCTAAATCAATCTGCAACCACCGTTCACTATTGTTTTCTTTTTTTACCTGAAATCCGATTGAAATACTCTTTAATTCCTATCAGAAACAGCCTTGAAAAGCCATGAAATAGCCTTGAATTCCACATCTTCACATGTGTACTGACCCGGTTATTATACCTGTAACATTTATATGTATATGCAAGCTTTATCTCTTTTTTCATTGAGGGTGTGAACTTTTGTCTTGTGAGCTTTTGTCTTGTGCACTTTTGTCTTGTGAGTTTTTGCCTTGTGAGCTTGTCTTGGGAGATTTTGTCTTGTAAGCTTTTGTCTTGTGAGCTTTTGCCTTGTGATCTTTTGCCTTGTGAGCTTTTGTCTTGTGAACATTTGTCTTGTGAACTTTTGTGTTGTATGATTTTGTCTTGTGAGCTTTTGTCTTGTGAGCTTTTGTCTTGTGAGCATTTGTCTTGTGAGCTTTTGTCTTGTGAGCATTTGTCTTGTGAGCTTTTGTCTTGTGAATTTTTGTCTGGTGAGCATTTGTCTTGTGAATTTTTGTCTTGTGAGCTTTTACCTTGTGAGCTTTGGTCTTGTGAGCGTTTGTCTTGTGAGCTTTAGTCTTGTGAGCTTTTGTCTTGTGAGCTTTTGTGTGCGCACCGCTCTAACCACACATGTGGCTACAAACCGTAGCACTGGACACGGCGGCCGAATCAGTAGAGCGCAGGCCTCCCGTGTGAAAGGTCGGTGGTTCAATTCCCAGTGCACTCAAACCAATGACTTAACAATTGATACTTGGCGCTTCCTAGACAGGCACTCCGCATTATTAGGATATGGCAAGGACTGGCTTGGCTCAGTGTCAGGATAATGTGACTCTTAGTGTCAGGATAATGTGACTGAGTGGGATATCAGCTCATGGTGGTGGCGGCCTGGTCTCTCAGTGGGGCAGCACTATAAAGTCGCCATGAGTATGCACTGTCATAATAATCGGTACCCATCCTGATATGGCCTTATATGTTGCCAGGACGAAAAACTCCAACGACCAAGCAACCAACCCATTGAGGCATAACTATAAAGTCGCCATGAGTGCGCACTGTCACAAGTCGGTACCCGCCCGCCCTGATATGACCTTACATGTTGCCGGGATGTAAAACTCCAACAACCAACCAGCCATCCCCGCCTGTTGACATTCCCGCCAAGACGCCTCGCCTTAGAAGTGGCCCTGGCAACCAGTCCACTTGAATCAAATTCACTTCTGCTCCGGCTTCTTTTCTGTTTGGAAGGGGCCATGTCGGCTTATCTTGTCCTAAGGCAATCTGGGACCAGTCAGGACCCACCACATCTTCACCGACTGCACACACACACATTAGATAGACATAGGTTCCCAGACAAATTGATACTTGTGGCTTCCTAGACAGGCGCTCAGCATTATTAGGATATGGCAAGGACTGGTTGGCTCAGTGTTAGGATAATGTGACCGAGTGGGATATCAGTTCCTGGTCCTGGAGGCCTGGTTTCCCAGTGGGACAACACTATAAAGTCACCATGACTGCGCACTGTCAGAAGTCGGTACCCATCCTGATATGACCTTAGATGTTGCTAGGATGTAAAACAACAACAAAGAAAACAAACATTATAATTCACTAGCAACCATTTAACAATTTTTTATTTAGTAATCTCAGACCTATGTCTGTGGTGAACATGTTCTGAACTGGTGACTGCTCTTGTGTTGATTCTGCTGGACATTTATTTGTTAGTAACACGTACCGCGCTGGCTTTGCGCTTATCTTTGTCAATAAGTAGCTTAGGGCGGGTCAAACGTTGTTGCAACTGGAATCAATCTTTTGGCTGTCTATGCGGAACGTAATTACTGGTCGGACTTGATTTCTGCTTGGTTTGCGGCGCGCCGCGTCTTCAAAGGGACGCGCCGGGCGGTCCCTCCGCCCCCTGCGCCCCCCACACCCCCCTCCAACATTGCGCCAACTGCGGTCAACTTTAATCTGCTTCTACCTAACATTAGGTTGGTTGGTTGTTGGAGTTTTATGTCCTGGCAACATCTAAGGTCATATCAGAATGGGTACCGACTTGTGACAGTGCGCACTCATGGCGCATTTATAGTCACATTATCCTGACACTGAGCTAACCAGTCCTTGTCCTATCCTATTAATCCCGAGCGCCAGGCTAGGAAGCGACAAGTATACATTTTAAAGTCATTAGTTTGACTCGACCGGGAACCAAACTCCCGACCTTCGGCCGACGCTCTACCGATTACTTATTAGGCCACCACACCCGGTTGATTAGAGAAGCTCCTCAAATCGCTCTGGTCGATCACCTGACTTCAGGCTGTGTCAGCGTAGTGGGGTTCGAACGTGACCGAAGTAAGCTAACCAGTTGACATTTCTCGATGCTTCCCTGATGTGTACAAACTTCTGATTGTCTAAAATTCAAAGAAGGAGTTGTTCTTGTTGGGGATCTAAAACTTGCACTGTCCATTATTTACACAGATATAAAACCAGTTGTGGTGGTCCTAGCGGTATAATGCTGGCTTCCCTTGCGGAGGGTTGGGAGGTCGAATCCCAGCAAAATTAAAGCTGCATAGTCCGATGAAATATGAAATTTTCAAAACCAAACAATTGTGCATGTTATCCTAACATGACTAATTTGCGGGGCAGACACAGGCCACCCCGACTGAACCGCTCCGACCCCACACGCCACCAGGAGAAAGAACACCCATACCCACACCATTGATGGCACCACCTAGCGTAAGGGTGGAACCCCCTCCACCCGGTCACAGGAGGAGACAGACCCACCTCCCTCCAAAAACAGCACATGACCAATTCAAATCCAAACCGCCTCCATGGCCACACAACTCCTCCAGCTGCCGATCGGATAACTTCAACACCTAACTTCACCCACCCACCCACACCTCAAACGAACAAGTAACAGGAAGGGTTAAGCGCTCAAATCCGACCCAGGACCACCATCACTGGGACTGATAACCCCTAGGGACGAATGAACAAAACACACCGACTAGCACCTGTAACCATAATGCCTGACCTTAATGTAACGACCGAAAAATGAAATAAAAACCACTGTATGGTAAGCTGTGTCCGCCCTTAGTGAATTATCTAGATTTGATTTTTGCATATCTAACTTAGATACTGATGCACTTATTGAACATTTGTTTCTGCATAGAAGGGAATACTGAGTCAATTTAATATAACCTGTTACTGTAGAGGTCTATGGTGTCAGAGTTTTGGCAAGCTTGCCAAAACTAATTTTCCATGTTTGGACTTCAAATATCTCAAAAGTTTACCATTTACAATAAAAGTAACTTTAAACTAATGTAAAGTAGATACTAGTGATCGACCTAATATATTTATTTCTAAAAAATTACAGAATCTCAAAACCATCGGACTATGCAACTTTAAACCAATGACTTATCGAATTGACACTTGTCGCTACCTAGCCTGGCGTTCAGAATTAATAGGATAGGGCAAGGACTGGTTAATACAGGGTCAGGGTAATGTGACTGAGTGGGATATGAGGTCATGGTGCCAGCAGCCTGATTTCCCAGGGGGGCAGCACTGTAGTGTCACGATGAGTATGCACTGTCACAAGTCGGTACCTGTCCTGATATGACTTTAGATGTTGCCAGGACGTAATACTCCACCAACCAACCTATCTTTGTGTGCGGAATAATATACATAATATAGTTTAAATTACAACAGATATATGATTTAGGAACTTATTTGTTTGTCTCCAAGTCTGTCTGTTTCATCAATTACAACATTCCTTATCGTCTGCACACATTACTTACAAAGCCAAATTAGTGTTTTTATTGTGCGTTTAAAAAACAAAATTTGTATGGGATGTATATGCTGTCCATAGCATATAAGCTCGGATGATCAAGCTTGTTTTCAATGTTGGGCAGTTATCGGTCTGTATTTCTTAAGATTATGGTTTGTGGTTAGTGATCTATGTTAGTTTTTTTCTTTTTTTTCTAGGTTGCGTTGATGCATTGGGTTCATAGACCGTGACTTGTCCTGTTGGTATCAATATATTAAAGGGGGTAAGAAATTGTAACAAAACCTTAAATAGGAGGCTTTGTTACCCACATACACCCTTTTCACACCATAACGGATGTGGCTGTCATCACCACTGTCCACCAGATGGTTCAGCACTCTAAGTTAATGTTGTCATTATATGGCCCCCATGGGGTGGCCCCGCCCCGCCCACCCCACCCCTAGCTCCCACAGCCACCAGTGCAGGCGCCATTGTCATCTGGTGGCGGGGAATCTGGTCTGGATTATTCATGACATTCAGACAGATTACATTGTCACCCAAAGGTCTGTCTTACTATAGGTCTTCAAATAATCACATTTAAATGAAAATTTAGACCTTATTGATTGTCATAATTGTAACACATATTGGCTCTTTATTTTAGTAGAGTCAAACATTTTGGAGAACAAGTCTCCATTGCTCAGGTTTAATCTGATATTTCCCATCGAAATTGAACTAAGTGACACATCACTGACTGCTCAGTCTACAAATCAGCACAGTCTGTAATGCAACTTATATTAAGTCATATGTTGAATAGTAATTGAGATATAACCATTTTAAGCTCCTGGCAGCCATCTTGGACGCCATCTTGAAAATGGCCCCTTTCTGGAAGTCAGATTGTCCTAGATTTGTAGTATTTTATTCAGCATGCCCAGTGGTACTAGAAGCCGTTAAAAAACACCTTTGGTCTCAATTATATTGGGGGTTCAACCATATAATGACCCCTCTATATATGCAGCGCATGGTGAGCATTTAGAATCTGCTTTGGAATCTGTTAACCTGTGACTGCTTTCAATCGGCTATTCATCACGGCTAATTGATAATTAATTTAAATTAATTTCAACTGAGCAGATGTATGTTGAAATAACAATTATATTCAACCAAGCTTATTGGAGTTACGTTAATAATAGATTTATATATATATAATTCCATAGAAATTGCATATTTGCGTGCAATTACCGGTAGGTATTTGGCAGGGCATCCAAGGTCTAACTATTACCAGAGAGCGTGTATAGATGAGAGGGACAACTCTCATACTGGATCGTGTAACAGCTGCCGACTGTGGCGCTCCAAGTGGTGGTTGTTGAACAGTTTATGACACAGCTGTACACATACCCAAACTCAAGGCATTGTCAATGGTCGTGTGCAATCTTAATACAGAAAAAGTGAATTATCTCTAAAACCACGCCACCTAGAAACAAATCGCTTGGTACACATATAGAAAACATGTTGACCAAAAACATTATATTACATTTATAAGGTTAGGGTTCTGGATTTCTATTAATTTTGAATACAACTAATCTTTTGCACTGCACATACCGGCAAACTCAGGGCTTGTTCAACAATGACCATGAGAGGCGCCACTGTAACCTGTGTTACCGATTATTTTCGTGGGAGTTGTCCCTCTCATCTATACACACGCTCTCTGTTATTACTGTATATTATTTACAGATGTTCACCAATCGCTGAGCATGCATCTTTTCTTTTATTCCCAAATGCAACAAACATGAATAAAACATTTTCTCCATCCAGGCCTAGGATAAACTTTCTCAATTAAATCTCCCCAACAATGGATTACCTCTGAGACTTAACATATGACTCACAGTGTGAGACGGGGCGCTTTGTCAGCTACTGCTGCATCCACTGAGGCGCATGCGTTGTCTGAACCTACCCTGTCCTCCTCCCTCATCATAAGCTGCCACTAGCTGTGATGAGCCCAGGGCTGTATGGTCGCCTCACCCCAAGGGAACTCCTTAAGACGCGTTGACGAACGCCCTAGAGAATGGCCCGCGTCTACCTCATCCCATCATGCAACTAAATGACGTCACGCCTCCCAGACAAATGGGTTCCCTTTGTCAAACAATAGTCGTCTCTTGCCCAGAAAGGAATGCATCATGCTTGTTGCATACAAATATAAAACAGATCATGTGGTAGCGATTTCTATGAATAGCTTCTTTTTGGTTTTTTTACTGGAGAGCCTCACACACCTAAGATATATTAAATTACTTCTTCTATTTTAGTATTGGGATATATGGCAGTATAGCCAAATATAGCAATAAATACTAGATTGATCGCAATGCATTGCACTTTGTTCAGCAGAAATGACATGCCTCCACCCCCACCGCTGTGCCATGGAATCTATTTTCATAAAGCATGTTTTTATGTCAAAATGCACCATTTTGTGTCACTTTCTTTTTCAAAATTGTCCCCAGTAGGCCTCCCCAGACCCCACCTGTGGTGGAGGGTGCGTGACCCCCCCGCCCCCCACCTCTCGCCCCCTGCCACCTGCAGCAGTGCTATTTATTATTGCTCCATGTTTACAATGTGTACATTAGGGAGATCTCTCTATTTCACACCCTTATCTAGTTGGCACTTTTGGCTATGAAAACATTGCTCATCTAATAAGGTTTGTTTGTTGTTATTGTTTGACATCCTAGCAACATCTAAGGTCATATCAGGACGGGTACTGACATGTGACACTGCACACTCATGGTGACTTTATAATGCTGCCCCATTGAGAGACCAAGGCCTCCAGTAAGTAACATGACCTAATATCCCACTCAGTAACATTGTCCTGACACTGAGCCAACCAGTCCTTGCCTATTCCTAATAATGCCGAGCGCCTGGCTAGGAAACGGCCGACAAGTATAAATTTTTAAGTCATTGGTTTGATTCGACCAGCATTCAAACCCACAAACCCATGGGTTCGGATCGCCCAATCTCCCAAAACAGGAGACGAATGCTCAACTCATTCAGCCATCCTGTCTTGACCCATCTATTAAGGAGATTACCTTCTTTGATATATTAGACCGGAAGTACCAACATGACGCCATTGTGTATTTACCTGAATGTTCCCAGGTGTGGCTTCAGGCAGGCAGATGCTGGAGGTGTGGCAAGATGCATCACACTTACTACCTCTGTTCCACCCACCTCCATCGAGCCAGAAAGAGCCAGAAAGAGCCAGAGAGAGAGAGCGCAATCGTGTCATGTTCGTCAACTCTATCCATTTACCTCTCGGCACCATTTGTACTTTGATAAACCATAATTTTTACTGAACACATCAATAGTCAAGACATCTTGACTGACTAATACAAAACAACACCTTAAAGTTGCATAGTCCGATGGTTTTGAATTTCTGTATTTCTGTATTTTTTCTGAGATAAATGTATTAGATCGATCACTAGTATCTACTTTACATTAGTTCAAAGTTACTTTTATTTTAAATGGTAAACTTTTGAGATACTTTGAGTGCAAACATGGAATATTAGTTTTGGCAAGCTTGCCAAAACTCTGACACCATAGACTTCTGCAGTAACAGGTTCTGTTAAATTGACTCAGTATTGCCTTCTATGCAGAAATAAATGCTTATTAAGTGCATCAGTATCTAAGTTAGATATGTAAAATCAAATCTAGATAATTGGTTTGGTTTTGAAAATTTGATATTTCATCGGACTATGCAGCTTTAAATAACACCCAAATCTAACAGCGCACAATACAATATCAATACAAGAGTATCTGATCATATTGAACTAAGACTAAGTAATTAAAGGTTTCAGTATTTATTCAATTGGAAATTCTAAACCAAAAATTGCAACCTTGCATGTAAATGTAAAATGATCTGATGTACCTCTTACTAATTACTTAGTAGACTTATTTTCTCAGAATATACTTCACACTTCATTTTACTATATAAATCATTACAAATTGTGTGTGTAAATACCTATGTGCCTGTAAGACTGGCGCTCAGAAGACCAGAGGAGTGGGATGTAGATCAGGCGGTCATCCGATCGGTCCTGCTCAGTGGACCCACTTTCAGTTTGGGGTATTTTCCGTTCCAACCAGTGGTCCACAACTGGTTCAACAAAGGCTGCAGTCTGATCTGTGGGAAAGTGCATATAAAAGCCCCTTGCTGTTTATTGGAAAGAGTAACCTATTTGGCGGCAGAAGGTTTCCCCCAAAAGAAATATGTCAGATTGACCTGATGTTTGACGTCCAATAGCCGATGATAAAAATCAATGTGCTCTAGAGGCATCATTAAATAAAACAAGCTTTACTTTTTGTCAGAAGACCAGTGCTATGCCACCAACAAAAGATATACATGAATAAAATTCATTTGCAAAAAAACCAACCTTGCATTCAATGTAAAATGATCTGATGTACCTCTTAAGCCCCAGTCACACAAGGCCTGAGGTTCGCTTACGATCGATTCACGAGCATTTTGCAATTAAATTACGACCATCTTACAACCACCTTCGCCGAGTGCTCGACGAGAGATGGCCGACTGATCGCCGACCATTTCGGCCCATTTTGGTCGCAAGGAGGTTGTCACTGCAGCACCAACAATCTCCTTGCGACCTCTGGCATCTCTACCGATCTGTGTAATACCACAGTCACACGAGAGCCAGCGTTCGTCGCCAACCTCCTTACGCCCAACAGGGCACAAACCTCTCAGTGTCCCATTCGATAGATTGATTCAAATTGTTTCATTTTTGTCACAAGGAGCTCGCAGGCTTTTGGTCATCAAGTGACCGCAAGTGAACGCAGGCCGTCGTGTGACTGGGGGCATAAGTCATTACTTATTGCATTGTGTAGACTTTAATTTAAGAATTTACTTCACACTTCAATATGTGTATACTTTCACACTTCAACACCGCATCGCTGGAAGACCAGTACATCGGCACTGAAAAAAAACCTGATTTCAGATAAATATAAATGTTTACAAAAAAAACACAAAAAACACCGAAAATCTGTGAAGATTCGTCTCTCATTGGCCAGCAACGATAATTGCTGTCAGAGTTTATAAGTCACACTGGGCGTCAGACCCTGGACAGTGAGATAGGATAACCGACAAAACACAGACTGTTTATTTACAGTGTGGGCGGGTAATCAGTCCATTGCTTGTTGATAAAACAGACCACCACTAACAGCCGCCGGCAAAGTGGACGTATTGCCGGACACAGGGGTGGGGGCGGGGCGGGGCGCTGCAGGGCGATGCGGGTGGGGCGGGCGGTGTGGCGGGCGGCGGTGCGGGGCGGTGCGGCGGGGCGGTGCGGGGCGGTGCGGGGCGGTGCGGGGCGGTGCGGGGCGGTGCGGGGCGGTGCGGTGCGGTGCGGGGCGGTGCGGTGCGGTGCGGTGCGGTGCGGGGCGGGGCGGTGCGGGGCGGGGGCGGTGCGGGGGCGGGGCGGTGCGGGGCGGGGCGGTGCGGGGCGGGTGCGGGGCGCGGTGCGGTGCGGTGCGGTGCGGTGTGCGGTGCGGTGCTGCGGGCGGGGCGGTGCGGGGCGTGCGGGCGGGGGGCGAGTGCGGGCTGGAGCGGGGCTGCAGGGGCGCGGGCGGGTGCGGTGCGGGGCGGTGCGGTGCGGTGCGGGGCGGTGCGGGGCACTATGAAGTCGCCATGAGGGCGCACTGTCACAAGTCGGTAAGCCTACCCATCCTGACATAACCTTACATATTGCTAGGACGTAAAACAACAACCCCACAATCCCCCCTATAAAGTCGCCATGAGTGCGCACTGTCACAAGTCGGCACCCGTCCTGATGTGACCTTAGATGTTGCTAGGACGTAAAACTCGAACAACCAACCAACCACAGGGTGCGTCTTTACCAAGCTTGCAGCTAAGTAACAAACGCTTGGATTTATGGACGTCAGTCCCCCCCCCCCCCCCCCCCCCCCATTACCCCCATTCCCACCGCCTCCCAGAACCCTGCACCATTCCTTATGTTCTTAATGGGCGCTCATGGATCACGAGTATCTCATCTAGACACTGCAAGTGTTGACAGAGCGGATAGGGAAAGCCATCAACTTCATGATGGATAAACTACTCACAGCATTGCCATTATCCCCAGCAGGCAATTTGTAAAGCCCCCAGTCACACCTCACCGGATTGGGGGAAACGGACAGAAACCGAACAAAGTCTGTTTTGTGTCTGTACAAGTTTTGAACATGCACAACACTAAGAATGGCTGCCGCCGGACTGACGTCTACGGTTCTTGTCCGTTTTGAGTTTGTTTCGCCCGTTGGCTGTCCATTTAATGTCCGTTCCATGTCCATTCCATGTCCTTTCCAAGTCCGTTCCATGTCTGTTCCATGTCCGTTTCATGTTCGTTCGTTCGGCAGCCTTCGCAACACTTTGAAAAATTTTAATACATTTTGATACTTATCACCACCGGACTAGACAATTCTGTCTGTTGCTCAATCCGGTGAGGTGTGACTGGGCTTTAAGAGTGGGGTTGATTCATGACATCGCATCATATCGTTTGTAACACCTGTCTTCGGCTGGGCCTTTGATCGGCGAAACCACAATGTGCCGAACATTTTTGAATGTCCACACTGCTTTTGTTTCATTTCAGTGGACACCTGCTATGTCAAGGCAGTAGTGGTCTGCTTGAAGTGTTGTACTTTGAAGACAGATAGTGCTATAATGGCTAATTTAATATTAACTGAGTCTTGTCTAGACTATCTTAGCTTGCTGTTAGGCATCATTAGTGTAAGGTACACAGGATACATGTTTTACTGCATAATATGGCTAATTTAATATTAACTGAGTCTCGTCTAGACTATCTTAACTCATAGTTGGGCATCATTAGTGTAAGGTACACACGATACATGTTCTTTTTACTGAATATTATGGCTAGTTTAATATTAACTGAGTCTCGTCTAGACTATCTTAACTCGCAGTTCGGCATCATTAGTGTGAGGTACACACAATACACATTGTTCTTTTTACCACATACTATGGCTAATTTAATATTAACTGAGTCTCATCTAGACTATCTTAGCTTCCTGTTAGGCATCATTAGTGTAAGGTACACACAATACATGTTTTACCGCATACTACGGCTAATTAATTTAATATTAACTGAGTCTCGTCTAGACTATCTTAACTCATAGTTGGGCATCATTAGTGTAAGGTACACACGATACATGTTGTTCTTTTTACTGAATATTATGGCTAATTTAATATTAACTGAGTCTCGTCTAGACTATCTTAACTCGCTGTTGGGCATCATTAGTGTAATGTACACACAATACATGTTGTTCTTTTTACTGCAAATTATGGCTAGTTTAATATTAACTGAGTCTCATCTAGACTATCTTAACTCGCTGTTGTACATCACTAATATATGATACGCATAATAACTCGTGTGACGTCATATATACGTCCTAGGCCAGGCTTGTGATATTGCACAACAATCATGCTGCCACAGATTGTGAGAAACTCGATTGCCATGTATCTAGTTCCATTATTTCTACCTAATCAAAATGAACAGCTGTCATGCCGTTATTTGAAAACGGAAAGTCAGGTTCACCTTGGGCAATGGTTTACATATTGTGACGACTAGATGTGTAGTGATTTACAACTAGGGCATTTTGTGACGACTAGTTGTGTAATGATTTACAGCTGGGTATTTTGTGATGATTACTTTTGTAATGCTTTAAAACTGGGGCATGTTGTGACGACTAGTTGTGTAGTGTTTTATAGCTGGGACAGTTTGTGACGACTAGTTGTGTAGTGATTTACAACTGGGGCATGTTGTGACGACTATTTGTGTAGTGATTTACATCTGGGGCATTTTGTGATGACTAGTTGTGTAGTGATTTACATCTGGGGGATTTTGTGACAACTATTTGTGTAATGATTTCCAGCTGGGGCATATTGTGACAACTAGTTTTGTAGTGATTTACATCTGGGGCACGTTGTGATGACTAGTTGTGTAATGATTTACAGCTGGTGCATATTTTGACGACTAGTTTTGTAGTGATTTACATCTGGGGCATTTTGTGACGACTAGTTGTGTAGTGATTTACAACTGGGGCATGTTGTGATGACTAGTTGTGTAATGATTTACAGTTGGGGCATATTGTGACGACTAGTTGTGTACATCAGTATTCTGTGTGACTAGCTGCACACATGAAACCAGCACACTCAATGTGTTACATCCGGGACTTCCCACTCACTGGGGACCATCTGCCACACACCACCTCAACATATTTTCATTTCCCAGCTAGAGGGCACCGACATCGGACGGAAGTCAGTGCGCGAGCTAAGAATGACATCATTGCGTGTCAGTCTTCATTTTGGCCTCGGTTATAAAACACAAATTAGTAACCGACAGACAAATCATCTTCATAGTTAACTTTTTCTCCCTTTAATTATCTCGACAATGCTCCAATGTGTTTCTCCCTCATTGTTGGCAACATTAGCAAATGAGACTTGCAGTAGCGAATTGGCTTCACAAACTATTCACCAAATCTGATTCTACACAGAGTCGCAGATTCTAGTTTCATGCCACGTTAAACTATAAAACGTTGCCATATCCAGATATTGCCAACTTATAAACTTTCTCGAAGTGAAATTAAACCCACTCACTTTTAAAATTTAGTTGTTGGTAACTTTGTTTATTCTGCTGAATAAGTCTTTTGTCAGTGCCGAAGCACTGGTCTTCCAGCCATTTTTCAATTCCGGATTATTTACACAGAAATTGTATGTAGAGAAAGGTATACGATAACTGTTGAATACACAATTTGCAGCATATAGCACAATGCAATTCCTGCAAGTCCCACAGCAGTATGGCAACAGTACTGTGATATGACTACATCATGGGCAGCCATCATCATGACCCGATATTCCACTCAGTCACATTATCTTGATGCTGAGAACACCACTCCTTGCCCTATCCTAGAAATACATAGACTAGTAGATACTCTTCTACTAGTGAACATTCAAAGACACCAACTAATCCTTTTCTGTATTAAACTAGCAAAAACAACAAAAAAGAACTGGATTTATTAGTATTTCATATACATTTGATATAACATTCCAGTGGTTTGATGAAAAATAGTGTGTTAGAGAAAAGCCTTTCCCAAACATAGTATATTTAATCTCGAATCGTTTACTCAATGCGACAATCCCATATACTACTTACTACTGCATGAATTCAATGGTAGGGCTAGCATGTGCTGTAAACATGTATTCAAGTTGGATTTACTAAGCAATTAAAATGGAAAATATTGCCCCTAGAGCGGGAGTCGAAGCCACATCTATTGCATTCTGGGCCAGTGTGCGAACCATTACACTATGTAGGCTCCCTGATGTAAGCTTTCTCTTACCGTGAACTCGTGAAAGGACACTGAAATCAAGGTGGTCAGAAGAAAAGGATCAACTACTGCCTTAGAAGGCTATCAATGATCTAAAGGCAGGTAAGGCTCCTGGAAGTGACCAGATAACATCAGAAATGATAAAAGGACTAGATGAAGTGGGGATTCAAATCATTCATAAGCTAGTAACTGACATCTATGAGACTGGATTTATACCATTGAATATGAATGAATCCATATTTGTACGACTCCCAAAGAAGCTAAAACCAACATTGTGTACTGAGTACAGAACACTAAGCCTGATGAGTCATATGTTGAAGATGATCCTGAAAATAATTTTACTGAGAAACAGACAGAAAATTGAAGAACAAATCAGTAACGTACAAAGTGGGTTTATATCTGGAAGAGGTACACGTGAAGGGATTTTCAATATGAGAATGATTTGTGAACGTTATTGTGAAGTGAACCAGGATGTTTATGCCTGCTTTATTGACTATGAGAAGGCCTTCGACCGAGTCAATCATGAACTGTTAATCAAATGTTTACAAGATATTGGTGTCAATGGCAAAGACATTAAACTAATTGTGAACTTATACTGGACACAACGTGCATTTATAAAAATGGAGCAGGGCCTATCGGATGATTAAACGAGGAGTTCGACAGGGGTGTGTATTGTCACCATGTCTATTTAATCTGTACACAGAGATGATTTTCAGACACATTGAAGATTGCAAGGGAGTGACAATAGGTGGCATGAACATCAACAATCTTAGATATGCCGATGACAGTGTAATACTAGCAGACAGTGAGAAAAACCTACAAGATATAGTGAATAGAATCAATAAAGCTGGAATACTATTCAACATGAAGATGAATGCCAGGAAGACCAAAACAATGGTTATAAGTAAAAAGACAGATAAACCAAATGTCAATATAACCATAGATGGCACAAACATAGAACAAGTATCCGAATTCATATATCTCGGACAAAAGATTACAAATGATGGGAGATGTGAGGAAGAAATTAAAAGAAGGATAACAATAGCCCGAACAACATTCTCCAAAATGTATAGAGTGTTAACATCAAGTAAGATATTAATACAATCAAGGAAGCGTATTCTTCAGTGTTATGTGTGGTCTACTCTAATGTATGGGGCAGAGACATGGACAATCTCTAAGAAAATGTACAAACGTTTAGCAGCATTTGAGATGTGGACTTATCGAAGGATGATGAAAATATCATGGACAAAGAAGATCACCAACAAAGAAGTTCTCAGAAAAATTAAAAATAAGAAAAGCTTGTTTGCCACTATACAGACAAAGAAACTTATTTATTTTGGCCACATCATTCGTCAGAGTTCAATATACCGTACATTGTTGGAAGGGAAGGTGAATGGCAGCAGAGGGAGAGGGAGACCAAGAACATCATGGTTTACAAATATTTCACAGTGGACAGGCTTGAATTATTCACAGTCTATCAGAACAGCACAACATCGGGACAAGTGGAGAACCATTGCATCCAACCCTCGACTAGAGGATGGAACTATTGATTGATTGACTGGCTTAAATACAACCGGAACAAATGTAATCTCAGCACTGAAATCTGGGAAACATGGCCCAAGGACAGCAGTTCATGATGTGCTTCTATTCGCAAAGGCACAGCAGGGTTTGAAAGTAATCATATATCACAAGCTAAACAAAAGTGTCAGTAGATGAATGATCATCTCTGTCACCTACCAGACTCTCAGACTGCAGCTACACACAGATGTCCAGCATGCCACCGCACATTCCGAGCAGCAATTGGACTCATCAGTCATCGACAAGTTCACACCAAATGATGAGCTGCTGTCATCATCGCTGTCAATTGATAACCAAGAAGAAGAACATAAGCCTGGATGTACATCGGGGGGAGGGGGAGGTGACCCCCCCCCCCGCAAACACACACAGACACTCATTCATGTTCCTCAGCAGTGATAACTCACAGCCCCAGTCAGACTGCCAATGGCTCTGTCAGTGGCAATAATCCTTACACACAACTGATTCTGCCTTCTTTTCTTTCCTGACAATACCTCTCAATTTGCCACTCAGGCTTACGTTCCCACTCTATGGCACCTGAAGACTTGCAGCCTGTTGTCTCCATTCAGACCGTCTTCAATGGCTGTTTGCTCAGCAGCTGTTCAGCAGCTGCTCAGAAGTTGCTCAGCAGCTGCTCAGCATGCTTCTCCGTCCTATTAGCTCAGTCCTTTTTATTGTACCACAGCTGCTCAGCAGCAAACATGCTTACCCAGCAAGCACCTCGACTGTCCGCAGGGGGACCCTGGTTGGCACCAGTGTTAAGAGCGAATCGCCATTGTCAAACAATCAAAAATTGCGTTACCCCAAATTATAATTAGGTCATTTTAATTTTTCGATGAGAAACTGTATTAATAAACTTATTATGAAGAGTTGAGCAATATAAATATCCTACACAATTAATTCCAGAGCCATTTGTATTGTAAAGAAAGACCTGTGTGCTTTGTAAGCGTTAATAAAGACCCCTTTGAGGAAGTCCTTTTGATTTGATTTCTTTCCCACAGAGACGGTTGCTGTTTCCTCATCATTAACCATAGGCCTTATTGATACCCAAATAGACGCAGCATGGAAAGATCAGCGTCATCTGATACAGATTTGTTCATGAATACAATATTAATATTCCATGCAAGACGTGGTGGGCGGGCAGTGGAAGGGTAGTGACTGTGTAGTAGCTGACCTTCATTTTGTGACGGAAATGATTGCGGGGGTGGGGGGGGGGATAGTGTTAAAGCTGCATAGTCCGATGAAATCATCAAATTTCCAAAACCAAAACAATTACGTATATTGTATGTTATATATCTCACTTAGATCCTAATGCACTTATTAAGCGTATGTCACCACATAGAAGGGAACGCTGAGTCAGTTTAATAGAATCTGTTATTGCTTAAGACTCCGGTCTCAGATTTGTGGCATGTTTGCCTAAATTAATTTGGCATGTTTGCACTTCAAATATCTCCAAAATTAACCATTTAAAATATAACTTGTTTAAAACTAAAGGAAGGTGGATTATAGCAATTAACTTAATATATTTATCTCAGAAAATAACAGAAACTCAAAATCATCGGACCATGGAACTTTAATGGAAATGCGGGGCAGGGGGTAGGTACACTGTAGGAGTGCACTCTTCTGAGTGATATTTTAACCGCTGTAGTAAGCCTGCGTTCTATAAAAGAACCCGCGCAGTAACAGTTAACACATCATTATATTTATGTGCAATAGCCCTGGCTATTCTATCTTTGTAAATCTCACAAGCGAAATAAAACAACAAAAATAATATATTGTCCATGATATTCGATACTATCCATAGAGTTGATTCGACTAGAGTGTATTGTGTGAGTGATCTGCATGTGTACACTCACCATATTAAATACGTTAATCTTCACTACTCTGCTCTAATTAAAGACTTGTATAGTCCGATGTTTTTGAGTTTCTATCATTTCTCTGAGATAAATATATTAAATTGATTGTTATAATCTACCTAACTTTAGTTTGAGGTAACTATTATTTTGAATGGCCAAGTTTTGAGATATTTGAAGTGCAAACATATAAAGTCAGTTTTGGAAAGCATGCCAAAACTCTATGTAGGGTTGCGTGTTCCAGTCTGTGGCTAGGCGAAAGTGAAAAACAATACAGATGGAGAGAAAGAGAAAGTAAAGCAAAGTAAGAGTGTGAGAAGATAGTGTCCAAACCTCTCTGGTTTATTATATATGGTACATGGGTACATTGTAGAGTATCCCCCCACCCTTTTTCCCCAATGAGAAACAAGCATTATTGTCTCTGCTAATAGGAATCAAGCATTCCTGGTGCCCATGGCTACCAGTGGTCTGCCCACCACCACCAAGGTGTGTGGCCCTTCTGCAGGCCACCACCAGCCTTGAACCTTGACCCTGAGTGTGGTGATCCTACCCAGTAGAGGGGAGGGAGAGGGGGTAGGCCTTGAGTGCCCCTTACACACAGCCCAGCCAGCACCACTATTTACATTCCACTCAGGCACCACCAGCACTTACATATATATACATACATGCGCCTGGTCACGTATACCCTTTTTGTAATATAACATTTGCATTCCCCCTATCGTTTAAAATCTGAATATTTTACATCTAGCACCATAGGATTTTGCAGTAACAAGTTTGATTAAATTGGCTCAGTATTCCCTTCTAAGTGGCAACAAATATTTGATAAGTGAATCGGTATCTAAATTAGATAGAATACATTCTAGATAATTGTTTTGCATTCGAAAAGTTGATGCGTCATCAGACTATGCAGCTTTAACCATTGTAGTAGAGCTGTGTTATATAATATTTTTTAAACCACAAAAACCCCACACACATGCAGTAATACATCATATTTATGTGCAGTAGCCCTGGCTATTCAATCATTACAAATCTAATGAGTGAAAAAAAAACACCCAGATAATATATTATCTATGATATTTGATACTATCCATAGAGTTGATTCGACTAGAGTGTATTGTGTGAGTGATCTGCACATGTACAATCGCCATATAAAACACGTTAATCTTCACTACTCTGCTCTAATTAGTCAAGTTGTTTTCGAGTTACTATCATTTTTTTTAGATAAATATATTAAATTGATTGTTATGATCTACCTTACTCTTCAATGTATGTATGGAAACCCATCCAATAACTTACTTACATTTACAGGAAAATCGATGTACCTAATTACTAGGTGCCATCGTATTTCTTGTAATTATATTCACTGATTTTGCCAGTTATGTAAATATGATAAGCATATTCACTCTATGTATATATATGATCTGGACAGAGGAAGCACGAGACGGAGGTGGGTGAAAGAAGGGTTTATTACATAAGATAATGGCGCAGGGTACAAAGGCGAGCAGCAATGTTATGAGTCAATCGACCTGGTCCACGTCCGCCGAGGGGGACGGAAGACTCTGGGAGGAGGTAGGCCCGGGAGCCGACCCAAAACAGAGGGCCAAGGCTCTCGGGGCGTCGGAGGCTGCAAGCTTGGGGACGTAGGAGTGGACAGCGTCGGATTCCCAGGTTCCCTGCGCCATGATTGCGGAGAGGTCGACCCCCCGTGAGGCGCACGCCTGGGCGGCGCCGCGGCGGAGGCCGTGCATGGTGTATGCGTCAGCCCGAGGGAAGCCGGCGGCCCGAAGGGCGGCGCGGATGAGGGGGGTGACGTCGCGGGGGGTGAGAGGCACGCCGGGGCGGGCGAGGAAGGCTGGGGCGTCACCCGATGCCGGCGTGAGGTCGAGGGCCCGCCTCCAAGCGCGCACTGGGCAGATGGCTGAGCCCGGGATGGCGGGGACGAAGAGGGATACCGCCTGCGTCGGGAGGCGGATGGTCTTGGAGGAGGCGATGCGGAGGCGGAGGCCGCCCGGGACGGGGCGGATGTCGTCCCTCCGGAGGGTGTGGGGTCCACCCCAGGGCGCATGCGCTGGGGAGAGCAGGTTGGACTGCCTCAAGAAGCTGAAGAACCCCACGACCGTGGCCGCCCAAGGGGCGACGCCGAGGTGGCCCAGGGTCCTCATGTAGTCGTGGATGACAGGAAGCATCTCGGGGGCGATTCCCGGGGCCCGCCGGACGGGCGTGGCGAAGAGGCGCTCGCCCCCGCGCCTGACCCGGGTCGTGAATGGGGCGTCAAAGGGGGCGACGTCGCCACCCGCCTCGCGGACCCAGGAGCGAGCCCCGGAGAAGGCGTTGGCGACCGACGCCGGCGATGGGAGCAGGCGGTGGAGGTGCGCGATGAATTGGCCGACGTCGTAGGTCGCGGGGGCGAGGTGGTCGATGCCCTGGTCGAGTGCGAACTCCAAGTATCGCCTGGCGTGCCGGTCGCGGTTGCGCCAGGTGCCCGGCGCGAGCGCGGCACGGTGCAGCTCCATGAGGTGCTTGTGCGCTGCGGCCCCCGTAATCTGGAAGAGGTCAGAGGTCATTGGTGATGAGTTCGGGGGAGTGGTGGACCCTGACCCTCCGAAGGCCGCGAATTTCACAATGATTTTTAGCAATTTCAAGGGCGGCCGGGGAGAGGTGGGCGCGGCTGAGGGCATCGGCAAACTCTAGCTCGGAGCCCGGCTTATGGTGGACGACAATGTCGAAGGAGCCCCGGGCCGCCATGAGCCAGAGCTCCCTCGCGCAGGCGCCGAGGGTGGGGTCCGCTGTGCGTCCGCTCTGGATGGCGTGCGCGGACGCCGCGTTGTCGGTGTTGACGTGGATGCGGTGCCCCGAGGGGGCGTCGGGGGCGAGGGCGCGAACCGCGAGGACCAGATTCAGGGCCTCGAGCTCGTGGATGCTGGGGAACGCCTCGCTGAAGGCGTCGTCGTAGGCCTCCGCGAAGCAGGCGGTGGGCGAGAAGGCGCCCCCTCCGGTGAGGCATGAATCGCACTCGATGGTCCACTGGGGGCGAACGCGCGGGGGCAGCAGGCACACGCCGTTCCCGCCCGCCGCGTAGTCGCGGAACCAGAGGATGTCCTTGCGGAGCTCTCGAGGGAACGTAGGATGCGCGCCATGAACGCCCTTCCGGGGATGACGCAGGTGCTGATGTGGGCGAGGCGGCCCATGAGGCGCTGGAGGGCTCTTCTGGTGAGGGTGGGGCGCCCGAGCCAGCGCTCGCACTCCCAGACGACGTCGCGGAGCTTGTCGTCGGGGATGCGGAGCACCATAGCCTCGGTGTCGCATTCGATGCCGAGCCACGTGAGGCGGACGGTAGGGGGGCAGCATTTGTCGGGGGCGAGGGCGAGTCCGAGGGTCGCGCAGATCTCACGGAGGCCGTCGAAGGCTTGCATCGCGCCGAGGAAGGTGCCCTCGCAGCCGACGAAGTCGTCCACATAGACCGCGCTGAAGAAGCCTCGGCGGCCGAGCGCCCAGACGACGCCGCGGTGACGCGGACGCACGGGGCACCGGAAGTGCGGCATCCGAATGGGAGCGCGATGTCCAACTAGACCCGTCCGTCGACGGTTATCCCGAAGAGGGGGGCAGCGAGGGGGTCGGCGCGGAGCTGCCGGTACGCCCTGGAGACGTCGGCGGACCAGCAGAAGGAGCTGCGCCCCTTGCGGACGACGCGGCGCCCGAGGTCGGTGGCCGCAGGGAGCTTGTAGGTGTGGCGGCGACCGAGGTATTCTCTCCTTGGGATCCCCGCGTTCACGCTGCGGCCCGGGGGGAAGGAGAGGTCCACGATGACGCGGCGCTTGCCCGGGGTGGACTTCGTCCGCGTCATGATGGGGCTGCACTGGGACCAGGGAGTGAAGGGGCGGGACCGCGAATGGCCCGAGGAGGGCGCCCTGGCGGATCTCCTCCTGCGCGTACCTGGTGACGTGGTGTGCGAAGTCGGGATCCCCCCGGTGGTTCTTGTACGTAGGGGTAGGGGGCCCGGCGGCGGTGTAATTTGCCGGGAACCCAAACTCGAGGTGGTCCACAAGGTCGGGGTCGTCGTATCCCTCGAGGGTGTGGCGCCACTCGGGTATGTTGAGTTCGGAGGGGACCGGGACTCGGGCGGCCATAAAGTTCGGAAGGGCCGAGGCGCGGGCCGCCGCGTATGTGCGAGCATATTGGGGGTACGCGGCCCACCCCTCGCCCGACAGGAGCGGCCAGAAGGCGTCGAGCGTGTCCCTGTATTCCTCCGGGGTGGGGCCGCATACGGGTGCGGCGGGCAGGGAGCGCTGGATGAGCGGGTCGACGACCTGCTCGACTGGCTCGTCGGGCCCCGGCCCGGCGTCCGCCGTCGCGTCACATAGCACACAGGGGTGGGTGGGGTCGGTGGCCGACGGCGTCGATGTCCTGGTTGGGGCACCGAGGCAGGAGGCGAAGCTCTCGTAGGAGGGCGTGCCGGGGCTGTGGTGGTTGTTTATTGTTGTTATGTCGGGGCAGTCCTCCAGGTGGCGCCAGCTGGGGCCGTGCGGCGTGACGTCACGAGGGGGTTCCCCGCGGGGCCCTATGGGGGCCGTGCCAATGGCGGGGCCATGGGTAGTGTCAGTGTTTGCCTCCAGGGGGCGTGTGCGGCGGGCCGCCGTGACGTCACAGGGAATCCCAGGCTCAGGGGGGTTGCACCATGGCTGAAGCCAGCCGGAGCCGGGGCGATGTAAACACTCACGGGGTTTGCGTGGCGGCCGAGACTGGCTTCCACGGGGGGCGTCGGGGGGCGTTCCGGGTCTCGGGGTTGTGGGGCCGGCTCCGGGGCGTCCGGCCGGCGCTCTAAAAATCCCGTTGAGAGTTCTTTTCCGGCCGATTGCGAGACTTTTTTGAGAAACACGAGGCCTCGGCATGGTTAGTTACTATTTTACGGACATTTGCACAGTATCCGCATATGTGTGCCACCTTGAGCGTACCGGTGCCGTGAGAGCCGCCCTTGGATGCCTTGTCGCACGAGGCGGGGTCCTTGTTCCAATGAGGGCACGGGGCGCCGACCGCGGCCCTATCGTACTGGGGTCGGGGGTCGGCCTCGCCTTGCCCTGACGCGCGTGTTGCTGCTCCCCCGAGGCGGCGGCCTGGGATGGGTTGTGACCGGCCATTGCTATGATCTCGATCCTCACAGCGTTGATCGCCGCCTCGTCCTTCCAGCCCCTGGGAAGCCTACCGTCCGCGATTCGGGTGAATATTTCCTCGGAATACCGCCGGACGATGTGCCAGGCGAGCGAGCGATTATCCTGTGCGATCGCTTCTTGGTGGTTGGAGAGCGCGGTGAGGGCACTCGCGGGGAAGGCCGACTGGTGCTCGAGGCGTTTCAGTCCGAGTGTGTATTCCTCCCTCGTGGCCTCGCCTTTTTTAATCACCTTGCCCTCGTCCCCCCTCTCCACCAGGTCATAGGGGAAAATGTATTTGGCAGAAATACCTTTTTTGCGTGAGTGTCCTTTGCCGTCCGCCGCCGCGACGATGAGGCGCACCGCCTCCTCGGCCGTGGAGCGGGCGCCCCGACCGTAGTCGCCGCTGTCGTGTTGTCGGTGGTGGGTTGCGTGGCGGCCGGTCGCATGGGCGGCGTCCGGGCGCCGGGGCCGGTGCCTGGGCGGGGTCGGTGACGGGACCTCCCAGACGCTGAACGGGCTGATGTCGGCTGCGCGTGCCGGCTGTGATCCGTTTCGGCCCCTGACGTGGGACGGAGACGGCGATACCGGCGATAGGGATCGGGGTCGGCTGTGGCGGTGTTGTTCCTGGGCCGGCGGCCGGGGCCGGGTAGCCGGGTTAGGTGGCGTGGATTACAGCAATGTACGGTTTATATATGGTTGGCATCCGGCGTGTCCGTTATCTGTCCGGTGGTGTCCGGTGGTGTCCGGCGGTGTTCGGTACAAGTTTTGAACATGTGCCGGACACCACCGGACTGAAGTGTACGGTTGGTATCCGTTTTAAGTTTGTTTATTCAGTTTTGTCCATTTCATGTCTGTTATTCATCCGTTAGGTGTCCGTTTTGTATCCTGAAGAGTCCATTGACGGTGCTGTTGGAATTCGGTCCATCGGTTTTTGGCGCGTCCGTAAACAGTCCGGTAGGTGTCCGGTACGTGTCCGGTAGGTGTCCGGTAGGTGTCCATTGGGTGTCCGGTTTGTGTCCGTTTGGTGTCCGGTCTGTCCGTTTTGATGTCCATTTGACATCCGTTTGACGTCCGTTTGACGTCCGCTTGACGTCCGTTTAACTATTCGTTAATGTCCGTTTAGCATCCGTTTAGTGTCCATTTCGTCCGGCGGCGGTTGCAACAGTTCGAAACGGGACACCACCGGACTAGACAATTCTTTGGTGGTGTCGATCTCAGTATGGTAAGGGGAAGGCCTTAGCATCGATGCGATCGATTGAGCACTCACCGTCACCACCATACGGGATGGCCGAATGAGTTGAGCGGCCGTCTCTCGTTTTGGTAGATCATAGGAGTAGAATACACGTGTTCAAATGCTGGCCGACTCAAACCAATGACTTAACAAATCTATACCTGTCACTTTCTAGCCAGGCGTTCAGCATTATTAGGATAGGGCAAGGACTGGTTGACTCAGTATCAGGATAATGTGGCTGAGTGGGGATATCAGGTCATGGCGGTCATGGCCTTGTCTCCCAGTGGGGCAACACTACAAAGTCACCATGAGTGCGCACTGCCACAACTCGGTACCCATCCTGATATCACCGTAGATGTTGCCATGATGTAAAGCCCCAACAACCAACCAACCAACCTGTCACCTGCTTGGACCAATGGCTGCGTGTCTCCATCGCCATCAGATACTGACGCAGGTGGCGCCCTCTGGAGGGAACCGCGGCGTCACAGTGGGCCGTGCCGGCAGTCACTCTCCGGAAGTGGCCATGATGGCGCCATTGTTGGACATTTGTCTCCGCTCTGAACAAAGGCCCGCCGGGAGCACTGGGTGCGATTGGAGTGTGCTCACCTGCTAATGACGTCTGGGCGTCCGGTACTGTGACTGTAGTGCCGATGACCTACTTAGTTAGTAGACTGTCACATACTGCAGACCTTGTTAGTAGAATGTCACATGCTACAGACCTTGTGAGTAGACTGTCACATGCTAGAGACCTTTTGTTAGTAAACTGTCACATACTACAGACCTTGTTACTAGACTGTCAGATACAACAGAGCTGGTTAGTAGACTATCAGATAATACAGAGCTTGTTAGTAGACTGTCACTAACTACAGACCTTGTTAGTAGACTGTCACTAACTACAGACCTTGTTAGTAGACTCACATACTGCAGACCTTGTCAGTAGACTGTCAGTGACTACATGCCTTGTTAGTAGACTGTCACATACTGCAGATCTTGTTAGTAGACTGTCAAATATTGCATACCTTGTTAGTAGACTGTCAGATGCTACAGACCTTGTTAGTAGACTGTCACATGCTACAGACTTTGTTACTAGACTGTCACATGCTACATACCTTGTTAGTACACTGTCACATGCTACAGACCTTGTTAGTAGACTGTCACATGCTACAGACCTTGTTAGTAGAGTGTCACATGCTACAGACCTTATTAGTAGACTGTCACATAATAGAAACCTTGTTAGTAGACTGTCACATGCTACAAACCTTGTTACTAGACTGTCACATGCTACATACTTTGTTACTAGACTGTCACATGCTACATACCTTGTTAGTAGACTGTCACATGCTACATACCTTGTTAGTAGACTGTCACATGCTACAGACCTTGTTAGTAGAGTGTCACATGCTACAGACTTTGTTACTAGACTGTCACATACTACAGACCTTGTTAGTAGAGTATCACATGCTACATACCTTGTTAGTAGACTCTCACATGCTACATACCTTGTTAGTAGACTGCCACTGACTATATACCTTGTTAATAGACTGCCACATACTAGATACCTTGTTAGTAGACTGTCATGTGCTACAGGCATTGGTAGTAAGTAGACTGCCACTGACTACACACATTGTTAATAGACTGCCACATACTAGATATCTTGTTAGTAGACTGCCACAGACAACAGACCTTGTTAGTAGACTGCCACATTCTACAGACATTGTTGCATGATTGCCAAAACTAATTATTCATGCTTATACTTCAAATTTCTCAAAACTTTGCCATTTAAAACAAAAGTTACTTCAAAATGCAACAAAGCCAATAATAATAATAATCAATTTAATATATTTATCTCAGAAAATGACAGAAACTTACAAACCATCGGACTATGCAACTTTAAACATTCCGTCACATTTGGTGACATTGGCTGGCAGGATATCTGGTGGTGCATGCTCGGGGATGGGTTGATTAGCCGAAGGGCCTCTCACTAGGGGGCGCCACACAATGGCCCTACAAGATTAGTCTCATCAGCATGGCAGCTCATGACGCGTGAGGGATGACGGAGGCAGCTTCAGACAGAGCAGGTGGCTTCAGTGCAGCCACCAACCGGACAGGTTTTCCCACAACCACCTCTTCGGGCATGCGCGGGCTATGCATCACTGCATCACAGCATCACAGCCACGATGAGGGCCGCAGCTCTTTGGCACACTCACCCTCACCTGACTGGGGAATATAACTTATCCTCTGAGCATGCGCAGCTAAATGCTACCTGCAACATTAGTCGCTTGCTGATGGGAATCATGTATAAGATCTTTTCAATGGAGTATGCAACATAATGATCTATTACAGATTATATTAGCCACCAGAGGGTGGATTGCAAGTGGGAATTATTTATGGGGAATATAATGCAAGAGGTTATATAAATATTATTTATTGAACTAACCCCTTAATGCCTACAGTTGGGCTGCTCATGGTTGGTTGAGTTGCCCGGGTGCGTTTGGGTTGCTCACACGCAGGCAAACCCCTCGCGAGAAGCTCATGTGTGAGCATGTCACCGACTATCGGCCCCATTTGCTGCAAAACTTTGCTCAAGTAAATAAATCGGTATTAATTATTTGGCCGGCTAGAGTCATTGTTCTCAAACAATCACTTATCGACTTGTCTTTATTGAGATCCTCATCATCATCATGCTGTCGGTCGCGATGTGACAAAGACTGCTTTCATTACTTGACTGTCGCTCTCCATTTAGCTCTCTGCCGTGAGAGTGATGTCCATGAGTCTGTCTTAATGTCTCTCAGCTTCAGGTTTCTCTTGATGGTATCCTTGAAACAGAGGCGAGGGCACCGGCGCCCTCTCTTTCTGTAACCAGAAGACAGTTGAGAGTAGAGGATCTGCTTTGGTAGCCTGTCTGATGATATCATCATGAGGTGTCCAGTCCACCAGAGATTCTTTTTGATCAGAAGATCTTCCATAGAGGGCAGCCCTGTCCGTTCAAATATTTCATTGAGATCCTAATACATGTAATAAGATCTTTACTTTGGAGTATAGCCACTCAATGATCTGCTACCCAGTGCATTAGTTCTTCCCGCAGCCACTATAAGGTGGATTGCTGATGTGGATCATTTAAGCGACCTTTTCCAATGTGATATGCATCATAGTGATCTCCTACAGACTACATTAGTTCATGCCGCTGCCACCAGGAGAAGGCTGGCTGATTGGGGTCATTTATAAGACATTTTCCCATAGAGAATGACGCACAATGATCTGCTACAGGCTATATTAGTTCTTCCCACTGCCACCAGAGGGTGGGCTGCAAGTGGCAATCATTCATACGGTCTTTCCATGATGGCTGATGGGAATCCATTATAAGATCTTTTCCATACACCATGCCATACAATAATCTGTGACAGACTACATTAGTTCTTGCCACTGCCACCAGGGAATCATTTATAAGATCTTTACCATAGAGCATGTCGCACAATGATTGATATCTCACATACTACAGTAGTTCTTGCCACTGCCACCAGGGACTTATTTATAAGAACATTTCCATAGACTATGGCGCACAATGATCTTCTACAGACTATAGTAAATCTTTCCGCTGCCAACAGGGAATCATTTATAAGACTTTTTTTCCATAGACCATGGCACACAATGATCTTCTATATACTATATTAAATCTTGCCGCTGCCACCAGGGAATCATTTATAAGATCATTATCATAGACTATGGCACACAATGATCTTCTATAGACTATATTAAATCTTGCCGCTGCCACCAGGGAATCATTTATAAGATATTTTCCATAGAGGATGCCGCACAATGATCTGTTACAAACTACATTAGTTCTTCCCACTGGCTGGAGGGAATCATTTATAAGACCTTTTACATAGAACATGCTGCACAGTATTCTGCTACCCACCTCATTAGTTCTTGCGGCCGCCACTAGATGGTGAATCGCGGGTGGGAATCAGATAAATGGTTTAAATAGAGCAATAATTGTGTGCTTAAAGTACTAGTAGTTTACATAGAATTGCACACCCTGTAAATATGTGCAACTGCCATTACCCATGTGCCATATTTCTGAATTCCTCGACCAGACGGGGTGGCCGAATGAGTAGAGCATCCGTCTCCTGTTTTGGGAGATCGAGAGATCCGAACCCAGGAGTTTGTGGGTTCAAATCCTGGTCGAGTCAAACCAATGACCTAAAAATTGATACTTGTTGCTTCCTAGCCAGGCACTCGGCATTATTAGGATAGGGCAAGGACTGGTTGGCTCAGTGTCAGGATAATGTGACTGAATGGGATATCAGGTCATGGTGACGGCAGCCTGGTTTCCCAGTGGGGCAGCACTATACAGTCACCATGAGTGCGCACTGTCACAAGTCTGACCCCTTCCTGATATGACCTTAGATGTTGCTAGGATGTAAAATAACAACAAACAAACAAAAACAGCAAACTGAATTTCTCAGTTTTCATTTGTTTAGTACCTTAGTTGATTAAGCAGGGGCAATTTCAATCACGGACAATGGGTCTTCCCCATTCCACTGCTTCTTGTCCTATCCTAGTAATACCGAGTGCCTGGCTAGGAAGCGAAAAGCATCAATTTGACTCGGCCAGGGTCCGAACCCCATGTCCTACCAGAACGGTAGGTGGACGCTCAACTCATTCGGCCATCGCGTCTGACAAGTTTGTATGCTTATGTGGTTTTACATCCTAGCAACACCTACCTTGTTATTGCATAATTTTCAACAAACACTAGGACGAGAAAAGCAATGCGCCTACCCCATGCTTGCACTGATGAGAAACTTTGTAAACAAAGAAAAAAAAAGGAATTTACCCCCAAAAAGGAGTACAGTCTACAATGGCCTAATGTGGTTTCTGTCGCATGTGTACTCTGTAAATAGCGTAGTCATGGTTTGTGGGCCTGCGAATTCAGTAATGTTGTAGTAATTGATTGAAGTTGGGGCCTGTGAGCTTCCGGATTGTGGATAGAGAACCTTATTACCAACTATTCATCACACAGTTCAATTGATGGTGGGCGTGTTTTAATAGTGAGTATTGGAAGCTATATTATCACGGATAATGGTCCTGACAGTGAAAGGTTCATTCATATATATATATATATATACTATTGCCACAAGTAATTGTCAAAAATTATTTCATCTTACTGTTCATTTTGAATATATAAAATATAATCCGAGTGATTCTGCTTTATCTTAGATTATTAGCACAACTGTTTGTAAAACAGGCTCATGGCTAACAATGTAACCTGTCTGAATGTCATGAATAATCCAGACCCGTTTCCTCGCCACCAGATGACAATGGCGCCTGCACTGGTGGCTGTGGGAGATAGGGGCGGGCAGTCGGTGCCACCCCATGGGGGCCATATAATGACAACATTAACTCAGAGTGGTGAACCATCTGGCGGAAGTCAGCCACATCCTTTATGGTGGCAAACCCCCCGCCCTGCTTGGTGAAAGGTTGTGCCCGCTTAGCGGCTCATTTTGTAAGGTATCGCATTATTACAAAACCATTGATTGAAATATCAATAGGGACAAATTGCAACAAAACAAAGGGAATCTAACGATGCTATCTTGTAAAATTAGTGTCGGATCAGATAATTCTAAAATAAGAACTACAGAGGATTGGAGTTAAATTTGAAACAAAGTGGAGGCTGGTTCTTGTGTGCACTGACTGCGCATTGTTAGGTACTGGAAGACTTGGATATATGGATGTGTAGTGCCACAATCACACACACATTCATAATTCAACCAACGCGACACAAGTCCAGTATAAAGTGGCATTTATTAAATCTTTCTTACTTGTTACATTAGTCTTGATTTGTGATTTTTTGGTCAATAGTTCGAGGATACCAGACACTAACCCAATGAACACTATATAGCTGGGTGGGGGGGACGGTAAACCTGAACCTTATGACCCGGGTCAGAGCTCGATGATGCTGGGAAGATGTTGCTTTGCCGAAGCAGGGTGAAGTATGCGATCATGAGTCCAGCACTCAGCACGTAACGATTAGGGCCAACGGTTTTGAAGAACCTAATGTTTCTCACATCGACAGGCTTCATCGGAGGGGCCTGAGCCGGAATGTGATTCGAACCATGACTGACGCCTCTCTTGAGGAGGCCGACCAGGGATGTGTCAAAGGCAGCTGTTCGTCCGTCGAGCATGAGAACCCATGAACGGGCCCCACTGATGTAGTTGAGTATAGCAGTTGGGGAGGCAAGGCGATCTTGTAGATGTAATATATATGACATCACATGATATTGAGATGGTGCAAGGGGATCAACGTGATGAGCCCCCATGTAAGCACTGAACTCCCTGGCCTGGGCCAGTTTGTTCCTCCAGGTGCCAACCGATAGTCCAGCCGCCACAGCATCAAGCAGCCTCTGGTGATGGGTCTGTGAGTAACCTGGGGAAAGATGGCAAAAAGTTATATTCTAGACCCAGGTTAGAAGTTACCTGTTAGGACATCATCATGACTAACACGGACCTGTCTCAGACCAGCGTCCTCGACCATGGCCCTAGCCGTCCTTTCAGCATGCTCATCAAAACACGTCCGACTCAAGGCATCAGCCAGAATGATGTCCTTCCCCGGCTTATGGCGAATGATGACTTCCAAGCTCCTGCGAGCAGAGAGGAGTCAGATCTCACGTGCACAGGCACATATCACTGGATCATGTCCCATGCCAGAGGTGAGGATGTGCTGTGATGTGGCATTGTCAGTGTTAATAAGAACCGTGTATTGCTGGCTCTTGCGTGGTGAGAGACTCCTGAGAGCAACAACCAGATTTAGAGCCTCGAGCTGTGCAATTGTATGTCCCTTCTCGAGCAGCTGTTGGGAGTACTCCTCCGAGTAGTAGTCCGTTGGCGAGTGCCCCCCCCCCAGCGCGCAGAGATGAGTCACACTCAATAACCCAACTCTCAAGGCCATTTGAGTGTGCGTCATAACGTGTGAACCATCCCACGTCAAGGTTTAGTTCAGGCGGAACGATGTGCCTTCCCCTGTAGGGTGTGTTCCTGAGAGCCGACAGAATCCTGGACATGAACCTCCTTACTGGGCACATACATCTAGTGATGTACTGGAGGCGCCCAACCAGCCTCTGCAGGTCCTTCCTCGAGGCCAGAACCCCCATCTTCCATGCCTTACACTCTCCGACCACCTCCTCCAGCCTATCCTGTGGGATAGTTATCGTCATGTCCGTCGTAGAAACCGCAAATCCCAGCCACTCGAGCTCAGTATTGGGAGAGACACACTTAGCCGGCGCCAGCTCAAGGCCCAAGCACCGCATCAAGTCGAATATCTCAGCATAGGCAGCATCAGCTTCATGTTTGATTTTTGCCGCCCCGACAAAGTCGTCGAGGTAGCATAGGACGTGGTGGCCTCTCGTCCGCATTAGATACACTACCGCATTGGTCGTGCAAGCACACGCCATGGACGATGTTCTGCAGCCAAATGGCGGTGCCAAGTCAAGATAGATCTTGTCAATGGGAATACCCAGTAGTGGAACGGACAAGGGGGAGGTCCGCAACTGTCGATACGCCCTCGCAAGGTCGACGCACCAGATAAAAGCACCCTGGCCAAGACATGTAATCTCGTCCACCAGGACAGATATGCCAGGCAAGGTGTATGTCATCTGCTGTCCCTGGTACTGGGATTTCCTAATGCCAGCATTAACGCTAGCTCCAGGTGGGTAGCTCATATTGACAATCACACAGCATTTGTCCGATCCCCCCTTAGGTCGACTCATCATAGGACTCACCTGTGTCCATGGCCGGAATGGTGGCACGTCGAACGGTCCCAGCATAGCACCATATGACAGCTCAGTTTTAATATAGTCTTTCATGTGCGCCACGCTCTCTGTGTCGCCATAATGGTTAGCAACTGATGCAACTGGCGGCCGATCCGCTGTGTAGTCGACCGCCCAGCCATATTCCAGAAAGTCGACGACCTGCACATCATGATAGTTGATTAATAGCCTTCTCCATACCACAATGTTCAAACCTGATGATATAGGTATACAAGGTCCAAGGTAATTCGGGAGAGCTCCCGCCCTAACCTGCATATAAACATCGAGAAACCTCATGCCACCACTCCAGATATTGTCCACAGGGTGAGGCCATATACCATCCAAGGTATCCCTGTATTTAGCAGGTGTATGGGGTGGGTTATATGCGGGGCGCTGCAACTCAGGGATATTTTGTATGACGTACTCGACATCATCCGTATCGACCTGCTCCTCCACCAGCAGCCTATCAGGCTCCCTATCGTCATAACACGGATTCAGCACATCATCAACATCCCTGACAGCCACAATCTCCCTAGCAGCATCAACCCCATACCTGCCTGCTGGTGCCCCACTCGATCGCACCCGTCCCGCGGCTGCTCCACAGGCCGTAGCACCTGCACACCCCCACGACCGTCGGCCACCGGCAAAGCGTATCCAGACTGTGTCAAGCCAAGTCCAAGGGTCACTGTTCCGACTCTTTTATCAGCTATTTCCAGATTAGCCACCTCACCTCCAGATAAGACTTCAGAGCAACTCCAATCTGGGTCACAGGGTATCGCACAATCCTGATCCTGATCTAGCACACGTCCCGCAGTCGCAGTACCAGTGTGGATGGGGTGAGCGGGGTCACCGCGTCCACTTACTGAAAATCCTTACTCTCAGTCTTCTGTTGGTTGTTCCTCTCATTGAAACGCCTCTTGTTCTGACAGGCCTTCTCCTGATGCGGGTTCGCTTTCTTAAACTTATTAGCCGCAATCATTACCCCAATTCCACGGCTGGCAGGGCTTACCATCCACCTCCCTGTTATAGTCAGGTCTACCGTACTCTCCTGACCTAGATCCAGCTGCGGCAGGAGCCGACGATGCAGCCGTACCGGTCCCATCACCCTTGTGCGCATGTGCATCCTTAGCCTTGTCGAGCCGCATTCCCAAGGCACACACATTTCTCTGCACATCTTTAATAGCATAGGCGTCGTCCCAAGCCTGGTGCAGCTGTCGGTTGGCTATCATGGTGAAAACCGTTTCCGAATATTGGCGACAAGTATGCCAGTCCCAGTTAGCCGCCATTATTGCTATCTGATGCATATGCTCAAAGACGTGTCGCTGCCAGCCCTACGGCAACTTTCTATCCTTACACATCCGACAGAGCGCTGCCATATACTCTACGCGAAGGATGCTTCCTCCATGCCAATCTTATCATTCTTTGAACCCCTAATAACATATCTGTGAGGTGCAAGAACCTTATTACCTCTTTTCTTGCCGAGTGCAGATCCAGCCGCGACCAAGAGTTTGTTCACCGCATCCTCCCGCTCATTGTGTCGGCCAGCTCCAGGCGACATGGCATCGCAGACGAACTGCGCCATCCCATCAGGCCTCGTGCGGCGCTCGTCACCAAGGAAGGAAAAAGTCTCGAACTCCCGTTCTGCCGATCCACGACGGGCTGGCCGTCTAGCTTCCAGAGACGTCGGTACAGTCAATTGACTCAATGACGAACGACGGCGCCTCAGGCCAGTCGATCGCCACCTAGACCATTACAGAAAAGTGTCATGGCCTCCTCCATGTGGCGTGACGTCACCAGACTTTTCCCGCTGCGTAGTAGCTGCATGCTCACGTCTCCGAGGCGTATACGACCTTGATCTATGCCATTCCTCGTTAATCTGTAACTGATCGATTCGTGCGTTAATCCCATCCTTAATGTCCGCCATTTGCCTGTGAAGAGTCACGAGTACAACAGTTAATCCCTCCTCAGAAGACCCTGGCGAACCATCGCTTTGTTGCTGTGCAGTTCCATCAATGGAGTTACGTCTTTCCTTTGTTTGTGTCGCATGCGGCTGCTGTTTTGGCGTAGCCTTGTCCGATTTTGCCACAGACTTCGACGATGTTTTTGATTTCTTTTTCTTCGGCGCACCCACCTACCTATCTGGAGAAGGATCATCTTGTCTTTTTGATCTCGTGTTCTTTGCCGCCGGCATCTTTCGTATCTCCTTAAACCTGAACCTTATGGACACGTCCTCCCACTCCAGGTCCTCTGGTTGAAGTGTTCGTAAAGCTGCCACGTCATCGATTAGTTATAAGTAAATTACACCAGGTGGCAGCTCAATCGGCAGAGATTATTAGTTCCTGGTTAGAATATAGATGGCGCCAATGGTTTCGTCCATAGAAAGCAGTGTAAATGTTTCTCGGGTTAAATTAACCATGTTGAGATCAACATTGACAATGCTATATATATATATGATTAGCCTAAGTAAATCATGGTGAGGATCTCATTCTAATGTAGTGTAGTAGTCAGCACCGACGACTCAGTCAAGGAGCCACATAGCGAGGTGGGCGTGGGGAGGGAGGTGACATCAGGGCGACTAGTGGCGTTCTCTCTGGCGGAGTGATTAGAGTGTCTGACTTTTTTCTAGGTCAGACTCCTAATCTGAGGGTCGGCGGTTCGATTCCCCATGGCCCCAGCTCTGCCAATTTGGATTTCCACTGCTGTGTATAAAGCTGTGTTCACACAGGCAATGTAAATCGATTCGTAGAAATCGACTTGAATAGTTCGGGTTACATTTCGCGTGTGAACCGGCATGTGAGTCGAATTAGGGCTGAATCGATTTCTGTGATCCGGATACTGTAAACCACCTGTGGACGTCGATTACGTGAGTCCATTTCTGTGAAGTGATTTATTTTGCCAGTGTGAACCCAACCGACTTACTTGAGGCGGATTAAGGACGTGACAGTCGAGACCTGAGTGTATTGACTTTCCGGTAAATTTGCTCTATGAAACTGCTAGCTGTGCACAGATTTTTTTCATCATTTATTTTTAGGGTTTCACTTCCCAGCAGCAGTTTTGACCGTTCCAAACCAATATGATTCAGTACATACATATCTAGGTCGAACCCACTCTCTCGTGGTGATGTCGCCTAACCGAAAACTGGTGCTGGTAAGAGTGGACTTGCTCATGCGCTGATATCGATTTCCGGCCCAAGTACTAGACGTGTGAACGGGCGCCTAAATCGATTAATATGATTTGCCTTGTCTAAATCACTTTACATTTTCCCCGTGTGAACACGGCTATTCTTACAGCATCATCAAAGGCTGGTTGCTCTCATACCATGTCTATGTGGTGTGGGAGGTTAAAAATCCCTTGGGTCGGTAAAAGTGTAGGCTCGGGCTCTCTATCGACCAGCAGTGGAATGAGGAAGACCAGTCGTCTATGACTGAAATTTCCCCTGCTTAAACAACTAATGGAACAAAAAAAAATAGTTGGCACATTGGCCCGGATTGCAAGAGATGTGGGTTGGATTCATGCTCGAGGTGCAATATTTCCTATTTTCATTGCGCCCATGACACTATCACGATTATGTACAAGCTCTGCGCTGTATGGTTGTTAAATCTACCCTGTGTATGTATGTACATGTAAGTGCATTGCCTGTATGTGTGTAATTGTAAGCATTAAATGACCATTTAAAAGACTTACAATTCAAGGGTGGTGTTCTTTGTGGTGGAGTGGTTAGAGTGTCTGACTTTTTTCTAGGTTGGACTCCTAATCTGAAGGTCAGTGGTTCAATTCCCTGTGCCCTCACCTCTGCCAATTTGGATTTCCATCACTGAGTATAACTTACAACATCATCAAAGGCCAGCTGCTCTCATACCATGTCTATGTGGTGTGGGAGGTTAAAAATCCCTTGGGTCGGTAAAGGTGTAGGCTCGGGCTTTCTATCGACAAACTGTCTAATGGTGAAAACAAGCCTATTCAGGCTTATCCATGATAGGCAGTATAAATCTTCCAAGAAAAAAAGAGGGGACTAATGTAGTAGTCGCCACTGACCTCTCAGGTAAGGAGCCGCATAGACAGGCAGGGATGAGTAAGGAGGTGCCATCAGGGAGCCTAGGTGGTGTAATGGTTAGCACACTGGCCCTGGATGCAAGAGATGTGGGTTCGATTCCAGGTCTAGGCACCATTTTTCCTATTTTCATCATCCCACCAACAGTGGCATGCCCTGTATTATCATGATCCCTCTGGCTCTTCATCCGTTTCCGCCCTTCTCTAGTCCTTCTTTTCCTTCCAACTCAAAGTCATTAAACACAACCTTCTACCCGGTAATTCCCAGCCAAAGCTAATATTGTTCCCATTAACTACAAAGCCATAGACGCTCAAGATAATTAAGATATTTCCCGGAGATTTCTGCTGCAAAGCCGACATCAGCAATTAATTTTGGCCTGCAAGTCATTTCTATAATACAAATGACTTCAAGCGAAGGGATATTATTTCCCAAACAGTTGCCGACAAGAATTCTACCACCCGCCAGAGCTATAAGCTCATCCTTCTACTAGGAGCGGCGTGGCCTGGATGGGTAAGAACTCTGGCTTCCCGTCTGGAAGGTCGGGGGTTCGATTCCCTGCCGAGTCAAAGCAATGACTTACAACATTGATGTCTATTGCTGATAGGCCTAGTGCTAGGCATTACTAGGATAGGGTTCTGAGACTGAATTGTTTCTCTACTCTGATTACCCTCCACTCTTATTTTCCCACCAACATTGGGGCCTTGACCCCATCACAATTGACCACAACCCCAAATCTAACATTTAATTCGCTAACCACTTTCACCACAGATTAATCCATACACCCAAACCAGCAACTAAATATAGCTACTACCCATCATCATCATCATGCTGTCGGTCACAATGCAACAAAGACTGCTTTCATTACTTGACTGCCGCTCTCCATTTAGCTCTCTGCTGTGAGAGTGTTGTCCATGAGTCGGTCTTAATGTCTCTCAGCTTCAGGTTTCTCTTCATGGTATCCTCGAACCGGAGATGAGGGCGCCTTGTCTTTCTGTAACCAGAAGACAGTTGAGAGTAGAGGATCTGCTTTGGTAACCTGTCTGGTGACATGTTTTTGATCAGAAGATCTTCCATCGAGGGCAGCCCCGTCCTTTCGAGTATTTCCTTATTCGTCACTTTGTCCTTCCAGGTTAGCCTCATGATTGAACGCAGATTTCACATCATGAAGGCATGCAGCTTTTTCACCTGTCGTCTGTACACTGTCCAGGCCTTGGCTCTATTGTAGGGTGGATAGCACGATTGCACGGTAGATCTTGCCTTTGACCCGCATGGACACATGGTGGTTGTTCCAGAGTCTCTGGCATAGTCGGCCGAAAGATGCGCTAGCCTTTGCCATCCTCCTCTGTATTTCAGCATCAATGCGTCCATCACTTGATATAGTGCTTCAGAGGTAGGTGAATTCCGGAACAGAGTTCAGCTTGTTTCCATCAACCATGATATCCTCCTCTCGGGTTCTTGTAGAGTTCAGTTGGTACAGCATCTACGTCTTCTTGATGTTAATCTTCAGGCCAAACTTCTTTGATGCATCGGAGAAAGCATCCACTATTTTCTGGATCTCTTCAGCAGAGTGGGAAACCAGTGCACTGTCATCTGCGAATAGCAGCTCTCTCACCAGTATCCAAGTAGTCTTGCTCTTCACTCTGAAGTGTGCGACATTGAATAGGTCAGCGCTCTGTCTGGACTGCTACTACCCATTATTCAATAAACTAATGCACCCAACAACTTTAGTTAACGATTACCTCACCCCACCGAACTTACACCTCAAACAACTGTACACAGACACTAACAAAGAACATGACTATAGTAATACCTCTACATATCAATCCTATTCTTTTCAGCAAACCAAATCCTCCCATAGATTTCTTAGCATCTTTCCAAAATCCAGTCTGTTCGATACTAATGCAGACACACTGAAAGCTTGCTACCAACTAGATACATCGCAACCACTTAGTTAGCTCAATTTGGATTGTACCTAAACCCAGACTATAGCCGTGTTTACACGGGGAATTGTGAAACGATCTAGACAAAGCGATTTATATGAGGCGTTTTTGAGGCGCGTTTACACGGACAGAGTTTGAAAGTGTTTTGGCGCCGGAAACCAGCAGCCTTAGGTCCGCCTGTAGCCGGCGAGCACTGCTATTTGTTTAGTTTACACTTGGTGATTCGATGCCGATGTAGCTGCTACGTTAATATCGCTTGGAATTTAAGGTTAATTTAATTAAATTTCATTATTTGAGTCTGTAATTCTGTTAAATATGATCGCATTCACTAGATTTCAGCGTAATCGGTCCCTAACGCTGCCGGGCACCAGCTGAATCGATTCATATAAACTACCTCGCAACGTGGTATAGATGAACCGTTTCATATGAATCGATTCAGCCCTAAAACGCCACAGCGTCGCGTCTACACGGCAAATGTGAGTCGATCTAGGCAAGGCGTTTTATATGAGGCGTTTTAAATCGCCCGTGTAAACAGGGCTTATGCTAACATAACCCTGCCGAGAAAACTAACTGAAACACCGCCTGCATACACCAAATGCATGCACTGACTAGATATAATAAACCTCTTAACTAGTGGAATGTAATATCAATATTATATTATCTTAAAATTGTTCTTGTAATTAAATAGTGTAAATGACCAAAGTTAATCATGATCGGAAGACCAGTTCTTCAGCGCTATCCAAAAGACTGTATTCAGATCAATATAAGTACTTACCAAAGATGCCCATAAAGCCTCCCCCCCCCCCAAAAAAAAGCAACAACAAAAAGCAACAAAAGAACCCAACTGTAGGTCTTTTAGTGGTCAGTGCGTATATTGACATGCCGTTTTTTACTCACTCTCTCTGGAAGATTCTCTCCCAATATCGAACGTTCTATGAGGATAGCTGTGGTCAGCCAAGATTCTGGTGGAAAGGAGGTTTGTTTGTTGTTGTTTTATGTCCTAGTAACATCTAAGGTCATATAAGGACGGGTACTGACCTGCGACAGTGTGCACTCATGGCAACTTTTTATAGTGCTGCCCCACTGGGAGACCAGGGCACCAGCACCATGACCTGATATCCCACTCAATCACATTATCCAGACACTGAGCCAACCAATCCTTGCCCTATCCTAATAATGCCAAGTGCCTGGCTGGGAAGCGACAAGTATGGTGTAGAAGTAGATTTATACTGCTATCATGGATAAGTCAGAATATACTTTTTTTCACCATTAGACAGCTTGTCGAGAGAAAGCTAGAGCCTACACTTTTACCGACCCAAGGGATTTTTAACATCCCACACCACATAGACATGGTATGAGAGCAACTGGCCTCTGTTGATGCTGTAAGTTATACACAGCAGTGGAAATCCAAATTAGCAGAGGTTGGGGCACGGGGAATCGAACCACCGACCCTCAGATTAGGAGTCCGACCTAGAAAAAAGTCAGCTATTCTAACCACTCTGCCACAGAGAACAAGTATACATTTTTAAGTCATTGGTTTGACTCGACCGGGGTTCGAACCCCCGATCTTCCAGAACAGGGTGGAAAGAAGGAGGCATTATCTGACTAGCTGACAGCAGCGCTTTAAATAACAGGTTTCTTTTAACTTCTTTTTCTCCTCTTCCACCTGTCGTGAAAGCGGGGCACCTAAGTACACACAAACAACACCGCTTTACAGTAGCTTCCTCTGCTCTGATGCAGTTTAATACAATCTAAATGATTAGCTAAATCAATTAGGAACATTTTACAAACTCTGCGCCTACAGGCTACGAGAAGTCGTGCCCAATTAAGCACGCGCTAGAATCAACAGAGGGCAGAGATGGCATCGCCGATGGCAGTAGGTTGGGCGTGAGGCGGGGACTGGGGCCGGCAGAAGTGGATGGCACGTGACCGGGTAAAGCGGAGGGGAGGCGGGGGAAGGGGGGAGAGGCTGGCAGAGGCGGGAGGGGAGGAGGGGGGGGCGAAAGGAGGCGAGGGGAGACGGATGGATGCGGGGGTAGGGGGAGAGCGGGAGGGGAGGAGGATGGATCTGGACGGGAGGCGGGGGAAGGCGGGGAGAGGCGGAGGAAGCTGGAGGGGAGGCGGGGCGAGGCGGAGGGAGGCGGGGGAGGAGGATGGAGCTGGAGGGGAAGCGGGGAAGGCGGAGGGAGGCGGGGGGAGGCGGATGGAGGCGGGGAAGGCTGGGGGAGGCTAGAAGATGGGGGTAGGCGGGGGAGACGGAGGAAGGCGGGGGGAGGGGGGGGGAGGGGGGGGAATGCGACGGGAGCCGGGGGAGCTGGAAGGGAGGAGGGAGACAGGGGGAGGCGGTGGGAGGCGGGTGGGGGGGGGGGGGGAGGCGAGGGCAGACGGGGGCATGTAGATAGATAACGCCTCCTTCTTTCCACCCTGTTCTGGGAGATCGGGGGATCCGAACCCATGGGTTCGTAGGTTCCATCCCTGTTCGAGTCAAACCAATGTCATAAAAATTGATACTTGTCTCTTCCTAGCCAGGCGCTCGGCATTATTAGCATAGGACAAGGACTGCTTGGTTGGCTCAGTGTCTAAATAATGTGACTGAGTGGGATATCAGGTCATGGTGGTGGTGGCCTGGTCTCCCCAGTGGTGCAGCACTATTAAGTCGACATGAGTGCGCGCTGTCACAAGTCGGTACCCGTCCTGATATGACCTTAGATGTTGCCAGGAAGTAACATTCCAATCGTCAAGCAACCATTTAGACAGAAGAGCAAACATCAAAAGGCTGGGGTTGGGGATGGGGTGTGTGGAATGGGGGTGGGGGCGGGGGGGGGGTTCTAGGAGCAGCGCAGTGCACAGAGTGGGCGATGATGGAGCCTGATGAAGCACTGATTAGAATGAAACGCGTGCTTCCTTATACAAAAAGAAAAAATCAGGGTGAAGTGACCAACTGGTACTCCGACAGGAAGCACATGCTGACCAGCTGCCTTTGCTTACCTGTCCCCACAAGCAATAGGGCTCCAAGCCGCTCCAACTGCGCACAATATAGAACCTTCCAGAAGGAGCAAAATCAATACACATTCATCTGATCCGCTTATATAATATTTGCATAAAGGTAAACATTTATGTGGTATATACTTTATTATATGAGTATAAAGGGGCGGACCAGCTATTCTATATGGTTTTATGGAAATGTGTATTTATTTGCTTCCTATTTATTATCGATGCATTATGTATTGTGCAATTTGCTGCGGGCCGGTTCCCGCTACACGTGGCAGGCGCCACCACCGCTGAGGCAGAGGCCAGCCAGACCGCGTCAGTATCACATTAGCTCCGAATTTTAAGCTTTATTCACAATAGGTGATCTACCTATTGACAATGTCTGGTGGACACTCCACCGCCTGAGAGCTACGTCCGGTTCCTTCTAAGGAGACAAATCCAGACGGGATGGCCGAATGAGTTAGAGTGTCCGTCTCCCGTGCTTGGTAGATCGTGGGGTCGTGGGTTCGAACCCTGGTCGAATCAAACCGATGACTTAAAAATTGATACTTGTCTCTTCCTAGCCAGGCACTTGGCATTATTAGGATAGGCCAAGGAGCAGTGGAATGAGGAAGACCAATCGTTCACGATTGAAATTGCCCCTGCCTAAACAACTAATGTACCCCCAACAAAAAATCATTAACAAAATATTATCAGCGCCCTCAGCCAGCTCTGTTTGCATCCATTCATTATTGGAGCCTACTCTATCTGCTGCTATTCATATTATTCATATCCCAAGGTTGCGTGACCATGGCAACTGCGACTGTTCTCTCCATCCATGTTTTTATTCATCAGTAACTCATCACGCAATAACCTGCAGAACGCCATCCTGCCACAGATTGTGTTTGTTGTTGTTGTTTTACGACCTAGCAACATCTAAGGTGATATCACGACGGGTACCGACTTGTGACAGTGCACACTCATGGGAACTTTATAGTGCTGCCCCACTGGGAAATTAAGCCACTGGCACCATGACCCGATATCCAACTCAGTAAATTTATCCTGACATTGCATGAACCAGTCCTTGCCCTATCCTATTAATGCCAAATGCCAGGCTAGAAAGCGACAAGTATCAATTTTATGACAGCGTGTGTACACTGGTGACAGGATGCAGGCTACCAAACATCTCGAAGCAGGGTTAGGGTTAGGGTTAGAGACTGGTGCACTTATTTTGTATTTGTTGCTGCATTCAAGGGAGAGCCTCAGCTCTATCCGCACCGCACTTCGTCCACACCTCTCTCTATCTCCTCTCTGCTGGCCATGCTCCTCCTTGATAATGTCTGAAAAGAGTTCCAGGAAGGGGAGCCCACCAACATTTCACTTTCTACTCTTACTCTGTCCATGTCTTTGGCTCGCCGGCTGGTCACCATAGAGCAAATAAACATGGTCCGTTGACTCAACTCTCCTCATTTCTCTTTCCTACACTCTCCCATTTCTTTTTTTTCTCCCAGGCTTACTTCTCCCTCTGATCAAGGGAGTTGTTTGCTTGGGTAAGGTAAAGCACCCACCTTTACCTGTCCCTTCCTCCTAAAACCTTGTTGCTGTCGACTGGATATGAGTGGTGTGCTACCACTGGACCAGAGTGCTTCGGGGCTGCCCCAACGATTCTCATTTAATTGTTGTAAAGACATCCCCAGCTTCTACAACCGTCCCACCAGAAGATTAATCTTCAACCACAGATTGGACCGATTTATCGGTGCCTCTCTATATTGCTGCAGTTCTGCAGCCGGTAATGGTCATAAGGTTACAAACCCCCCAGAAGTCAAGTACATGCAAAGGGATACTAAGGCAATTTAACAGAACCTGCTACTGCCGAATGCCGAGTCAGAATTTTGGCCTGCATGCCATTGGTTGATGATACTTAAAATATCTCCTAAGTTAGTAATTTTAAATAGAACTTACTTCAAACTAAATGTAAAGTCCACGGCTGGAATCTGTGGTTTGTGTAGGCAGGCTATAGTGAAATCAATACAGGCAAAAAGAGAAAGGAAGAGTATAAAGAGTGAAAGTAGAGAGAGAGACAAGCCCTTAGGTTTATTATTTATAGTGGTACATGGATCTGGTATGGCATACCACCTGACCTTATTCTCCAATGAGAATCAAGCATCTAAAGCTCCACCAATGAACATCAAGCATTCCTGTGTCCTCATGGTTACAGTGCTCTGCCCACCACCACCATGCGGATTGGCTATCTTGGCCACCACCTGCCCTGAGCTGAGTGTGTGGTGATCTGTGACTAACATAGGGGGGGGGGGGGGTAGTGAGTAGAGCTCCAAGTGCCCCTTACACACTATCTGACTAACACACAATGTCTATTGACCATGAGTAAAGTATCACCAGCAAGTACATAAACATATTCATGCACCTGGCCCTATATACCTTTTACACCAATAGACCATTTGCATTCCCCACCATCGGACTATTAAACTTTAAAAAAAGAACTCATGACAACGTTGGTTGTTGGAGTTTTATCTCCTGGCAACATCTAAGGTCATGTAAGGACAGGTACCAACTTGTGACAGTGCGCACTCATGGTGACTTTATAGTGATGCCCCACTGGGAAATGAGGCTACTAGCACCATGACCCGATATCACACTCAGCCACATTATCCTGACACTGACCTAACCAGTCATTGCCCTATCCGATTAATGTCAAGCGCCAGGCTAGGAAGTGACAAGTATCAATTTTATAAGTCATTGGTTTGACTCGACCGGGAACCAAACTCCCGATCTCCCACATGCGAGGCCAGCGCTCTACCGATTCGGCCACCACGCCTGGCACTGATTATAAGCATCGGTATTTAATTACGTCGAGATCTGATAGTATTTGAGCAGGTTCCTCCCCATTATAGACATCAGCTAGGATCTCTAATTCTTGCATGTCTCCTTTTTTTTTTTTTTTTTTGTTAGAATGGTCGGGCAGTTTCTTTTGTTACTCCTTTGTTAGAAAGGGCGGGCAGGGAACCTGTAAGTAAAGGCAGCCTTTGGAGCCGCGCCTCGACGCATGCGCAGTAAACATTGCATTTAGCCACTGGGCGGAAGTAACAGCACTGTCCACACCCCGCAGCAACGAGGTAGGCGTGTTTTGATTGGCTGAGGCGGTTGTGCTGCGCCTGCCTATCACATCCAAGGACAGTGACGGCAGCTGGGCCTGCTCAAACATCCAGGATGAGTGGCTTCTATTAAGTTGGTTGCTTGGTTGTTGGAGTTTTACGGCCTGGCAACACCTAAGGTCATATCAGGACGGGTACCGACATGCAACAGTGCACACTCATGACAAATCTATAGTGCTGCCCCAATGAGGGACCAGGCTACCAGCACCATGACATGATAGCCCACTCAGTCACATTATCCTGACACTGAGCCACCCAGTGCTTGCCCTATTCTAATAATGCCGACTATAAAGTCGCCATGAGTGCGTACTGTCACAAGTCGGTACCCGTCATGATATGACTTAGAAGGTGCCAGGATGTGAAACTCCACCAAGCAACCAACCTTAGATGTTGCCAGGATCTAAAACTCCAACAACCAACCAACTTTAGATGTTGCCAGGATCTAAAACTCCAACAACCAACCATCCTATCATTTCATCACAGCAACTTCCCAATTACACTATTTTTGTTTGTTTTAAAGTGCAAAATATATGTTAGCCCTTTCAGACCTAAATCGATTTCAATTGTTACGTCTCTAGCTGTGGGCGGCAATAACAGTCCCACCTGTTTGTGCAATTTGACAGGCACGCATCAAGCATGCAGCCGCATGTGTGGAGAGGTAATTGGCACCATGTTTGGTGAGAAAACACACGCAGCGCCCCCTTTAGCCGGCTGCAACAACTATTATTCTATTATTTCAAACTTTTGTCTTCCTATCAAGTCCGCCCAGTCTCGGCCCTTGCGTGGCTGATGCTCCGGGCAAGCTGAACTTCAATACCCTTACAAGTATAATTCATTACAAATTTAGAATTTGGAGAAATCATATTTAGCACCCGCTAGCATGTGGCGCACCGGGTGACCTCCCGCGTTCCCTGTATCTTCAGCCGGCCCTGTGTCGACCGATAATAACTGGACTTAGTTGCATATACAGGATCTCTAGCTGTGGGTGGCAATAGCAGTCCCAACTGTTTGTGCAATGTGACAGGCGCGCATCAAGCGCGAAGCCACACGTGTGGAGAGGTAATCCTCAACTGTGTTTGGTGAGAAAACATACACATAGCGCCCGCCCCCTGCAGCCAGCCACGCCAACTATCCCCGAACACACCGGGGACCAGCGGGAGAAGCAAACCCACTTATCTAATGCCCGGCGGACATATCGCGCCGGCTGCACGCTCACCTTCGTGGTCTGCTGAGGACATCGGGCCTTGTTCATGCAAATAAGGTTCGTGGAGCCGCGGGTTATTGTGTGCACTCTGGCGTGTAGGAAGAAGGCACTGGACCGGCTCCCGGAGTAAGAATTACTCCGCTGAACAAGCACACCCCTCCTCTTCCCCCTCCCTCATAACCCACTCCCTTCCCTCGGTCCACTGATGAAACTTCTATTGAAAGCACGCCCTTCCGCAGTTCTCTAAACGGCCAACCAGAATATATAATCTTGATAATTTGTTAGCAAATATGTTAATACTACTAGTACTACTGAATAGGTTCTCTTGTCAGCGCCGAAGCACTGCTTGTCTAGCCATCGTTCAATTCAGGATTATTTACATAAAAATTATATATATAGGGTATCTGTGTATTAAAGTGAATATGGCCTATGCTGGCGACACGGCGGAAATAACCCACACATCAATCATTCAATCAATCAATCAGAAGTGAGCTAACAAAAGCTGTTCAAAACCCAATTTGCATCATAAAACGCAATGTATTCCTGGTAGGCACCTACAAGTACAGTATAACCCCGTTAAACCAAACTTGAAGGGACCCTAGAAATCTGTTTGGATTAACCGATCGTTGGTTTAACCGAGCTTTGGCTTCGACTTTGACTTGGCTTTGGCAAAAACGTGGGTGCATTATGAATGCAATATACAATGTATGTGGACACTTTGATTATTGTTTTTTTATGTATATACAGTATAACCGAGTTAAACCAGCCTGAGTTAAACCAAACCATCGGTTAATCCAAACTTTTTTCAGCGGCCCGGCAAAATACTACCATTTATCAAATAAAAAAGTCTCAGATGACCTTATAACCACATGAAAGTTTGGTTTAGCCATACCGGAAGTGGCCTAGGGCCCGACAATTTTGTTTGGATTAACCGATAGTTTGGATTAACCGACTTTGGTTTACCCAACTTTTTTTATATGATAAATGGTAGTATTTTGCCGGGCCGCCAAAAAAAACTTTGAATTAACCGATCGTTTGGTTTAACCAAGCTTGATTTAACGGGGTTGTACTGTACCACAGCAATATGCCAAGAGTAGTGTCATGTAAATCAAGTAGTCTCATGACACGAGTGCTGCTAGTGCTGCTAGTGCTGCTAGTGCTGCTAGTGCTGCTAGTGCAGTCAGTTGGTGGCATGTGTCATGTAAATCAAGTAGTCTCATGACACGAGTGCTGCTAGTGCTGCTAGTGCTGCTAGTGCTGCTAGTGCTGTTGGTGCTGCTAGTGCTACCAGTGCTGCTAGTGTTACTACTAGTGCTGTTGGTGCTGCTAGTGCTACCAGTGCTGCTAGTGCTACTAGTGCAGTCAGTGGCATGTGTGCAAGATTGTTTATAGTCGCTAAGTTGCATTGCTTGTTGCTGGCGACAGCAGTGTTTTAATGCTGGTAGAATGCAAGCCTCCCATGCGGAAGGTCGGGAGTTCAATTGCTGGTCGAGTCAAACCAATGACGTACACAATTGATACTTATCGCTACCTAGCCTGGCACTCGGCATTGTTAGGATAGGGCAAGGACTGGTTGGCTCAGTGTCAGGATAATGGGACTGATTGGTATATCAGGTCATGTTGCTGGTGGCCTGGTCTCCCAGTGGGGCAGCACTATAAAGTTGCCATGAGTGCGCATTGTTACAAGTCAGTACCCATCCTGTTATAACCTTAGATTTTGCCAGGACGTAAAACTCCAACAAACAAAGAAACCAGAGCTTCAAAGACGCGCATTTAGCTAGTTCCACCCATTCAACACTGCGGTGTTTGCAGCCAGTCAGTTGGAGATGGAATGTGAGTTAAATGGTCTATAGCCGTCATTAAATTGAAGCGCTTGTTGCTGGTGAGAGCAGTGTATGAATCTGTACAACATAATAATTCGTCAACTTATGTTCCGCAAACCATAAAAAAAACATGTGAATACAATCACATAATTTATCACTCAAACATTACATACAACAAACCACATTCCATTCACATACAACATCCATCAGTGTAGCAGTGTTTCATGCTAGTGATATCAGTACTTGCTGCTGGTGAAAACAATGTCTGTTGCTGGTGATGGCAGTGCTTGTTGTTAGTGATAACAGTGGTTTGTTGCTGCTGATAGCAATGTTGTTTGCTAGTAATATCATTTTTTTAATGCTGGTGCTAGCATTACTTGTTGTTGGTGGTAGCAATTCTTGTTTCTGGTAATAACAGTGTTTCATGCTAGTGATATCAGTATTTGTTGCTGGTGAAAACAATGTTTGGTGCTGTTGATGGCAGTGCTTGTTGTTAGTAAAAAGAGTGGTTTGTTGCTAGTGATAGCAATGTTGTTTGCTAGTAATAGCAGTGTTTGATGCGGTAGCATTACTTGTTGTTGGTGATAGCAATTCTTGTTCCTGGTAATAGCAGTGTTTCATGCTAGTGATAGCAGTACTTGTTGCTGGTGAAAACAATGTTTGTTGCTGGTGATGGCAGTGCTTGTTGTTAGTAATACCAGTGGTTTGTTGCTGGTGATAGCAATGTTTTTTGCTAGTAATAACAGGGTTTGATGCTGGTGGTACCATTACTTCTTGTTGGTGATAGCATTACTTGTTCCTGGTGAAAGCAGTGTTTTGATGCTGGTGATGACAGTATTTTCTCCTGCAGATAACGATGTTTGTTGCTGGTGTTAACAAAGTGTGTTGCTGGTGATAGTAGTGTCTGTTGCTGATAAGAGCAGATATTGTTGCCAGTGATAGCATTGGTTGTTCCTGGTTAGAGCAGTGTTTATTTATGATGATGATTATGGCTGTTGCTGGTGATAACAATGCTTGTTGCTGGTGATATTAATGTGTGTTGCTGTTGATAAGAGTGCTTGTTGCTGGTGATAATATACATTGCTGCTGGTGGTAGCAGTGCTTGTGGTTTGAGTCGACTATTGCCTCATGGCGGACTTATATTGCTGCCCTCCTGCGCTACCAGACTGCCAGCACCATGCCAAAATATCCCACCTGGTAATATTATCCTAAAGTAGAACCAACCTCCCCGACCCTATCCTACTAGCAACGAGTCATCATCATCATCATCATGCTGTCAGTCGCAATGCGACAAAGACTGCTTTCATTACTGAACCGCTGCTTTGTGCGGTTGTACATTTCATAAAAGCTGCTTGCAAAGTGTTGAAGTGCTGCTGGCATTTGCAAGTTACTAGCGGCACTCTCTCGGGGAGCAAATAGAGGTCTCACACCGGCAAGAACATGTCAAGACAGGCGCCAATTATTTGTCCCTGCAGTGGCTGGTCAGGAGATGTTGGGAGTTCCATTCATCACCGCCCTTAATGCTGCCACAACAACATGATTTTCTGTTAGGGTTTGCTCCCTTAGCCTTTGATTCTATCAAGAACCAGAACTTGTACCACAAGGTAGTGGTTTACAACTTTGCAAGGCAGGGGTGTCAAACTCCCGGAGGTATTTTAGCACCTAAGGTATCCGAGGTACTGCATTACCCGCATACCACATTACCAATTACCATACTCATTACAATCATCATCATCATCATGCTGTCGGTCGCGATGTGACAAAGGCTGCTTTCATTACTTGACTGTCGCTCTCCATTTAGCTCTCTGCTGTGAGAGTGATGTCCATGAGTCGGTCTTAATGTATCTCAGCTTCAGGTTTCTCTTGATGGTATCTTGAACTGGAGATGAGGGCGCCCTCTCTTTCTGTAACCAGAAGACAGATGCATTACAATACCATCCTGATATAACCTTAGATGTTGCGAGGACGTTAAACTCCAACAACCAACCAACCTTTGTAAGAAATCTTCGTCTACACATTCTCATGGTTGAGACGGCAATAAACAAGTGACCTTGATTGAGCTTCAAAACCATTGATCGATAACTCTTAAATGAACAAACAAACAAACACACCAAAACAATTCTTAAACGCGATTAAATTGGCAATTTCAAATAATGACCGATCTGAAAAGTAGCGCTGTGCAGGCCTTATCGCTCATCCATTCAGCCTTTAATTATTATCCACTGCAGGTTCATTAAAGTTACATAGTCGGATGGTTTTGAATTTCTGTCATTTCCTGAGATAAATATCATCGGGACCTACAGCCCTGCCTCGGCTTTGCTCAGCTACCTCGGCGCTCAGACCTGCTACATGGATACGGATTACCCGTATCCGATACGCATATTAGTGCTATTTTTAGTGATATGGCTATAGTCCTTTCTGATACAGATTTAGCAAAAGTTAAAAATTCATGGAAATAAAATTGTTGAGCTGAAATGCTGAGACCTGTGAAATCAGCGACACATGCAGCTGATGTTCAGTCACAGTGATGGATGTTGTATCTAAATGTAATGTAGTTTGTTGTATGTAATGTTTGAGTGATACAATTATGTAATTGTATTCACATGTTTTTTTATGGTTTGCGGGACATAAGTTTATGAATTATTATGTAATACATATTCATACATTTTCATCTAGGAGATTAGGTGAAAAATACACATTACCATCCACAACATTTGGCAAGTCTGGGCACTGCTCAGGAGCCTCGGCACTGCTGAACTGCCTTGGTCCTGCTCAGCTGCCTTGGTCCTGCTCAGCTGACTCAGCGCTGGTCAGCTGCCTCGGACCTGCTCAACTGTCTCGATCTTGAGTAATCTATAAACTGGGTTCTAACGCCTCAAGAAGGATGTGCGTGCGGGGGGAATCAGATGTGTGTGTTGGTTGTGGTGGACATGTTTATGAGTACTGAATGACGGGGAACCCCCAACAGGCACACAAAACCTATACAGGGAAACACTGAGTAGAGAGCCAGATAAAGGTTGTATCTATACATTAAAGAAAGTGTATTAGTAGACCAATCTATCGGAAGTCACGAGTCAGTTGGTGTCATCAGAGATACCCAGAATGTGTGACCGACCTCCCAAACAATGACGTGTGTGGGCATGTCGTGTCAGCCCAATCCCGGAGCTTTGTGGGTAGATGCGTGGGCGGGAGTTTGAATATATACTGTGTACATGACCATTAAAAGACAATTCCATTCTGACCTCTGAAGACTATGGTGTTCTTCGTTCTTTGTGGATGGGACTCACTATGGCGACCATGAGTGGCATAGACTATGAGGGGCATAGTCTACAGTGGCATAAGAGGAACCTGTGAAGTTGACCCAGCATGCGGCCATGAAGATAGAGGGTCACACTTTACATGTTATGTATGCACACTCGAAGACACTAATACGGTAGGCAGCACCTTTGAATGTACAAGATGCTTGTTGTATCTATGTGGGATCCCTATATCAGAAGGCGATCCCTGGCATTAGGTTGTTGTAGCTATATGGCTCAGCAGTAATGGTAAGGTATGCCTGGTAATGGTATCCCTAAAATGGCAAGGTAGCCCTGGTATTAGGTTGTTACAGCTATATGATATCCCTATAATGGCAAGGTAGCCCTGGTATTAGCTTGTTGTAGCTATACAGTATCCCTATAATGGTATGGTATACCTTGTTGTAGCTATATAGTATCCCTATAATAGTAAAGTAACCCTGGTATTAAGTTGTTGTAGCTATACAATATCCCTATAATGGTACGGTATCCCTGGGATTAGGATGTGGTAGGTATACAGCTTAGCAGTAATGGTAAGCTATCCCTGGTATTAGCTTGTAGCTATATGGTATCCCTATAATAGTAAAGTAACCCTGGTATTAGGTTGTTGTAGCTATGCAATATCCCTATAATGGTACGGTATCCCTGGTATTAGGATGTGGTAGCTATATGGCTTAGCAGGAATGGTAAGGTGTCCCTGCTATTAGCTTGATGTAGCTATATGGTATCCCTATAATAGTAAAGTAACCCTGGTATTAGCTTGAAGCTATATGGTATCCCTCTAATAGTAAGGTATCCCTGGTATTACTTTGATGTAGCTTTTGGTATCCCTGGTATTAGCTTGTTGTATCTATATGGTATCCCTATAATGGTAAGGTATCCCTGGTATTAGTTTGCTGTAGCTATATGGTATCCCTATAATAGTAAAGTAACCCTGGTATTAGCTTGTTGTAGCTATAAGGTCTGCTGCATGGATACGGATTACCCTATAATAGTAATGTATCCCTGGTATTACTTTGATGTAGCTATATGGTATCCCTATAATGGTACGGTATCCCTGGTATTAGCTTGTTCTAGCTATACGGTATCCCTATAATAGTATGGTATCCCTGGTATTAGTTTGATGTAGCTATACAGCTTAGCAGTAATGGCAAGTTAGCCCTGGTATTGCACCCTGAACAATCTATGGTCGTTCCTGTTCAGACAGCACCGTGATTATTGCAAATATGAATCGGTTCTACTAATTATTTGTCAAAGTTCTTCATTCGATGAAAAAGCGAATATTTAATGATTGTATAATGTAATGTGTATAAAACATACATGGCAGCGTTCGGTTTTGAAAAGAACATTTGAAGAACAAAATCGGAAATCACATGAAGTGTTTGCCCCCACACTTGAAATCACCTCTGTGACAAAACTAGACATTACTTGCAGATTTACAAAAGCGCCATTTTGTGAAAGTATGCCACATATTCATTGGTCAGTCTTTTGCACTCGGGACTCACACGTAAATAAAAGTGGAGGAGAAGAGAAGTTATTTACCAGCAGGCAAAGGCGAGGCAGCTGAGCAGGTCCGAGTCAGCTGAGAAGTTCCGAGGCAATTGTGCAGGGCCGAGGCAGCTCAGCAGGGATGAGGCAGCTGAGTAGCTTTTGTTGAAACCATCGCTTTTACATGTAAAAGCAGACAATCAATTATGTGCCAATAGACACTCATTAAATTAGAAAGCTCACAATCATATATTTGTGATCAAGGGAAACAAATTCCCATAGAAAAAGAAAAGTTTCATTAATAATTGATAGAATTTATTTAGTAAACTATATGAGGTGGTACAGTCCAGCTGCCCTCAAAAAGGCTAACATGTTTTCTTGTTTTTCTTTAGTAAAGAGGTCATGCATACTGGCTGCAGTGTAGAATTGTTGGCGCAGGGCCAACAAATCAACGCAACTTAGTAAAATGTGTTTGAGTGTCAGCGGGGACACATATTAAGCATTTGTTCCCACATAGAAGGGGAAACTGGGTCAATTTAATAGAACCTGTTACTGCCGAAGCCTATGGTTTCAGAGTGTTGGCCTGCTTGCCGAAACTAATTTGACATGCTTGCACTTCAAATATAAAAAGACGTTAGCCATTTAAAATAAAAGTTACTTCAAACTAAAGTAAGGTAGATTATAACAATCAATTTAATTTATTTATCTCAGAAAAAAATAACAGAAACTCAAATGCACTGGCTTTTCACAGAGCTGCTGCTCTGGGAATTATAGCCACCAATACTTTGATTCGCCGAGCTGCAACCAACCAATCAGCATGCATCATTTTACTGTGCATGGGCATCATTTTACTGTGCATGCATCATTTGACTGTGCATGTACAGAATTATTTTGCCTTTTGTTTTCATCGTAATGCTTTTCAGAGCTGCATTGCTCTGCAAATTAGAAGAAGAATGATTATTATTCGCATAGCTGCTCTGCAAATTAGTGGAAGAATGATTATTATTTGCAGTGACAGTGACTGCTGTCCATTTGCCATTTTCAATTTTAGCACTCTATTATTATTAAGTCAAGCTCATAAATAAGAGAATTTGATCTTAGCAGTTTAATAGTAACACTCATAAATAACAGAATTTTATTTGCAGCTCTGCAAATAACAATCATTCTTCTGCTAATTCGCGGAGCAAAGCAGCTCTGAAAATAGCCTCCTCCAAAATCAAAACCATCGGACTATTGGTAAATATTTTTATTTATCTGAATACATATTTTGTCAGTGCCAGGGCACTGGTCTTCCAGCAGTTGGAGTGATCGCATTTGATTTGTACATAGTGGAAGTGGAATGTGTTGCATTGTGTGCATCACAACCCATTCTGAACAGAAAAAGAAAGTGTGGGAGCAGACTATGCAATGTTACATGGACGGATGAGCACACCTTTTCCCCAACCTTCGATGGCTCGCTGCTTTCCCTTCACTTATCAGTGAACCAGTAGCACACACACTCCTCCAACACTGACTTATCTTTCCCGCCCGACCACCCTTCTACAACCTGTATCTCCTCAGGCTTCCCATGCGGAAGGTCGGGAGTTCGAAACCCAGGTGAGTGAAACCGATGACTTATTTAATTGATACTTGTCACTACCTAGCCTGACACTCAGTATTAATAGGATAGCACAAGGACTGGTTAGCACAGTGTCAGGATAATGTGACTGCATGGGATATTGCATAAAGTGCTGGTAGCCTGGTCTCCCAGTAAGGCAGCACTATAAAGTTGCCACGAGTGTGCACTGTCACAAGTCAGTACCTGTCCTGATATGGCCTTAGATGTTACTAGGATGCAAGACAACAAGCCAACACACATGTTGATGTCATTCTTTTCCGAATCAAGTAGGCAGTTGACCACCCTGCTGTATACACTCACTGTCCTATTAAACCACCACATTCATTGCATCGCTTTGCTTTGCTTACAAATAGGAATAGTTAGGTCGTAGGTGCTGAAACTATTCCTGGGGTTCTAGTGCAACACCATGTTTCGAACAAATCACCAAATTTGAGCAAAACAATGCAGACAGGAGACTCATGTCTGCACTATGTTGAGTACCTATGCTGTACACTATCCAGCATATGCTGCTCCCCCACTTTTAATGTTCAGAATGGGGTGTGCTGCACACAATGCAGCACATTCCACTTCCCCAATCACCATGTACAAACCAAATGTGATCACTTCAATGGCTGGAAGACCATTGCCTCGGTGCTGACAAAATATGTGTTCAGATGAATAAAATATTGACCCCCCAAAAAGTCTTTAAACGCTAATTACACTTCTTCCTTAAACATATGTTCTTGTTGGCTAGTGCATTTCATTCTGACAGGATCTAACGTCATATGAGGATTGGTTCAAACTTGTGACAGTGCACACTGATGGTGATTTTATAGTGCTGCCCCACTGGAAGACCAGGCAGGCAACAGGAGCCATGCCCCAATATCCCACTCAGTCATATTATCCAGATAGTGAGCTAACCAGACCTTGCCCTATCCTATTAATGCTGAGCACCAGGCTAAATAACAACAAATATCAATTTTGCAAGTAAGTGATTTGACTCAATCAGGGTTTGAACCCACCATCTTCCACACGGAATGCCAGTCGGCGTTCTTACAGATTAGGCCATCGGGGCGCGTGCGGGGGACCATTCTGATTGGATGGTTGGCAGGCTTGCGTAGTTTCCTACTCCAGTTTGGGTCCTAAATTCACAGCAGACATTAGTTCTTATTAATATTATTAATATTATTAATATTATTCAATATGAACAAAAGCCGTTTAACACCATGAAGTGTTCCAATGAAAACAATTAAATGCCTTGCATGATTTTATCTGAATTACACCGTCACATCATCACTATGCAAAGAGCTGCTTATAAACACCTAACATACAAACACTATATTTATTATTAATCCTGATTGACTAGTTTTAATCCAATTCCTAGTCCAATTCGATTTGCCATTTAGTGACACGGTTGTTTAAAATTAATGCAGATTTCCCACAAAAGCGCCACCTATTGCCAGGTAATAGACTACTCCTGTCTGCAGTAAAAGAAAAAAAGAGAAGAAACCCACAATATTTAAGCTACACCAAAGACCCTATAATACTAAGATGGCTCACTCCCTATCTCTCCCAATGTAAATTCTGCAGTGCCACCTTGTGGTGGGTTTGATCAGCCCGGCTGCTGGTTGGGGTTTCACATGTAAACACATACAATTATATTATACATGAGGTAGGTAAGTATGAATACACATCAATATGAAATTGTTATGAACAAATACTCATCATCATCAGCATCATCATCATCATTGCCATCATCACCCACCTTTCACATTCATATATACATTTATACATGTAATATAGCACCTGTTTAACCAAGAGAACAGCCAGCGCACCAAGTGGTGGGTTTGATCATTTTGATTACACAGTACAGGCTGAGTGAGCCGTCTTAATATTATAGGGTCTTTGTCTGCACTCTTACGCCCCACACAAATTATATCATTTATGGTAAATTGGATTGAGCGATGATGGGGGAGTTGGCAGTTGAAACGAAAGGCTCCGATGAGTGGGATAATAAGAAAAGCACCTTCCAACGAATTCGAAATGAAATTCGTCCAAACAAGATTACCGCCACAAAACAAGCATTTCTGAAGGACTTCACAGCGTGATCTAAGTCTAGCATTTAAAAAAACAAAAAACAAATGTGGCAAAGGAGGAAACAAGGGGGCCCCTGTTACTAACTATTTGATCATTATTACAACAAGACTAATTAAAGAGAGTTAGTTGAATTCGGTGGAGGTCTGATGATGGTTCTCTCATGTAGCAATCATGAGCGCAAGTGACTGAAACAACATGTGACATTTGTAATGCATATGCACATGACATACACAATTATATATTTAAAGCTGCATAGTCTGATGAAAACATCAAATTTTCAAAACCAAAACAATTATCAAGATTTGATTATACTCTCACTTGAAGATTTATGCTGCCTATCATGGATAAGTCTGAATATGCTTGTTTTCACCATTAGACAGTTTGTCGATAGAAAGTCTGAGGCTACACTTTTACCGACCCAAGGGATTTTAAACCTCCCACACCACATAGACATGGTATGAGAGCAACCAGCCTTTGGTGACACTGTAAGTTATACACAGCGGTGGAAATCCAAATTGGCAGAGGTGGGGGGCACAGGGAATCGAACCACTGACCTTCAGATTAGGAGTCCAACCTAGAATAAATCCAGACACTTAAACCACACCGCCACAGAGAACACCACACATCTATCTTAGATACTGGTGCACTTATTAAACATTTGTCCCCACATAGATTGTCATACTGAGGTAATTTAATAGAATATATTATTGTGGAAACCTATGGTGTCAGATTTTGGCATGCTTGCCAAAATTAATTTAGCATATTTGCACTTCAAATATCTCAAAAGTTAGCCATGTAAAAGACAAGTCCTTTCGAACTAAAGTAAGGTAGATTACACCAAAGACCCTATAATACTAAGATGGCTCCTGTACTGTGTAATCCAAATGATCAAACCCACCACTTGGTGCGCTGGCTGTTCTCTTGGTTAAACAGTTGCTATATTATATGTATAAATGTATATATGAATGTGAAAGATGTCTGATGATGGCGATGCTGATAATGATGCTGATGATGATATGTATTTGTTCATAGCAATTTCATATTGATGTGTATTCATACTTACCTATCTCATGTATAATATAATTGTATGTGTTTACATGTGAAACACCAACCAGCAGCTGGGCTGATCAAACCCCCCACAAGGTGGGACTGCAAAATTTACATAACCATGGGAGAGATAGGGAGTGAGCCGTCTTAGTATTATAGGGTCTTTGATTACACTGATCAATTTGATATGTATTTATTGCAGAAAATGACAGAAACTCAAAACCATCGGAAGATGCGCATTTAATAAATTGTGAGAATATTTACAATTAGGATCTGGTAGAGAACCATGTGGTCCTCAAACTGTGGCAACATCTGTGCGTGTGTGACTGAGAAGGGCATTAATCAGCTGGTAATTCTGGGCGGGTAATCACGGCTGGGGGGGGGGGGACGGGGAGGAGGAGGTGAGGGCGGGTGCGGGGGGGGTTCGAGGGCTTCAGAGCTAACGGTGCAGAAACCGTCAACAGAGGGCGGGCACAGCGCCCCGCATGACACTTCCTGTACGTAATATTGGCGGGAAAGATTGGTTGTTAGAGTTTTACGTCCTGGCAACATCTAAGGTAATATCAGGACGAGTACCGAATTGTGACAGTGCACACTCATGGTGACTTTATAGTGCTGCACCCATGGGAACCTAGGCCGCTAGCACCATGACTTGATATGCCATTCAGTCACATTATCCTGGCACTGAACCAACCAGTCCTTGCCCAATCCTGATAATGCTGAGCTCCTGGCTAGGAAGCAACAAGTATCAATTTGTAAGTCATTGGTTTGACTCGACCAGGGTTCGAACCCTATTTGTGGGAAGGAGGTTTTGTGCCATTTTAAACCTGGCTATATGAACACGTGAGGTGATCAGTGCTCCCTCCAACACAGTCCTAACCTTCCAACTCGGCAACTACTTCCGTCGTGATTGCTGAATTGTTGTCTACATTGTGTGACGTCACAGCTCCACTACTGCCACAGCCCGCTGACTGCTACAGGGCATATAGGACAGCGATTGGAGCATCACTGTGTGCAGTCTCAGGCAGCCCAATGCCGGGCTTCTATTGGCGCTGACAGTACGTGGGTAAGAAGGGAGCCCAATTGTGTAGCTCCTTCACCCAGTCGCACCCACAGCGCCCCCTCCACACCTCCCACACACATACTGAATGCAACTCCCATACACATCCTGCATGCATCCCACATACATCCCATACATGTCCTGCACACATCCTGCACACATCCCACAGACATCGCACCCATATCATGCACTCATCCTGTGGATATCTGACACATATCCTGTACACATCCCACACACATCCTGCCTGTATGCCACACACATGCCACACATATCCTGCACACATCCCACACATATCCCATACCCATCCCGGACACGTCCCAGACACATCCCGGACACATCCCAGACACATCCCAGACACATCCTAGACACATCCCACACAGACATCATACACACATCCCACACACATCCCGCCCGCATCCCACACACATCGCACATACATCCCACACACATCCTACACACATCCCACACACGTCATTCACACATCCCATACCCATCCCACTACATCCCGCACACAGCCCCCACACATTTACACACATCCCACACACATCCCATGCATATCCTGCACACATTCCACACACATCGCACACACATCATGTGCACATCCCACACACATCCTGCACACATCTCACACATATCCTGCACATGTCCCACAAACATCCCTCACACATCTGGCACATATCCAACACACATCATGCACACATCCCAGACACACCATGCACACATCCCACTCAGATCCCACACACATCCGGCACACATCTTGCACACATCCCACCCACATCCCACCCACATCCCACATGCATGCCACGCACATCACACACACATCCTTCACATATCCCACCCACCTCCCGGACACGTCCCACACACATCCCACACACATCCCACACACGGATCATACACACATCCCACACACATCCCGCACAAACATCCTACACACATCCCACAATGCCAGGCACACATCCTGCACACATCCCACAACATTCTGCACACATCTCACATACATCCCACACAAATCCCGCACACATCTCGCACATATCCTACACACGTCCCATACACATCTCTCACACTTCTCGCACATATCCTACACATATCATGCACACATCCTTCACACATCCCAGACACACCACGCACACATCCCACTCAGATCCCACGCACATCCGGCACACATCTTGCACACATTCCACACACATCCCCCCACATCCCACACACATCCCACATTCATGCCACACACATCACACACATCCTGCACATATCCCACCCACATCCCGGACACGTCCCACACACACGACACACACAGATCAGGCACACATCCCACACACATCCCGCGCACACATGATACACACATCCCACAATGTCACACAAACATCCCGCACACATCCCACAACATTCTGCACACATTCCACACACATCCCACACACGTCCCACACACGTCCCACACATCCTGTATGCATCCAACACACATCCTGCACAGTTCCCACACACATCCCACACATATCCTCCGACCATCCCGCACACATCTCACACATATCCTGCGCACATCCCCCACAAACCCACTGACATCTCGCACATATCCCACACACACCAATGACACATCTTGCACATATCCCACACACACCATGCACACATCCCAGACACATCTTGCACGCTTCCCACACACAGATCATACACATATCCCACACACATCCCACACACTTCCTCCGCACATCCCATGACATTCTGCACACATCCCACACACATCCCGCACACATCGCACACACCTCCTGCACACATCCCACACATATCCTGTGCACATCCCACACACATCTCACACATATCCTGCACACATCCCGCTCACATCTCGCACACATCGCACACACCTCCTGCACACATCCCACACATATCCTGTGCACTTCCCACACACATCTCACACATATCCTGCACACATCCCGCTCACATCTCGCACATATCCCACACACATCATGCACACATTTTGCACACATCCCATACACACCATGTGCACATCTCACACACATCCCACACCCATCCCGCACACATCCCACACACATCTTGTACACATACTCGGCACATTCCACACACATCCCACACACATCTCACACACGTCCCACACACATCAGCACCCACCGGCTCTAAACGCAGTGCATTTGGCGAGTTGTAATCATCTCGGGCAGGTTCTAACATCTCGCTACCCGACACCCTGATGTGCCCGAAGATGAGCTTCCTTTTGTTGCAGCTCGCCGTCTTTCTTGCAGGCCTTAATCAGCCCTGCACTGCTAATTAGACTGCTGGCGCTGCAGCACTTAGCACTAATTATCACAAACCTCCAATGTTGGCTTACAATTAATTATTACACCAACGTATTATACTAATCGGGACTAGTGAACATACCCACGATTAGTACATGTTCTTTCCATTTGAAGCAATTAAAATACTTTTAATTTATACCAGCTACAATCAGGGAAACGGTGAATTGCTGTAGTATATACATGATAATTTCTGTAGTATATACATGAATATTTCCTTTTTCTACTGCAGCTATTACTTCGTGGCACCAGCGGCGATGCGCATGCTCATCAGGATGTACCACGTCGTCAGTCGCTCTTAGGGCTGGTACTCAGGAGCTGCCCGTCTGTAGTCGGCAGAGGGGGTGGCGGGGAGTAGGGCGGGGGTGGCGGTGCAAGTAGCAACCCAGGCGGTGAAATGTGGAACTAACGAATCAAGGTAGTGTACCCTCGGGTACAGAATGAAGGGTGTGAGGCATTACAGCACCATGTTGGGGTTTCATATAGGGAGAGGGGAATTAGGGAAGGGAAGGGAGGGAAGGGAAGGAAGGAAGGGAAGGAAGGGACGGGAAGGAAGTGAAGGAAGGGACGGAAGGGACGGAAGGGAAGGAAGGGAAGGGAAGGAAGGGAAGGAAGGGAAGGAAGGGAGAATGAGGAAGTGAAGGAAGTGAAGGAAGTGAAGGAAGTGAAGGAAGTGAAGGAAGGGAAGGATGGGAAGGAAGTTAAGGAGGCGAAGGAAGGTATGGATGGGAAGGAAGTGAAGGAAGTGAAGGAAGGGAAGGAAGGGAAGGAAGGAAGGGAAGAAAGGAAGGGAAGGACGGGAAGGAAGGGACGGGAAGGAAGGGAAGGGAAGGAAGGGAAGGAAGGGAGAATGAGGAAGTGAAGGAAGTGAAGGAAGTGAAGGAAGTGAAGGAAGTGAAGGAAGTGAAGGAAGTGAAGGAAGTAAAGGAAGTGAAGGAAGGGAAGGAAGGGAAGGAAGGGGAGGAGGCGAAGGAAGGTATGGAAGGGAATGAAGTGAAGGAAAGGAAGGCATTGAAGAAAGCGAAGGGAGTGAAGGATATGAAAGAAGGGCGGGAAGTGAGGGAAGGGCAGGGAATGAAGGAAGTGAAGAACATGAAGAAATGAAAGCCAAAGAAGCGAAGGAAATGAAGAAAGGGAAGAAAATAAATGGAGCATTGAATAAACAGCAGAACTAAGAAATATGAAGAGGGGAATGCCTTTTGCGCAGTGGACATTGATCGATGTCGGTGATCTATTTTCAAAGTTGGCTCGTATCTCGCAAATGTCCTTAATCAGTGTCAAGTTTTCGATATCACATCACGGAATGCTGGGTGATAAGACATGGAACTTGGAAGGGCGTGGAATGAGAGGAAGGACACGCAGAGATAAGAAGACCTGGCAGATGAGAGCAAGATGGTGGGCGAGTGGAGTAGAATGAGGCTTATCGCGGAGATGAGGTGAGGGTAGTTACTCCCCACAACGCTGTGTCTGTGACAGGGCTGCTACACAACCAGGACCAGACGGGATGGCCAAATGAGTTGAGCGTTCGCGTCCTGTTTTGGTAGATCTTGGGATTCGAACACATGGGTTTGTCGAACCCTACTCAAGTAAAACCAATGACATAAGAATTGGTTCTTGTCGCTTCCTAGCCAGGCCCTTGGAATTATTAAGATAGGGCAAGGACGCGTTGATGGCTCAGTGTCAGGATATTGTGACTGAGTGGGATATCTGGTCATTGTGCTGGTGGTGTGGTCTCCCAGTTGGGTAGGACTATAAAGTCACTATGAGTGTGCACAGTCACAAGTGAGTAGCGCTCCTGGTATGACCTTAGATGTTGCCAAGATGGTAAACTCCAACAACAAGCCTACGAATTGAGGTAAGCAACCCATTAGACCAAGAGTCGGAACCCTCCCTGGGCTATAGAAATAACCACATGAAATAAACACACAATAAAGGAAAGAAGGAAAAAAGTGTTTAAAGACAATTCTAAAACCATGCAATACATATTCACTGAATGCATGATACTTTTATTGGACTGGAATTGTACACAGTTACTACTACAGCTGATACTTCATTTATAAAATGTATAATACTTTCAGTATCAAACAGGATTCACACGCAGTTACTATTACAACTGATAGTAGTTTTATTTATGCATTAAGGAATTGAACTGTATGGCAGGAAGGCCAGTGCTCTGGCACTGACAAGAGATATTATTCGATGAATAAAATACACTTTAGTAAAAAAATAAAATTTCTGTATATACAGTTGAAATACTTATATCTATTGTCGCCTTCTAGTTTGAACTGAATAATTGATTAAATCATTTAAATATTTGTGACCTTACTATAAAAAGGTTCTATCTGACAAAGTGACCGAATTGGTGTTATGGATGTAAACATCTTCTATCTACAAAAGGTTATCATGCAGTTTCACAACTGTTTCTCAACTCGTATTTTTCACTGAGATATATTAAAAATAATACTATTCTATCTGCTTTTGCTATCATGCAGTTAGACAGCTTCAGCACTCATTATCTCGATAGCACCATTTTGCCCAATAGAACCTTTTTATATTAATGTCGCATGATGTAAATAAATGTAGTTTAAAAGGCGAAGCGAGCATTTTCTGTGGATGCCATCTTGTTTGTTGTTGTTGCATTCTTTTCCAATTCACCAACTCTACACCAATAGAGATAGTATTATGCAGTAGAACTAGTGAATCCAGAACTTGATTCATACAAAGTCATCTTTTGCTCAGATTTAGACTAGATTGTCATTCACTCCCGCTCTGAGTAGGGTAAATCTGTTATCTTATGGCCCTGTCACACTACGACGCTTCTGGCCGGCGACTGTCGACGTCCAGGATAGTGTACCGACGTGTACCGACGTTCGCATAACGTCCCCCTAACGTTTCCCCACGTTTCACCAAAAACTGACACACGTAGACGTGCGTTGGAGAGAAACGTCATAGTGTGACAGGGGTATTAGATGAGAGAAGACAGATGAAAGACCTTTGAGAAGATGCACATGGACATTTGTTTTGAGTAACTCTTGTTTTATACACATTACACACAGGTTCAAGCAGAGTCGAAAGGAGAACAATATTGCCTTGCTTTATTTCTGCCAAGTAAAGTGCTTTGCAAAATATGAACAATATCTGAAGTCTGTGAAGGCACCCTCTTCTGTTGTCGTTCATTTTCTTTTGGTAAATGATTATTTTTATTGAGTGAATAAAGGTATTTTGTTCGTCATCGAGGCATTGGTGTTCCTGCCAAGTTGTTATATTCATTCACATTAATAGCCGTCTAAAAATAGCAAATGTTGACTAGAAACACAAGAAAGAATAGTGTGTTAGACAGCAACATTGTGAGATAACAGGGTGTACATATTTATATTGTCACTGTTCTGGTTCTCTGTGGTGGAGTGGTTAGAGTGTCTGACTCTTTTCTCGGTCAGACTCCTAATCTGAAGGTCGACGGTTCGATTCCCCATGCCCCCACCTCTACCAATTTGGATTTCCACCGCTGTGTATAATTTACAGCATCATCAAAGGCCAGTTGTTCTCATACCATGTCTATGTGGTGTGGGAGGTTAAAAATCCCTTGGGTCAGTAAAAGTGTAAGCTCGGGCTTTCTATCGACAAACTGTCTAATGGTGAAAACAAGTCTATTCAGACTTATCCATAATAGGCAGTATAAATCTTCAAGAAAAAAATATAAAAATAAAAATACACATCATGAATATGAAATTATTCTGTTAATTTCAAGTGTTAGTAGAATTGGATGCAGATTAAATTCTATATTTCAGTGGGGCTCTGATGAAAAATGGTTTTTGGTGTGGTTTGCTTTGCGTTATGGCTAGAACTGGTCCGGTTCATGTCATGTCCTGTCCCCACTGAGAGACCTCAAGTAAAGTGGGGCGCCCTCTGTAGCAGACAGAGAAATCGGCTGTACACTGTGTCCCTACCCTCTCTGACCTCTAAGCGCCAGTGTCACTGTCACTGTCAGTGTCACTGTCACTGTCAACAGCGCGCCTGTTTCCATGGAGGCATTTTCCAGCCATCATCTGTACAACCTTAGAGTACACGTGACAGTCGCCCGGTGACAGTCGCCAGGTGACAGCCGTCCAGATGACAGCCGTCCAGATGACAACCTCCCAGATGACAGTCGCCCCGGTGGTATCCCCGATGACAGCCGTCCAAGTGACATCCATCCAAATGGCAGCCGTCCTGGTGACAGATGTCCAGTGATAGATGTCCAGGAGACACACATCCACGTGCCAGCCGTCCAAGGGCCATCCGTCCTGGTGACAAATATCCAGTGACAGATGTCCAAGTGCCAGCCGTCCAAGTGCCAGCCGTCCTGGTGACATATGTCCAGTGACGGATGTCCATGTGCCGGCAGTCCAAGTGTCAGCCGTCCAAGTGCCAGCAGTCCATGTGACAAATGTCTAGGTTACAACTGTCCCGGTGACAGACCTCCATGTGACAGTCGCCCTGGTGACAATCACCCCATTGAAGTCACCCCGGTAACAGCCATCCAGTTGACAGCCGTGCAGGTGACAACTGGCCCGATGTCAGTCGCCCCAGTGACAACTGTCAAATTTACAGCTGTTCTAGTGATATCCGTCCAAGTGGCAGCTGTCCAAGTGACAGCCGACCAAGAAAGCAGCTGTCGATATAGCGACTGCCCAGGTGAGATCCGACCATGTGACAGTCATCCTGTTGACAACCACCCAGGTGACAACAACCCAGGTGACAGACGTCCAGGTGACAGACGCCCGGTTGACAGCCATCACAGTGACATATGTCCAGCTGACAGCTATCCAGGTGAAAACCGTCCAGGTGACAGTCGTCCAGGTCACACCAGTCCAGATAACGGCCTTTCGGTTGAGAGCCGTCCTCGTAACAGTCATCAAGTTGACAGCCGTCCAAGTGATAAGTAACTAGGTAACAGCTGTACAGATAACAGCCATCCTGGTGACAGGTAACATCTCTCCAAATAACTAGGTAACATCTGTCCAAATAACAGCTGCACTGGTGACAACTATCCATGTGACAGCTGTGTAGATGACAGCTGTTCTTATGACAGCTGTTCTTGTGACAGCTAACCCCTGCCTAGTAAAAGTGACAGTCTCTGAAACGGGTCATTGTCATTACCATTGTCATGTCCACAGAAGGGTATGAAAATGTGGATCCATAAAATCAAATCACGGCTTGCATAGCGGTTCCATGGCGCTCATGTACATTCCTGTAGTAGGCCCCCTGTTTGTTACCAGGCACAACGTGAAAAACACGTGACAACCTATTTCCTGCTGAGAAGAGTCCACGAGAAAGCTGTGGGAACTATTAGCACACGTGGATCATCACATGTCTTGAACCAATCCCTTCCAGGGCGGTGACAGTTTAATAATTCATGGGGATCAGGTTGTCTTGGTGCAGGCGCGCAATTAGATTCTCCTAAATCCAGCCCCACCCTCTCTAGTCGGGCACTTCCCACACTTTATGCTGACATTTTGAAAATTGCAATAAATTCTCATCAGCCAAACGGAAGCACCGCGCACACAAACAACAGATTTCATGACACGCATGCATTCCAATAAAATGAATAATCCTGCTGTTATTGCCTTTTTAATTGTAAGCTTCTTTTTTTTAAAAGAAAGTATTTAAGAGTATCAGTTAGTCAGATGACATGCGATGTACCTGTTGGAATACATGTGTGTTATCCTTGTGCGTGGTAGTGAATATATGTATATATATAGATGTATTATATGTATATTTTATATACATCTATAAGTGGTATATATAGTTAGATCATGCCTTAATATAAATATTTCCATAAATAGTTCAATCAACTTGTTTAGTTAAAGTTGCATAGTCCGATGGTTTTGAGTCTCAGTCAATTTTCTGAGATGAGTATATTAAATTGATTGTTTGAATCTACCTTCCTTTAGTTTGAAATAACTTGCATTTTTAATGGTTAAATTTTGAGATATTTGAAGTGCAAACATTGAAAATTAGTTTTGGCAAGCATGCAACAATTCTGACAGGATAGGCTTTAGTAGTAACATGTTTGATTAAATTGCCGCAGTATTTGGTTATTCCCTTCTATGTGGCAACACATGCTTAATTAGTGCATCAGTATCTAATATAAACTACATGAGATATGTAGAATCTAATTTAGATAATTGTTTTGGTTTTGATATTTCATAAGACTGTGCAGCTTTAAGTAATCTAGTAAAGGAAACACAATAAATAAAGTAATTATTTGCCTTGCAATTGAAAATAATCAATAATTGCTAGGTCGGATGGTAAATATTCTTAAGCCACAACATGCTGAACCTGGAAGATCTAGTTCCTTACAATTGGACCCTACAGTCTAACTAATAGATGACTCTAGTTCCTTACAAGTGGACCCTACAGTCTAACTAATAGATGACTCTAGTTCCTTACAAGTGGAAGCTACAGTCTAACTAATAGATGATTCTAGTTCCGAACAAGTGGATGCTACAGTCTAACTAATAGATGACTCTAGTTCCTTACAAGTGGATGGTACATTCTAACTAATAGATGACTCTAGTTCCTTACAAGTGGACACTATAGTCTAACTCATAGATGACTCTAGTTCCTTAGAAGTGGACCCTTCAGTCTAACTAATAGATGACTCTAGTTCCTTAGAAGTAGACACTACAGTCTAACTCATAGATGACCCTAGTTCCTTATAAGAGGACCCTTGAGTCTAACTAATAGGTGACTCTAGTTCCTTACAAGTGGACCCTACAGTCTAACTAATATATGACTCTAGTTCCGAACAAGTGGATGGTACAGTCTAACTAATAGATGACTCTAGTTCCCTACAAGTGGACACTATAGTCTAACTCATAGATGACTCTAGTTCCTTACAAGTGGACCCTACAGTCTAACTCATAGATGACTCTAGTTCCTTACAAGTGGATGCTACAGTCTAACTCATAGATGACTCTAGTTCCTTACAAGTGGACACTACAGTCTATCTCATAGCTGACTCTACTTCCTTACAAGTGGACACTACAGTCTTACTCATATATGACTCTAGTTCCTTAGAAGTGGATGCTACAGTCTAACTTATAGACGACTCTAGATCCTTACAAGTGGACCCTACAATCTAACTCATAGATGACTCTAGTTTGATACAAGTGGACGCTACAGTCTAAATCATAGATGAATCTAGTAACGTACAAGTGGATGCTACAGTCTAAGTAATAGATGACTCTAGTTCCTTACAAGTGGATGGTACAGTCTAACTAATAGATGACTCTAGTTCCTTACAAGTGGATGCTACAGTCTAACTCATAGATGACTCTAGTTCCTTATAGGGGGACGCTACCGTCTAACTCATAGATGACTCTAGTTCCTTACAAGTGGATGCTACAGTCTAACTTATTGATGACTCTAGTTCCTTACAAGTGGACCCTACAGTCTAACTCATAGATGACTCTAGTTTGATACAAGTGGACGCTACAGTCTAAATCATAGATGAATCTAGTAACGTACAAGTGGATGCTACAGTCTAAGTAATAGATGACTCTAGTTCCTTACAAGTGGATGGTACAGTCTAACTAATAGATGACTCTAGTTCGTTACAAGTGGATGCTACAGTCTAACTCATAGATGACTCTAGTTCCTTATAGGGGGACGCTACAGTCTAACTCATAGATGACTCTAGTTCCTTACAAGTGGACACTACAGTCTAACTCATAGATGACTTTAGTTCCTTACAAGTGGATGCTACAGTCTAACTAATAGATGACTCTAGTTCCTTCCAAGTGGGTGGTACAGTCTAACTCATAGATGACTTTAGTTCCTTACAAGTGGTTGCTACAGTCTAACTCATAGATGACTCTAGTTCCTTACAAGTGGATGCTACAATATATCTCATAGATGACTCTAGTTCCTTACAAGTGGACGCTACAGGCTAACTCATAGATGACTCTAGTTCCTTACAAGTGGATGCCACAGTCTAACTCATAGATGACTCTAGTTCCTTAGAAGTGGATGCTACAGTCTATCTCATTGATGACTCTAGTTCCTTAAAAGTGGATGCTACAGTCTAACTCATAGATTATTCTAGTTCCTTACAGATGGCGCTACAGTCTAACTCATAGATGACTCTAGTTCCTTATAAGTGGACCCTTCAGTCTAACTCATAGATGACTGTAGTTCCTTACAAGTGGACCCTACAGTCTAACTCATAGATGACTCTAGTTCCTTACAAGTGGGCACTACAGTCTAACTCATAGATGACTCTAGTTCCTTACAAGTGGACACTACAGTCTATCTCATAGATGAATCTAGTTCCTTACAAGTGGATGCTACAGTCTAACTTATAGACGACTCTAGATCCTTACAAGTGGATCCTACAATCTAACTCATATATGACTCTAGTTGGTTACAAGTGGATGCTACAGTCTAAATCATAGAGGACTCTAGTTCCTTACAAGTGGATGTTACAGTCTATCTCATAGATGACTCTAGTTCCTTACAAGTGGACCCTACAATCTAACGCATAGATGACTCTAGTTATTTACAAGTGGACACTACAGGCTAGCACATACATGACTCTAGTTCCTTCCAAGTGGACCCTACAATCTAACTCATAGATGACTCTAGTTACTTACAAGTGGACCCTACAATCTAACTCATAGATGACTCTAGTTACTTACAAGTGGACACTACAGGCTAACACATATATGACTCTAGTTCCTTCCAAATGGACACTACAGTCTAACTCATAGAAGACTCCCATCCACATGATACTAAGGCAATTCAATAGAGCCTGTTACTGCAGAAGCCTATGGTGTCAAACCATTGGCATGATTACCAAACTAATTTAGTAAATTTCACTTCAAATATCTCAAAAGTTATCCATTTTAAATCAATATTACTTCAAACTAATGTAAGGGAGATTACAACGATCAGCCTAATATATTTATCTTAGAAAATGATAGAAACTCAAAACCATCGGACTATACAACTTTGATCAGTTAGCCGATCAGAAAGGTGCAACCACTAATGCAGAAATTGCTTTCAGGTGAGAAGGGACGAGTATATTCTAGTGTACCCGGGGTCAGAAGCATGGTAAGATCGGTGGCTTGCCACTAAAACTATGCCTTATTTTCCTGCTGAAAGCTATTTGGGAATTAAAATACGATCCTATCTCAGTGGCACTGACATGCTGTGGCTGCTCAAGGATGTGCACTTTATAATTGGTATTTTCCTATCCTTTACGTTTCAATGCATACCATAGTCTTCTCTGTGGCGGAGTGGTTAGAGTGTCTGACTTTTTTCTAGGTCGGACTCCTAATCTGAAGGTCGGTGGTTCGATTCCCCGTGCCCCCAGCTCTGCCAATTTGGATTTCCACCGCTGTGTAGAACTTACAGCGACATCAAAGGCCAGTTGCTCTCATACCATGTCTATGTGGTCTGGGAGGTTAAAAATCCCTTGGGTCGGTAAAAGTGTAGGCTCGGGCTTTCTATCGACAAACTGTCTAATGGTGAAAACAAGCCTATTCAGGCTTATCCATGATAGGCAGTATAAATCTTCAACAACAAAAAAATAGCCATTTACCAGGTACCTTCAGGCCATTTTTTTTCTCAAAAGGAATAAATATATAATTGATTCTGTTACATAGATAGCCTACCACCACAAACATGGTGTTCTCAAGGATTGCAATTGGAGCGCCACTGTGTGCGGCCTCAGGCTGCCCGATGCCGGGCTTCTATTGGCGCTGACAGTACGTGTGTAAGAAGGGAGCCCAATTGCATAGCTCCTTCAAACAGTCACACCCACAGTGCCCCCTCCACACCTCCCACACACATCAGGCACGCATCTGGCACACATCCCTCACATATCCCGCACACATCCCACACATCCTGCACACATCCCATACATGTCCCGCACACATCCTGCACACATCCTGCACACATCCCACACACACCCTGCACACATCCCACGCACATCACGCATACATCTCCTACACATCCCTCACACATTCCATACACGTCTCGCACAAATCCTGCACACATCCCACACACATCATGCATATATCTCGTACACGTCCCGCACACACCACGTACACATCCCACACACATCATGCATACATCTCGTACACGTCCCGCACACACACCGCACACATCCCACACACATCATACATACATCTCGTACACGTCCCTCACAAATCCCATACACATCCCACACACATCCGCCCACAGCCCTCCCCCACACTATTAATCTGCTGAACCAACTGGTTTAAAGCGCATGGCATGGACATCATTTGTGCTGCAGTTGCTTTGGATGCAGATGCTTTAACATGAAATACACTATAAACTATGATCGATTAATATCAAGTCCATGCATAGATTACTAATGGAGTATTAATACTAACCAAGCAATTGGATGATAAAGTACTGAACTAATGAGCCTACGATCAATACGCGAACTGTGCAGTCAGAATGGAGCCAAGGTTAAGTGGATTCTTGCAGCCGCGATTGCACTTCAGTCATCGGTGACTCAGCACCGACTCAGCACCGGCTCAGCATCTACTCAGCACCTGCTCAACACGGGCTCACCAGCGACTCAATACTGACTCACCAGCGACTCAGCACCGGCTCAGAACCGGCTCACCACCGGCTCAGCACCTGCTCACCACCGGCTGACCACCGACTCAAGCCGACTCACCGACCACCAACTCACCAGCGACATACCACCGACTCACCACCGACTCACCACCAATTCACGACCAACTCATCACCGACTCGCCACCGACCCAAAACCGACTCACCACCGACTTACCACCGACTCATCACCGACTCACCACCGACTCGCCACCTGCTCACCACTGACTCACCATCACCGACTTCTCACCACCAACTCATCACCGACTCGCCACTGACCCACCACCTACTCGCCACCGACCCACCACCGACTCATCACCGACTCACTACCGAATCACCACCAATTCACCACCGACTCATCACCACCGACTCATCACCGACTCACCACCGACTTACTAACCACTCATCAACCAACGACTCACCAACGACTCTGCAACGACTCACTAACAACTCCTCAACCACCTATTCACTACCGACTCATAACCGACCCACCACCGACTCATCTCCGACTCACCAACGACTCACTAACCACTCATCAACCACAGACTCACCACCGACTCACCACCGACTCACGATCTGTGTTAAACACCCTGACAGACAGGTCAGTGCGAGTTTCCTCAATCTACTTCCAGCGAACCAATTAGATACACCGGAAGTGTCATTCTGCAGACGCGCCCAGCCTGACACAACGTCGCGCATCCCTCTCCCAGGATGCATTGCCAGACGGCGGGAACCCACAGGGTGATCTATGACAATGCTAAGTGGCCGCCATCAGCCTATCCCTGATTGCCATAATAACACGTGATCTACATGTAACCCGATCACTGATTGGCTGAGTAGATCGTCGTCGATCCAACGTACATTGCAAGCCACGCTCTGATTGGCTTCATTTCGCTGGGATGCTGTCTGACCTCAACGAGCCTGTTTTACTAAGAAATGAACGATTTCGCTGATGCCCACCAAGGAGGAACCGGAACTGAAGTACTTAGGTAAATAGGGCATTTCCAAAGGAAGTGTCCGCATTCATTAAACCTCTCTGTCTATCGGTTCTCCATCAGTGGCGATGACGACAACAACTCATCATTTATTCTGAACTCGTCGATGTCTGATGAGTCCAATTTGTGCTCGGAATGTGTTTTGTTTGGATTAACCAATAATTTGGATTAACTGACTTTGGTTTAACCAACTTTATTATATGATAAATGGTAGTATTTTGCCGGGCCGACAAACAACGTTTGGATTAACCGATCGTTTGGTTTAACCGAGCTTAGTTTAACGGGGTTGTACTGTATTATGATTCCATTCGTAACTTTCTAACATATCTTACTTGTCTGCATTGCTGCTATTTTCTATTTATACTGTGTTTGTACGTCCTGATAGCTATGCTTGTTGGAGCAGCCTGGACACTAACTCACCTGCCACCAACACATCAAACATGACACACATGCTCGTGTGTGCGCCTGCATAAATCTAATATTATTTTTACATCATAGTATCTTCTGAGGTTGTCTCAGGATAATGTGATCGTGTGGGATATCGGGTCATGGTGCTGGCGGCCTGGTCTCCCAGTGGAGCAGCACTATAAAGTCGCCATGAGTGCGCACTGTCACAAGTCGGTGCCCGTCGTTATTATGTTGCTAGGACGTAAGACAAAAATACTCACACACAACACACACTTCTGAGGTCATTGAGGTCACTGAGTCATTATTGATTATGTATACCTTTGGTGGCTAGATAGTGCTTCCCCGTTGAGGGACCATGTCGCTCGCACTATTGCATACTATCCCAGTCAGTTTCGTTATCTTAGCAATGGACAAACTAGTCCTGTCCATATACTAGCCTACACTAATGCTGCGTTCATTTGAACTGGTGAATATGGTGTTTACCACTTCAACTGGTGAATTGCGTTCAATTGACTTCACAACTGGTGAACACCACCTGTGAACTGGAGATTCTTTAAGCGGCTTGTTATTCACCACTTGTGGAAAAATGGCAGCGAATGGAGAAAAGTTGCATGGTAAGGTTCCATAATAAATTGACAAAAATATGTTTGTAATGAAAGCATTGTCCATGATGTGTGGTCTTAAAACAAATCATACATGGTGTATAATATGGTAGTGGATGCTATCTACCAAAATGGTGCAGTTTACATTTTATTTACGCATGTATTGTAGTTTGCCTCTATTATCGTCCAGCCTGAAACATTCAATTTCTTTTTATCATAGATCACAAAACCTTCCTCAAAATTAATTATGTCAATCATATTTGATTAAATCTATGTATCTAAACTTAGATTCTGTGTTAATATAATGGTTACACCATAGTAAAAAACCTAAAAGCCTTCTGGAGTCCATATTGTCATTCTTTACCGCGAATTGTCAAATGAATGCTCTCAGTTTACATGGTATTGTTCATCGGCAGTAAGTCGGAAGTTCACCATATTCACCAGGACGCTATGAACGCAGCATTATCTCCCAGACAAGGAACAAAATAGACAAGCAGGGTGATTGAATCAGGTTAGGACGCTAGCCATAGAATGGCAATAACTGTGGTTCGAATCTTGCTCTCAGCGCCACGTCCCCTTGATTTCCATCACTCCGGTGATACTTCGCACTGCTTCCGATTAGACAGGGATAATATGTCAATGTTCTACTTGCATACAGACATCCACAAAAACCATTAGCAACTCGTAAGAATTATAACACATGAAACTGTCTCAAAAGGTGCGAAGCAATATGAGACAACACTTTGTCCATTGTAACAATCAACATACTATCTGCTTATGCATTTGCTCAGGATAAACTGGTTTGTTCTTTACATGGTGTTTCATAATCCCAATAGAATACATATTGATTTGAAGCAAATGTCCTTGTGTTTTCAGTGTAATGGTTTCTGTGCTATTTTTTGTCAATCGTTACAATGGAAAAAAAAAAAGAGTTCTCACCTTCTGACACAGCCTCATTATATATTGCAATGCAAATGAAATTGTTCACTGACTAACAATGTGACGAGACGCTGGAAAACGACAGCTTCGGCGACCGCTCGCTAGATGGCGTCTAGTCACATCGCGCTGTGTATGTACGGGTGGCCTTAAAAGTTCTGTATAAACGCTGACAGTCCTGGTCACATAACATGCAGTGCATCCTGTCACATGACATAGAGCGCGGGCATCGCGTGAATAAGGTCGGGAGTTCGGTTCCCGGTCGAGTCAAACCAATGACTTTAAAAATGATACTTGTCACTTCCTAGCCTGGCGCACATCATTATTAGGATAGGGCAAGGACTGGTTAGCTCAGTATCAGGATAATATGGCTTAGTGGGATATCGGTGGGTCATGGTGCCAGCAGTCTGGTTTCCCTGTGGGGCAGCACTATAAAGTCGCCATGTGTGCGCACTGTCAGAAGTCAGTACCCATCCTGATATGACCTTAAATGTTGCCAGGACGAAGAACTCCAGCAACCAACCGACCATCTGCTGGTGCTGGTGCTGGTGCTGGTGCTGGTGCTGATGCTGATGCTGGTGCTGGTGCTGGTGCTGGTGCTGCTGGTGCCAGTCGGGTGGCGTCCGAGGAGTGCGGCGACATTTGGTTTAAAGTTGCCGGGCGCCGGGCACCGGGAGCCGGGCGACGGGCGCCGAGCTCAGGGGCGGCAGGCGACAAAGTGAAGTGGGCACTTTGGGCGCCCCTGAGCCGCTCGAGCCGCTGGGTTAACAGCGCCACTCACGGCACACTAACCGGGCTGCCGTTAGATGTCGCCACTTTAGGCGGCGGCGGGTCGGGGGAATATGATCTAATTACACAAAGAGCTCTCACGGCGCGCACCCGGTCCAACGCCGCCCCACCCCGCCCGGCCCCGGCCCCGTCCCGTCCCGTCCGGCCCCGGCCCCGCCCGGCCCCGTCCCGTCCCACCCAGCTCCGGCACACCGGGGCCCACCCCGTCCTTCCCCGCCCCGAGTGCGCCCCACCCCGCCCCGCCCCGCCCTGTCCCATCCGCCCACTCATTGTCTTTCTCCGTCCCGCACCCACCCTGTTCCGCCCATCCCAGCCTTATCTCATCCCGCCCCGTCTCCCCTCCCGCCCCGTCCCGCCACATCCCGCCCCGTCCCGTCCCACCCGTCCCCGTCCCCGTCCCACCCCGTTCCACATACCCTGTCCCGCATAGCTCGGCCGGCCCAACCACATCCACCCGTCCTGTCCCGTCCCTAACCTGCCTGTCCCCGCTCCGTCCACCAGCCCCGTCCCTACCCCGCCCGGCCCTACCCCGTGCCGCTCCGTGCCGCTCCGTCCCGCCTGGCCCCACTCCGTCTCGCCCCCTCACCGCCCCGCCCAAGCCCGCCCACCCCGGCGAGTTCCTAATCTAACAAACAGTTAGTCGAGCCAAACCAACCATTCTAGCTGCTCAGTCAACCCCAAAGCAGAGGGGCGAACAATTGGATACAACAGATAAGTACGGCTTGCATGATTTCTTAGACGATGGCAGAATGAGTTGAGCGTCCGTCTCGCGCTTTGGTAGGTCGTGGGATTCAAACTCACAGGTTTGAAGCCTTGTCGAGTCAAAACCATAACTTAGAAATTGATACTTGTCGCTTCCTACCCGGGCGCTCGGCATTATTAGGAGAGGGCAAGGAGCAGTGGAATGAAGAGGACCGATCATCTGCAATTGAAATTTCCCCTGCTAAATCAACAAATGTATCCCCATAAAGAGTTATGCCTAAACCAATGCAGGTAAGATGGATCCCGGCACCGTGTCAACACTAACAGTGTCCTTATTGCTAATTAGTCACTCAGTGTACTAGGAGGGGAGGGGGGAGAGGGGAGAGGGGAGGGGGAAGGGGAGGGGAAAGGGAGGGCGAGGGGAAGGGGAGGGGGAGGGGGAAGGGGACGGGGAGGGGGAAGGGGGGCGAAGGGAAGGGGAGGTGGATGGGGAAGGGGAGGAGGAGGGGGAGAGGGGAGGGGATGGGGGAAGGGATGGGGAAGGGGAAGAGGGGAGGGGAATGGGAGGGGGGAGGAGGGAGGGGGGCGAGGTAACCAGCAGAGCCACCAGCGGCTGGTAACCTAGAACAACCAGCGTAGAACACTGGAGCAACGGATGCTCCTCCTTACACGGGGCAGGCCTAAATGAGCAGCTCAAAGCTCGGTGCAGGGAAACACGCTGCGCGCGCAACTTTAAAGTTGGCGCCTTTTAGCTGGCCGCTCCGTACTTGCGCGCGCACCACCAGGCCGCCATTACCGGCTAGTTCGGCGACCTCCGACAGAGGGCCTTCCTGTCGCCGGGGACCCAGCGGTCCATTAGTGGGACTCTACCAGAGGTTGGTGCGTCTCCTCTGTGTGTGGGTGTGTGTGTCGGAAGGGCGGTCGGGTGGGAGCGAGGGAGGAGGAGGCGCGGGGGCTCTTTCAGTAAGTCATCGAATGAACTCTAGACAAACTAATAACGCAGCCGAGGAAGAAGTTGAACAGTGAACAGTGATAAATAAACCGGAGAAGACCCCCCCCCCCCCCGCCCCTCCTTCCCAGTGAAGAAGAATGTGGTCTTTAATATTACATGCATACCCGCGAGTCGGCATCACACTCTTTTGTAGAGTAACTATTACAGGGCCCTTATTTTTGGGTAGCTTGGTCCTGCTTGTTGGCTGCCGGAGACCCCCGCTGGACGGTCCGGGGCCTAGACCCGCCTCCTCACCGATCATTGCCCATTTGCGTCATCACGGAGTAAATAGCGAGCTGCAGCGTTCTGAGCACATTACTTACCCACCCACCCACCACCCACCCACCACCCACCTAGACATGTCTGCGAGTCACCGAGGTACCCAGCCGCCGGGGCTAGAACCTTCATTGAGAACAGTTGGCTAACCAGTAGTAACTACTCCCCCCCACCCCCCACCGCCCCATAAGTCGCCTAACCAGCAGTAACACGGCCCTCCGACCCATCGACCCACAAGGTGTGAGAAGGGGGTACCAGTTAACAGCAGGAGGTGGGAGAGGGGGGTAGCAGTTAACAGCAGTAGGTGGGAGATGGGGGTACCAGGTAACAGCAATAGGTGGGAGAGGGGGGTACCAGTTAATGGCAGTAGGTGGGAGAGGGGGGTACCAGTTAACAACAGTAGCTTGGAGAGGGGGGTACCAGTTAACAACAGTAGGTGTTAGAGGGGGGTAGGCCTACCAGTTAACGGCAGTAGGTGGGAGAGGGTACCAGTTAACAGCAGTGGTGGCAGGGGGTACCGGTTAACAGCAGTATGTGGTAGAGGGGGTACCAGTTAACAACAGTAGGTGGGAGAGGGGGTACCAGTTAACGGCAGTAGTTGGGAGATGGGTGTACCAGTTCAAAGCAGTAGGTGGGAGATGGGGGTACCAGTTAACAGCAGTAGGTGGGAGAGGGGGTGCCAGTTAATGGCAGTAGGTGGGAGAGGGGAGTACCAGTTAACAGCAGTAAGTGGGAGAGGGGAGTACCAGTTAACAGCAGTAGGTGGGAGAGGGGGGGTACCAGTTAACAGCAGTAGGTGGGAGAGGGGGGTACCAGGTAACAGCAATATGTGGGAGAGGGGGGGTACCAGTTAACAGCAGTAGGCGGGAGAGGGGGGTACCAGTTAACAGCAGTAGGTGGGAGAGGGGGTACCAGTTAACAGCCTTAGCTGGTAGAAGGGGGGTACCAGTTAACAGCAGTGGTGGCAGGGGGTACCGGTTAACAGCAGTACGTGGTAGAGGGGGGTAACAGTTAACAGCAGTATGTGGGAGAGGGGGGTACCAGTTAACAACAGTAGGTGGGAGAGGGGGTACCAGTTAACGGCAATAGTTGGGAGATGGGGGTACCAGTTCAAAGCAGTAGGTGGGAGATGTGGGTACCAGTTAACAGCAGTAGGTGGGAGAGGGGGTGCCAGTTAATGGCAGTAGGTGGGAGAGGGGGTACCAGTTAACGGTAGTAGGTGGGAGAGGGGAGTACCAGTTAACAGCAGTAGGTGGGAGATGGGGGTACAAGTTAACAGCAGTAGGTGGGAGAGGGGGTACCAGTTAACAGCAGTAGGTGGAAGAGGGGGGTACCAGTTAACAGTAGTAGGTGGGAGACGGGACCAGTTAACAGCAGTAAGTGCGGGGGTCAGAATAATCTATTCTGTCTAGCAAGTCCTAAATTTGAATTCGGTGATGAATCCCCTTGGTTTATGCAATGATTTAGGATTGTTCTCCCATTTGGTCCCATCTTCCTAGTCATTCTCCAGGCACCCCTCCCTCACCAGCCTCCCGAAATAAGGATAACCATGTTAGCGTCAAACTCTTAAAACTGCCAGCATAGGCTGGTGGTGCACGCGGCCGCTTTACTGATTGTGCTGCTTCCAGTTGGTGACTTGGTTCGACTCTAACTTGACTTGAGACGCTGGGTGGGGACTTCCGGTGTTAAGCGCGTCTGGGCAGATTTAACCGCACTTACTGGGAACACTTCCTCCTCTCTCTGCCCGCCCTGCCCGCCCAGTCCGCCCTGCTCGCCGAGTACGCCAGCCTCCCCTGTCCGCTCTGCCCAAACCCCATGCCTGCTGTACCGGCCCTGCTCTCCCCACCCACCCTTGCCCGCCCCATGAATGTGGGTCAAACGAGCAGCTGTTATTTAGCTCAGCTGACCCACACCCCACCCGGCTCCACTCCCTCTTCCGCTATCGTGACGCCACCTCGCGGAGATCCAGCTAGACACCGCTGATTCCGCTACGGATGATAACACTTATGCAAACCTGACCACGTGACCAGTAGGTCACCTACACGGCGCCCCAATTGTCGCCATTCCATTTCCTCCTCAGACCCATTCACCCACAGCATGTTGGCGCCCCCACGCGGGAAGTCAGGGCAGCAAACCATTGCTGAATCAAACCAAGCAACGGCTTGCAACATTGCCGCTTGTCTCTACCTTAACCTGGTGGTACCCACATACTGGTAAATCCCACATCATTGTACAAGCAACACCGTAACTACCCCATGTGGGCCAGCACTATAAAGCTGTTATGAAAGTGCACTCTTACAAAGTGTTCTCTGTTGTGGAGTGGTTAGAGTGTCTGCCTTTTTCCTAGCTGGGACTCCTAATCTGAAGGTTGGTGGTCCGATTCCCCATGCCCCCACCTCTGCCAATTTGGATTTCCACTGCTGTGTATAACGTACAGCGTCATCAAATGCCAGTTGCTCTCATACCATGTCTATGTGGTGTGTGAGGTTAAAAATCCCTTGGGTCAGTAAAAGTGTAGTCTCGGGTTTTCTATCAACAGACTGTCTAATGGTGAAAACAAGTCTATTCAGACTTATCCATAATAGGCATTATAAATCTTAATGCAACAAGTCAATGCCAGTACTGATATGATCTGAGATGTTAGCATGTAAAACCCCAAATATTCACACCGATCTAACTCGTTTCCGCTTTGCAATCGCAAGTCAATGCCAGTTTTGATATGACCTCAGATGTTGTTAGCATGCAAAACCCCCAACACTCAACGAAACAGCGCGTATTGTTTCAAATCATAGACTTCCACCAGTCTACACATGATCCCTTCAATTCATTCAGCTGGGACTCGGGTTAGCGTTCTACTGTAGGTCCACGGGCTGTATTCATGGAGAGTTGTCACCTAATTCTGACTAGTAAGGTTAGTCAAAATGGAAAGTTTGTTTTATTTAAAGACACCTCTAGAGTACATTGATTTTTAGCATCGGCTTTTGGATGTAAAGCATATGGTCATTCTGACATATTTCTTTGGAGGAAACCTGCTGCGGCCCCACAGGCTACTCTTTCCGATAAGCAGCAAGGGGTCTTTTATATGCACTTTCCCACCGAGAGGACAGCACATACCACAGCCTTTGATGAACCAGTTGTGGACCATCGGTTGGAATAGAAAATAACCCAAACTGCAAATATGTCCACTGAGCAGGATCGATCGGATGACCCACACCTTCACAGGTGGACACTGTACTGCCTGAGCTACGTCCCACTTTGTACAGTTAGTCAGATAGTTCATCACCAACAGCGGCTACGGTAACTTTTATTTTAAATGATTAACTTTGGAAGTATTTGAAGTGAAAACATGCCTAATTAACTTAGGAAAGCATTACCAATGTGTGGAACAGCCTCCCAAGTTATATTGTGGAGGCTTCAAGTGTTAAGGCGTTTGAATGAAGGCTTGATAGATACTGGAGGGATCAAGATATTGTATTTAATTATGAGGCGGTCCTGAGCTTGGGCCACTTAGACCGGGCTGGAAATGACATCTCTCCAGATTCATCAGACAATGATCTGGATATACAGGTCTAATGACCTTCATCCAGTAAAGACCTAAGTAAATCTAAGTAAATAAATACGCTTCAGCAGTACGATCCCCTTCTATGTAGCAACAAATGCTTAATACTGTCTAAGTTGGATATGTAGGATCAAATTTAGGTAAGTGTTTTGGCTTTAACTAATGTGATGCTTTCATTGAATTATACAGCTGTAAACTGGTGCCGTGACCAGGTCAGGCTGAGGGTTTGGGGAAAGTTTCGGGCGCGCGTGTGTGTGGTGAGGGTAGGTGTGGATACGAGGATGGGGATGAATGCAGGTTTGGATGTGAGTGTAGGTGCGGGTGTGTTGTGTGGGTGTGGCCGTGGTGTGGGGGCAGACATGAGTGTGGGTGTAGATTACGGGTGTGGGTGTGCGTGCGGGTATGGGTGTGGGTGTGGGTATGGCTGAGGGTGTGGGTATGGGTGTGGGTGTGGGTGGGGGTGTGGATGTGGGTGTGTGGGTGTGGGTGTGGGTGTGGGTGTGGATGTGGGTGTGGGTATGGCTGTAGCTGTTGGTGTATATGTAGGTGCGAATATAGGCATTGCGCGGTTGTGAGTGTGGCTACGGGTGAAGGTGGGGGTGCGGATGTGTATAACCGTGGGTGTGGCTGCGGGTGTGGCTGCGGGTGAGGGTGCGCGGGTGGGAGGGTGTGTTCGTGCATGTATCAGTGTACATGTGGATGCCGGTGCCAGTGTGGGAGTGGGTGTGGTTTGAGTGTGATGTGATCGGGGGTAGGTGTGGTGTGGGGATGTGTGTAGATGTGGTGTGGGTGTGTAGACGTGGTGAGGGTGTGATGTGTATGTGTGTGGGTGTGATGTGGGCATGTGTATAGATGTGGTGAGGGTGTGTGTAGATGTGGTGTGGGTGTGATGTGTACACGTGTGGGTGTGATGTGGGAATGTGTGTAGATGTGGTGTGGGTGTGATGTGTATGGGTGTGGGTGTGATGTGGGGATGTGTGTAGATGTGGTGTGGGTGTGTGTAGATGTGGTGTGCGTGTGATTTGCACGTATGTGGGTGTGATGTGGGCATGTGTATAGATGTGGTGAGGGTGTGTGTAGATGTGGTGTGGGTGTGTAGATGTGGTGTGGGTGTGTGTAGATGTGGTGTGGGTGTGATATGCACGTATGTGGGTGTGATGTGGGGATGTGTGTAGATGTGGTGTGGGTGTGATGTGTATGGGTGTGGGTGTAATGTGTGTAGATGTGGTGTGGGTGTGTGTAGATGTGGTGTGGGTGTGTGTAGATGTGGTGTGGGTGTGATGTGCATGTGTGTGGGTGTAATGTGGGCATGTGTGTATACGTGGTGTGGGTGTGTGCATGTGGTTGTGGGTGCGGAGCTCCTGTATGGCTGGGTGTGCCAGTGCATGTGTGAGTGTATATGTGGATTCGAGTACAGGTGTGGAAGTGCGTGTGGGAGTGGGTGTGGGAGTGGGGGTGGCCTGTGTGGTGTGTGCTTAGTATGTTTATGATGTGGGTGTGGGTGTGAGTGTGGGTGTGGGTGTGTGTGTGGGTGTGGATGTGGGTGTAGATCTGGTGTGGGTGTACAGAGTAGGCGCCTTTGATGTAGAGGTAGAATGGGGTGCGGTCGATACCATGACAACCAGCGAATGTCAGCCAATCAGAGTGCGGTGGGTCACGTGGTTGTGTCCAGTACCAAATCACAGGCGTGTTTGCTGTGGGTTCTCAGCCTTCCCAACCAGAAGAGCCAACCCACAAACACATACCCTGGCGGTGGGAGCGTCGTTACACCTGCCCCCCCCCCCCCCATTGCACGGCGAGCTTCTTGCTTCTGCCGCATGGTGGCGCCCAGCTCTTTGCGATGTGTTTACCGTGATCTACCAGGCAGTATATGCGCGTTGCAATGCGCAATGCAACACGGGGAAAAAACACACCCTGCGAATCGAGCAGCTTAAACACATAATGTATATGTTATGTTATTCCGCACCCACCATGTGCTTATCATGTGCTGATCAAATATTGCTGATCGACGTTACCTGATAGTGATACATATTAGCTAAATTCTATCAGAAAGCATGGACCCCCTCCTGCTTGGTGTGTGTATATATATATATATATATATATATATATATATATATATATGTATTTTACAATGTCTATGACTGAATAATGGGCAGCCGATTTAATGTGCAGAACCTTTGGAGTGGTTAACTGACTACTGAGTTATACAAGAGGCCGTGTCCGAGAATACCACCCACACCCATCGTGTGGGCAGGGTGGGGCTACCTGGGGATGGGTGGGGCGAGGATGAGGCCGGGGCTGGCTAGGGGCTGGGGCGGGGCTGGCTGGGGCGGGGCTGGTTTGGGGCTGGCTGGCTTGGGGCTGGCTTGGGGCTGGCTTGGGGCTGGCTTGGGGCTGGTGGCTTGGGGCTGGGCTGTGGGGCTGGGCTTGGGGCTGGGCTGGTTGGGGCTGGCTTGGGGCTGGCTTGGGGCTGGCTTGGGGCTGGCTTGGGGCTGGCTTGGAACTGGCTTGGGGCTGGCTTGGGGCTGGCTTGGGGCTGGTTTGGGGCTGGTTTGGGGCTGGCTTGGGGCTGGCTTGGGGCTGGTTTGGGATTGGTTTGGGGCTGGCTTGGGGCTGGCCTGGGGCTGGCTTGGGGCTGGATCTGGCTGGGCGGGGCTAAGGCCGGTTGTCGTAGGGGCTGGGGTGGTGCTGGTGCTGCTGGTGCTGGCTGGAGCTGGCTGGGGCTGGCTTGGACCAGGCTGGGGCCGGACCTGGGGCTGGCTGTGGCTGTGGCTATGCTGTGTCTGGGTGGGGCTGTGGCTATGCCTGGGTGGGCTCTGGTTGTAGCTGTGGCTGTGGCTGTGGATATGGCTGTGGCTGTGGCTGTGGCTGTGGCTGTGGCTGTGGCTGAGGCTGTGGCTGAGGCTGTGGCTGTGGCTGTGGTTGTAGCTGTGGCTGTGGCTGTGGCTGTGGCTGAGGCTGTGGATGTGGTTGAAGCTGTGGCTGTGGCTGTGGCTGTGGCTGAGGCTGTGGATGTGGCTGTGGCTGTGGATGTGGCTGTGGATGTAGCTGGGGCTGCGTGGGGCTGACTCGCTTTTCCCGCTAGGTGCGCCCCGTGTGACACAGAGACGCGGCACACAATGTGGCGTTTCATCCGCTGTCAGGCGCCGTCTGATTATACACGGTACGCGCCCGTTCACCCAGACCTCAGCCACAGCTGGTCGGTCCCACCCTACACACAGCACAGTGATAGCACACAGCACGTGGAAGTGAGGCCCCGAAAGGAGCGGAAATTGGTTGGTTGTTATAGTTTTACATCCTTGCAACATCTAAGGTCAGAACACTCACCGGATTGGGAAGTTGTGTGAATAACACCAGTGCAATTTCATGATTTCTTTTTTTTTTGCGCGATTATGCATTCAGATTAACTTCTAAGTTATTATTTGTGTGATTATTTTAGCAATCTTTCAGTGTTTGAAAATAGATGTATTATTACTATTTTCATAGGGTGGGTCTTTTTGCAAATGGGAAATATTGCAGCTAGAGCAGTTCTGGAAGTCATGTATTACGCCATTATGCCGACAGAATCCAAACCATTAGAGTATCTAGGCTCCCTGATGCAATCACCCTATCCATGCCTACATATCTATATTGCTCTCTGCCTGCGAGGTCAGTGCAGACTACTCACCTATGCCGAGAGTACTGGACCAGACGGGATGGCCGAATGAGTTAGAGCATCCGTCTCCCGTGCTGGTAGATCGTGGGGTCGTGGGTTCGAGTCCCGGTCGAGTCAAACCAATGACTTTAAAATTGATACTTGTTGCTTCCTAGCCAGGCGCTAGGCATTATTAGGATAGGGCAAGGACTGGTGTGCTCAGTGTCAGGATAATGTGACTGAGTGGGATACCAGGTCATGGTGCCGGCGGCCTGGTTTCCCAGTGGGACAGCACTATAAAGTCGCCATGAGTGCGCACTGTCACAAGACGGTACCCGTCCTGATATGACCTTAGATGTTGCTAGGACATAAAACAACAACAAACAAACAACAAACCGAGAGTACTCTGTTGAAAATGTTATTATTATCTACCTTAAGCCCCGGTCACATAGCCGTTAGTGAACGTAGTTGAACGTAGTGGAGGGCAATGCAGTTGAAAGTAGTTGAACATAATTGAAGGTAGTTGAACATAGTTGAACGTAGTTGAACATACCGGCATCCATACTTGTCCGTGATGTTAACTTGGTAATAACATGGGTGAGCGCTGATCTCCGATTTAATTTGTGGACATGTTCAAAAGAGCGGTATGTTAGAGGCTGAATTTGCATCCGTGATGCTAACATACTCTAGCGTACTCTAGCATACTCTAGCATGCTCTAGTGTACTCTAGCATGCTCTAGCGTACTCTAGCGTGGTCTAGCGTACTCTAGCATACTTGGACGAAGCCCTGGTCACATAGCCGTTAGTGGACATAAGTGAATGTAGTGGAGGCTAATGTAGTTGAACGTAGTTGAACGTAGTTGAACGTAGTAGAACGTAGTTGAAAGTTGTTGAACGTAGTTGAACGTACCAGCATCCATACCATAACGTATTTATCCACACCATAATGTATTTATCCATACCAAAACCTGCCATACCTTAACATATTTCAACGTAGTTTAACGTACAAGTTTATACCACATTTGACCCACTTTAGCCTCCACTAAGTTCACCTACATTCAACTACGTCTACTGACAGCTACGTGACCAGGGCCCGTATTCATGTGGAGGTGCCAGGGCCTTAACCATGGCTAGGGTAGCTCCACCCGGCTAACGGTGGAAAATTCTTATTCATGTCCTGGTGCCAGCGCTAACCGCCGACCATAGCCTAGGCTAAGCTACCCCACTTTCAAATCAGGTTTAACTGCTAGCCGCGCCGGTTAGTGTGCATGTGTGGATCTCAATCTATTCAATGCTACCATATTTAACAGAATTACATACTCAATAAGTGAAATGTGATCAAATTAACCCTAAATTCGAACCGATATTAACGCTGCCGCCGCATTGGCGGCATTATGCATATTGTCGAATTGACGAATGTAAAGTAAACAAATTGCCGTCGCCACATCGACGTCGATATCCTTACTGTCTATTCAATGCTATCATATTTAACAGAATTACATACTCAATAAGTGAAATTTGATCAAATTAACCCTAAAATCGAAGCAAGATTAACACTGCCGCTGCAACGGCGGCGATATTAATATTTTCGAATCGACGAATGTAAAGTAAACAAATCGCCGCCCCGCCGCATGGACATCGATATCCATACTCAGATACTGTCGACGCCGCTGCCGCATCGGCAGCAATGTATTAGTCCCAAATCTATTCAATGCTGTCATATTTAACAGAATTACATACGCAATAAGTGAAATTTAATCAAATTAACCCTAAAATCGAACCGCCTGATTGGCAGCGTTATTCATATTGTCAAATCGAGGGAATTCCCAAATCTATAAATAAACTCACGGTTAGCTATCCGCGGCGGCTTTGAAATTGGTGAATATGACTTGACCTATTTCTCCAACACGCCCCTAGCCACGGATAGCTACCCCAGAGCTAGCATGTAGCACTGGCTAAGCCTGGCACGACTACATGAATATGGCCCCAGGGCTTTAGGGAAGTAGCGCTGCCTTTCACTCGTTGTTGCAATCATTGGACATGAGAATTTCTTCCTTTTCTAGTGCTGAGACTAAATCTGTATGTCATGAAATTCGCCTGCTCTCGATGTTACGTGCCTGTACTAACTAGGCTAACAATAATACACAGTTCTGCGTAAATAGATGAGCACCTTTCTTCACATCGGTCAACAATGCCTATCTGCACTAACTGGACTCATTATCTAACAAACAGTTCTGTGTAAATACATGAGCACCTTCCTCCACATCTGTAAACATTGCCTCTCTGTGCTAACTGGGCTCTCTACCTAACACACAGTTGTCTATAAATAGATGAAAACTTTCTCGCCACATCTGTCAATATTGCCTATCTGCGCTAACTGGGCTCACTATCTAGCAAACAGTTCTGTGTAAATACATGAGCGTATTAGGTCAATAGTTCCTACATGTGCTATGACATCTCTAAACTGAACACAGACAGTTGTGTCTAAAAACTTGAGCACCTATTCCACACATCTGTCAACATTGCCTAACTGCACTAACGGGGCTCTATAGCTAACACAGACAGTTGTGTGTAAATACATGAAGGCTTTCTCACTTCAGGGCCTATCGCAACCACCAATGAATCAATCTCTCCACATTTGTCAACATTACCTATCTGCACTAACTGGACTCTCTACATAACACAGACAGTTGTGTGTAAATACATGAACACATTCTCTCCACATCTGTTAACATTACCTATCTGCGCTAACTCTGCTCTCTACCTAACACAGACAGTTGTGTGTAAATACATGAACACATTCTCTCCACATCTGTTAACATTACCTATCTGCGCTAACTCTGCTCTCTACCTATCACAGACAAGTGTGTGTAAATACATGAACACCTTCTCTCTACTTCTACCTGCAGCCAGAAGGTCAGAAACTTCTGCGTCCCACATCAAAATAAAATATAATGCTAGTGTCGTTGGGGTGCTGAAAATGGGAAATATTGTGCCTAGAGTGTGAATCGAACCCACATCTCTTGCATTCTTACCCACGCCTACCTGTATATGCGGCTCCTAACCTGAGGCTGAGAGGTCAGTGCAGACTACTACACTATATTTCGACGCGGACTGCACTGTCAGCTGCTAGTAACACAAGCATCTGAAGCACTTCACCAAACATCCAGCCCCTCTCAACACCACATTCCTACACAGAGCTCTGACCAAGTCTACCACAATGTCTGTAGATTAATGCTGATAGAATTGGCTGAATAGTCCAGTCAATTGGTGGTTTGATCCATAACAAATGTCTCACCAGGATTCATGTTAGGAACACCACACAAATAACATATACAACAATTAAATATGTAGATTGGGTCTAATTATGCTAATTTATGTTAATTAGATGCTGGAATCGGGGAAAGGAGGTATGAGAGTAAAATTCTGAGATTACTCTATCAAATCATTGTTCAAATACGGTCATACTTCTGTGTTTATGGTCAAAGAATACCAATATGCCATCAGTATTATTAGTCTGTGTGTAAAGGCCCTGTCACACATCACCGAATTGGAGTACCGGATAGAAAACGGACACTGTCTAGTGAAATATGTCGATGTCCATTTTTTATACAGTTGGCATCTGGCGTGTCCATTATCTGTCTGGTGGTGTCCGGTGTGTATGGTGGGAAGTTTTGAACATGCACAAAACTTGTACCGGACACAACCGGACTGACGTGTATGGTTGGTGTCCCTTTAGTCCGTTTTGTCCGGTTCATGTCCATTACCCATCTCCAGTTTGCTTCCTGCAGAATCCATTGACGGTGTTGCGGGAATTCGGTCAGTATATGTTTCTGGCGCATACTTGACAGTCCGGTACGTGTCCGGTTGATGTTCGGTCCGTCCGTTTGTTGTCTGGTTATCGTCCGGTTATCGTCTGGTTATCCGTTCTTGTCCGTTTCATATCCGTTTCATGTCCATTCGTCCAGCGTCAGTTGACACGATATCCCAACATTTCGACACATTTTGATACATTTTGATACCGAACACCACCGGACTAGACAATCCTTTGTCCGGTTTATGTTCGTTGCTCAATCCGGTAAGGTGTGACAGACGCTTTACATAATTACCATATGCTATTTAGAGACCGCCATTACCGGAAAACCCTTTTTAGAACGTGCATGTCTAATCATATTCATATAGCTGTAGAGAGCTCCCTACAATCATCAAACCCTGAGATTGTTCAAGAAGGTGGTTTGTCTAGTATTGGTTAGAAGCTAGGTTTAGATGTTGTAAAGAGGAATCATCTCGCAGACGACCTGAGCGTTGGCAGGCAGGGCATGGCTAATTTCTTGTATTGTCATTCTGCAGCTGTATGTATATTTACTAAGAAAAATGCCAGAAGGGTCCCCACATATGTGTTTTGTGGCAGCCTTTTTCTTCTTTTTTTTTGCAGGCGCATGTTGTTTGATAGTTTGGATGAGGTCGAGGCAGACATGTGCAGGGTGGGTGTTGGGTGTGGATACGGCTGTCAGGGGGGTGGTGGTGTGTGGGGGAGGTGTGTGCACTGAGAGGGGTGTGCAGAGTGCCAGCTGTACTGTAGCGTATGTGTATTGTATGCAGACTTAGTGAAGGGGTGTATGGGTGGATACAGTGACACATGAAGTACATGGAGGATCAAGACCAGGTGTAGGGTGTGTAAGAAGTGACAGGTGCAGGCTGTGCAAAAAGTGACAAGTGCATGGTGTGTAAGAAGTGACAGGTGGAGGGTGTGCGAAGTGTCAAGTGCAGAGTGTGTGAATGACAGGTGCAGTATGTGTAAGAAGTGACATGTGTAGTGTGTGTAAGAAGTGACAGGTGCAGTGTGTGTAGGAAGTTGCAGGTGCAGGGTGTGTAAGTAACAGGTGTATTGTGTGTAGGACGTAGCAGGTGCAGTGTCTGTAAGAAATGACAGGTGCAAGGGTGTGTACGAAGTGACATGTGCAGTGGGTGTAAGAAGTGACAGGTACAGTATGTGTAAGAAGTGACAGCTGCAGTGTCTGTAAGAAGTGCCAGTTGCAGTATGTGTAAGAAGTGACATCTGCAGTGTGTGGAAGAAGTGATATGTGCAGTGTGTCTAACATGTAACCGGTGCAGTGTGTGTAAGATGTGACAGGTGCAGTGTGTCTAACATGTGACCGGTGCAGTGTGTGTAAGAAGTGACAGGTGCAGTTTGTGTAAGAAGTGACACTTGCAGAATGTCTAAGAAGTGACAGCTACAGTATGTGTAAGAAGTGACAGGTACAGTATGTGTAAGAAGTGACAAGTGCAGTATGTGTAAGAAGTGATAGTTGCAGTACATGTACGAAGTGACAGCTGCAGTGTGTGAAAGAAGTGACAGGTGCAGTAGGTGTAACATGTGACCGGTGCAGTGTGTTTAAGAAATGTCAAGTGCAGTGTGTGTAAGAAGTGACAGTTGCAGTGCATGTAAGAAGTGACAGTTGTAATATGTGTCAGAAGTGACAGCTGCAGTGTGTGTAAGAAGTGACAGGTGCAGTGTGTCTAACATGTGACCGGTGTTGTGTGTGTAAGGAGTGACAGTTGCAGTGTGTGTAAGAAGTGACAAGTGCAGTATGTGTAAGAAGTGAGAGTTGCAGTGTTTGTAAGAAGTGAGAGTGGCAGTATGTGTAAGAAGTGACAGCTGCAGTGTGCGTAAGAAGTGACAGCTGCAGTGTGTGTAAGAAGTGACAAGTGCAGTATATGTAAGAAGTGACAGGTGCAGTGTGTGTAAGAAGTGACGGTTGCAGTATATGTAAGAAGTGACAGCTGCAGTATGTGTAAGAAGTGACAGCTGCAATGTGTCTAACATGTGACAGGTGCTGTGTGTGTAAGAAGTGAAAGCTGTAGTGTGTGGTGATGTGTGTGTAGCATTAATAGCTGCATTATATGAGAATGTATGTGTAGTGTAACATTAACATATGCAGTGTGTAGTGAGGTGTGACTCACTGGCAGGTGCCTCCTACTGTGTGTGGTGTGTGTCTGACAGGCGTGCAGTGTGAACATATTCATTTCCTTACATGGACTCTATTCGGCTGCACTACATAATCTTGGTACTGATACAGACTGGTCCCCAGGCCTTAGTGGCTGTACAGTACAGAGGCCCACTCACCAGCGTGGATTAAAGCTGCATAGTCCGATGAAAACATCAAATTTTCAAAACCAAAACACTTATATAGACATAATGCTACGTATTTAACTTTGATACTGGTGCACTTATTTAGCATGTATTGCTGCATAAAAGGTCGTAATAAGTCAAGTTAATAGAACCTGTTACTACTGTAGTCTATGGTGCCACAGTTTGTGGCATGTTTGCCACAATTAATTTAGCATGTTTTGACGTCAAATATCTCCAAAGTTAGCCATTTAAAAAATGAATTACTTCAAACTAAACTAATGTAGACTATAATGATTAGCATAATGTATTTATCTCAGAAAATGTCAGAAATTTAAAAGCATCGGACTTTACAACTTTAAGCAGGGCCCAGAGAAGGATTATGCAAAGGTGCGGATGACTGAGGAGGAACAAGAAGGGCGGGATTATGACGCTGATCCCAGCGGAACCGGAAATGGAGCTTATTTAACACATTCAGCAGAGAACTGTAAAATCTGTGAACATACGATGTACATGAAGCACTGTTCAAATTGTGCACGACCTAACAACAAGGGCGATCCATAGACGGTGAGGTAAGTCCACAAGATTGATTGCTTGATGGAGTTTTGCATCCTGGCAACAGCTAAGGTCATATCAGGATGCGCACCGACTTGTGAGAGTGCGCATTCATGGTGACATTATAGTACTGCCCCACATGGAGACCAGGCCACCAGCATCATGACCTGATATCCCGCTCAGTCACATTATCCTGACACTGAGGCAACCAGTCCTTGCCCTATCCTAATAATGCCGAGCGCCTGGCTATGAAGCGACAAGTGTATATTGTTAAGTCATTGGTTTGACTCGACCAGGGTTTGAGCCTCTGGGATGGAATCCCACAATGTACGAAACTAGGAGATGGATGCTCGACTCATTCGGTAATCCCATCTGGTGAGAGCACAAGAAGGCAGGCTGTTACAAGAACCCACAGCGAATCGGTTAAAGGATGACATCGGCAGGAAGTAAGGTGGCGTGTTTAAGAGAGAGAAAGTATGAGGGTGAATGGGTGGAAAGGTTTGCACGTCACCGGCTCTCGGAGCGAGTGAAGAGATCACTAAACCAGAAGTCACTCACTGAATCATGTTTGTGCTCTGCTTACAATAGCAAACAGTCCTCACCGACTCGTCTGTGTGCTATGTTTACCAATTCACACATCACTGACTGTGTAATGTGTATTGAGTGTCACCTGTCTCTGACTTATTGGTGTGTTCTCTGTGTACGATATCACACTGTAAACGTGCCGGCTGGTGGTGTGGGTGGTGTGAATAGGTCAAGTGAAAACACTACAGGTAATAAAGGAAAACAGGGTAAGAAGGAAAAGTAAGAGAGTGAGACTCTCTGGTTTATTGCTTATATAGGTTCTCAAGATTCAAGATGGCCGTTGTCACATGATCCTATTCCTCAATCACAGTACAATGCAGTGGTCACATGACTCACTCCTCCAATCAGAGTACAATGCAGTGGTCAATGATCATAACAATGCCATGTGGGGGGGGAGGGGGCATGTGAGGTGACTCTTCCAAAGACTGTTCTTAGTCAAACTCGGAAGTGACACTCCCTCTCAAAGACTATTCAATATACAAGTTCTATACCTAATGAATAATAGTTTACCCAGTTCACACATCCTCTATATGTCTTTGGGTTTTTATAATTTAACATTTATCATTATATAGACAGTTTGTAATTTATTATAGTAACTTCACCTCGGTTCACATGTATTATATCGGACAATTTTACAACACGTCTCTGACTTACTGGTGTGTCCTCTGTGTACTACAGCACACATTTCTGACTTATTGGTGTGTCCTCTGTGGACTACCTCACACATCTCTGACTTATCGGTGTGTCCTCTGTGTACTACGGCATACATCTCTGACTGAGTCCAGTGTTCTTTGTGTACTTCAGCACACATGTCTTTGACTTATTGGTGTGTCCTCTGTGGACTATGTCACACATCTGTGACTTATTGGTGTGTTCTCTGCGTACTTCAACACACATGTCTCTGACTTATTGGTGTACCCTCTGTGGACTACGTCACACATCTCTGACTTATCGGTGTGTGCTCTGTGTACTACATCACACATCTGTGACTTATCGGTGTATTCTCTGTGTAGTACAGCATACATGACTTATCGGCATATTCTGTATGTACTACAGCACACATATCTGACTGACTTATGTGTTCTCTGTGTACTACATCACACATCTCTGACAAATTGGTGTGTCCTCTGTGTACTACATCACACATATCTTACTTATCAGTGTCTCCTCTGTGTATTACATCACCCATTTCTGACTTATTGGTGTGTCCTCTGTGTCCTACATCACACATCTCTGACTGACTCATGTGTTCTCTGTGTACTATGCTATGCATCTCTAACTCACTCCTGTTGTGTGCTGTGTACTGTGTATTACATCACACATTCTCTGATTTACTCAGCGGGCGTCCCAGCCTAACTGCTGTGCAATCTGTGTACCATGTCATGCATCTCTCACTCCTATATGCTATGTACTAGATCACACATTCTCTGACTTCCTCATGCACTCCCTCTATTTACATCAACCCTCATCCTGGCATTATAACCGTGCACTCTGTGTATGTTCTACGCCATGCAGCTATATCTCACTCCTGCTGTGAGTTCTGTGTTCTATCAGATGGTCTCTGTGTATTTAGTGTTCCTTCAGATACCAGGACCGTGTGGGTGTTAGTGCCGCGCGTGCGTGCGTGCGTGCGTGCACTGACAGTCACGTGGTTTCCGTCCCTCCCGCCCCGCGGCGCTGTCTGACCGCCGACAGGTCAGCAGCAGACACGGCAGGGGGCGCTTTGATGGCGACCCCTGCTGTACCGCGTGTAACCCCCAAAAATCCGCCTTCACCAGGTAGGGACCACGACTAGGAATTCAAAACGTCTTGGTTTCTCAAGGCGTATTGGGAAATCAAGACAGTTTACATATAGAAACAAATAGGGGTGAGCTGTCACAGTCTGCAACTACTTTAATATTTGGGATGGAACATAACAAAATATATCATTAGAATGGGTGTAAGTAGCTCTTCAAAGTTTCTATGAAGAAAATGCTCCCGTGTATAGTATGTTCATAATATTCAATTAAAACTACATTAAAATAAAGAGATAATCTTATTTTGCCTATAACATTGTGCTGCTTGTATTCTGGAAGTAGTCATTTTTACTGGTAAACCAACATCGTCTATTTATAAAGTACTTTTCTTAGAATCAAAATCCTGAACAAATCATGATGTATAGCATCATATAAGCCATTCATCTAATGTACACAGAGGCAGATGGGTTGTTGTTTTAGCAGTCTACACGAGGATGGCCACTGGAGGTGGGTGTGGGTGTGGGTGTGGGCATGGGTGTGGGTGTGGGTGTGGTTGTGGTTGTGGGTGTGGGTGCAGAGCAGTTACCCAAACACGTGTAGCACTAGCAGCATCCCCACCCTGCCCCACAGTGGTGCGAGTCAAGTTACAGTCGTATTTGTAATGGCCAAAAGGTCGCCTCCACAGCACTCACTGATCCACTCCCACATCTACAAAACAGCCGTAGCGGGCGCGGTGGCCGAATCGGTAGAGCGCGGGCCTCGCGTGTGTGGTAAGATAACACCAACACTACAACTGGCCAGCATTGAAAACAAGCCTGGGTACCCGGGCTTATATGCTATGGACAGTATAAATACAGCCTGAATAAAAAAAAAAAAAAAAAAAAGATAAGGAGTTTGGTTCCCTGTCGAATCGGTCGTAATGCTCGCATTGCGGTTGATGCGAGGCGAGGGAGGACCCCCCCCCTCTCTCTCCTCCAGCCATTGGCTCTTACCTAACCACCCCGGCTCCATCCCCTTATAGCCGCCCCCAATCCCGCCTCAGGCCACTCGCCCTCCTGCCTCCAGACACTCCGCTCCTCCATACACTTTTTTTTTTTGCACTTTCCTCACCACGCCACATCATGCCTAACGGACGAGGCCGGGGGAGGCGCGCCGCCCGCAGGGAGGCGCTGCGCATATCTGAGGCCGGATCAACACACTCGTCCGCGCCCTCCTTGCCCCCTCAGGCCGCCCCCCTCCCGAGGGTCGCCCCCGGTGACCCCCCATCGGAGTGGGGGCGTACCATGCAGGCCACTCTCCTCGACACAGTGGCGGCCCTGGAGCGTATGTCGGCCAGACTCGACATTATCGACGCTCGGGACGAGCGCGGAGCCGCGCCTCAACAGACCCCGACCACCGCGCCACCTCAGACGCCACCTCAGCAGATCTACCCCGCCCGGGCCCCCCGCCACATCGTAGGGCGGGCACACCCGCCTCCACCGCCCCTGCCGGCGGCCCCGGGGGCCATCCATCCCGACTACCAGCGCTTCACCAGGGGGGGGGGCCTTCCCCCCTCAACCATCGGAGGCCCCACCTCCCCTGCACTACCATGATGCCCACGCCCACTCCTCCACCTCCGCAGCCGACGCAGTACGGGAGATACTCGACTCGGCCGACACTCACAACGCCGGCCCACTACATCTTCCCCTGTGATTTAATAGAATGGGGGGCGGAGAGGAAGGCGGTGAAGCGAGGGGAGGCGACCAAGGATGAGTATACACTCGCCCTTCGCATGCTGGAGGCCCACCCCGCCTTCCCCGCCCACTCCCTTCCCGGACTCAGCCACCACGCCCTCACCATCCACCGGGACAATCTCGTTCACCCCTAGGCTACCGTCCGCCGTTATTCGGAGACGGTATTCACGTGGATCGCGGACGGAAGGCTGCCACACGGGTGGCACGATCCCGTGGCCATCAACATGGTCCGCATGGAGGCCCTCACCACGCCCACCACTGCCCTGCCTGCCCCCGCCCGCTCCTCCGACCTTGCCCGCCCCGCCCCCAGACCCCAGCCACGCCCCCAGACCGACACTAGGGTTCCCTACATCCGAGAATCCCACGGCGCCCCCTGCACCTCATGGAACCATGACCCAGCCTCCTGCGACCGGGCGGGGGCCGGCGAGACCCACGGGGAGGGGGCGTCGAGGTATTAGCAAAAAAGGCCGCGACCGGGGGGCCCCCGCCCCCTCGGCGGATTTTTAGTCCGCCGCCCCCACGACGACCTCAGCGAGCACATCTCCGACGTCGTTGACCCCCACATCCAAGACACCCTCCCCGCCGCCCCCTCCTGTGGCCCCTCCCCTCACCAATACCGCCCCACCCTCCTAGCCATCTGGCCCCATGCATCTGGCGAAGCATGGGCCCGCTACCCCACCTTTACCCGCGCCTACGCCGCACTCAGGGAAGCGGGCCTCCCCAACTTTTTGGCCGCCCGCATCCCCCTTCCCTCTGGTCTCCACATCCCCGCATGGCGTGAACGCCTCCGCGATTACCCCGACCCCGCCCTACTCGACCTCATTGAGTTCGGGTTCCCCGCGAACTTCTCCGCCTCACCCCCCCCCCACCCGACCTACACCAAGCACTGTGAGCCCCCCGAGCACGCCCCCCACATAGAGAGCTTCATAAAAACCGAGCTAGCCCTCGGCGCCCTCGCGGGCCCCTTCACCATCCCTCCTTTCACACCCTGGACCCAGGTCTCCCCTATGATGACCCGCCCCAAATCCGACCCGGGCAAGAGGCGGGTCATCGTCGACCTCTCCTTTCCCCCCGGCGCCAGCGTCAATGCCGGCATCCCTCGCCGGGAATACCTCGGGAAACCCCATTCATATACCCTCCCCTCAGTCGCTGACCTCGGCCACCACCTCACCGGAGAGGGCTCCGGCGCCTACCTATGGACCGCCGACATCTCCCGGGCTTACCGGCAACTCCGTGCCGACCCCCTGGCCTGCCCCCTGTACGGCATCACCCTTGGTGAAAAAGTTTACATTGACCTCGCCCTCCCCTTTGGCTGCCGCTCCTCGGGGGCGGCCTGCGACCGCGTGACGGCATCCATCGCCTGGATTATGAGGCGCGATGGCTTTCATATACTCGTCTACGTCGACGACTTTGTCGGCTGCGAGGCCTCCTACCTCAAGGCTTGTCAGGCCTTTGACGCTTTCCTCGCCCTCGCCGCCGCCCTCAGGCTCGATGTGGCGCCTGGGAAGTGTCACCCCCCCGCTGCCCGCCTCACCTGGCTGGGGTTCGCCCTCGACAGCGAGGGGATGACGATCCGCATCGCCCCCGACAAAGTCGACGACCTCATCCTCTCCTGCGAGGCCCGCCTCACCTGCCCCGCCATAACTCGACGTGAGCTCCAGAGCCTCCTCGGGTGCTTGAACCACGTCGGCAGTTGCGTCCTCTGCGCCTGGAGGTTCATGAGTCGCCTCCTCGGGGCCCTCCGCGGCTGCTTTGGCTGCGCCTCGCTCACCCTTGACGACGTCGCCCTCCGCGCCCTCATGCCTGACGACGCCGCGGGGGCCACCATCGTTATCAATACCGATAACATGGCCTCCGCCGCCTCCCTCACCTCGGGCCGCGCCCGGGATGCCACCCTCGGGACCTGCGCTCGGGAGCTCTGGCTCCTTGCGGCGACGGGCTGCTTCACTCTCACCATACTCCACAAGCCCGGGGCGGAGCTCGTCCTCGCCGATGCCCTCAGCCGCGCCCACCTCGACGGGCCCTGGGCCAAGGTGGCCCGCGCCGGCATCGCTCGCCTCGGGCTCTGCCGCGTATACCCCTCACATCTTCCCATTTAACCCGGCCTCTGATCCAGGTTTCGCCCCGGCCGAGGTGGACGACGTCGCCCGCCTGCGCCTCGCCTCCCTGGCCCCCTCGACATGGAGGAACCGTCGACGCCAGGCCCAGGAGTACGTAACCTACTGCGTGGCCCGAGGGCTCGCCCCCCTCGACCCCTCCAACTTCCAGATCGCCGCCTACACGGCCTCCCACTACGCCCGCGGCCTTGCCCCAGGCTCCATCAAAAATTGATGCGAGGCGAGGGAGGACCCCCCCCCCCCTCTTACCTAACCACCCCGGCTCCATCCCCTTATAGCCGCCCCCAATGCTGCCTCAGGCCACTCGCCCTCCTGCCTCCAGACACTCCGCTCCTCCATACACTTTTTTCCCCACCCACCATCCCTATACACCAACTCTCCACCATAGGGTTGAGGGCTCCTCGGGCCCACCTCCCGGGCCCAACTACTAACATATCCTGACATTGACAATTTATATACCACCATTATACTTTATATCTCTCTTACTCCTTTTATTACCATTATCCAACTGACAATTGACACTGTTATCATGACATTCCTCATGCATTATACTCTACTTACCTCATTACATTGAGGCCTTGTATTCATTCACATATCTAATTGTTCATGCTTGATTTGTACTATCCTTGAATATTCTGGCACTTCTGAATAAAGTGCCCTTTTATCCACTCACGCCTCCTCGTCCTTCCTTGCTGTGCATCAAAGCAATTTCAAATTGATACTTATCTGTTTCCTAGCATGGCGCTCAGCATTACTAGGGCAGGTTAGCTCAGTGTCAGGATAATTGAACAAATGCGCTACAGTAGTATATAGTGGCATTTATTCTTTCTATTTAGCTTGTTGCAGTTAAATTCAAGATGTTGATGGTTATATATAGTTCGAGGATTTCAGGCACTTAACCCTATCGATCTATGTCATTAGTTGGGTGGGTGGGATGGCAAATCCACAGCAAAGTAACACATCCAATTGGTTGAAAGGCTCTGGTCGAAGTGTCTAGACTTTCTAACTGAGTCATAGCCATTGCTCTGAATTTACAGTAGGTGGCACGTTGGTCAGCGGCGAATGCTAGTTCACAAAAACAATACAGGTGGCGCCAATGGTCACACTTAAATCTACTGCGCAGTTTCGCTAACTGCGTAATATCGGTTTCAAGGAATTTACAGTAGGTGGCGCATCAGTCGACGACCATTTGGTTAGTTCGGAATTACAATATAGATGGCGCCAATAGTCGCTTCGAAATCTACTGGGAATACACAGTCTCACGATATCAATTACCCATGTTGCGCACATCATGGACAATATGACTGAGTGGGATATCGGGTCATGGTGCTGATGGCCTGATTTCCCAGTGGGGCGGCACTATATATTTGCCATGAGTGCGCACTTTTAAAAGTTGGTACCCGTGCTGATATGATCTTAGATTTTGCCAGGATTTAAAACTCCAACGACCAACCAACGAACTGACATCAAACAGCCCTATCTATGCATGGCGTTTACACAATGCGCCATGAAGCGAGTCACCGAATCACTTAACCCATCATCAATAGGATGCATGTCAGGCCGACCGGTTTGTATAACAACCGATGCTTATCCAGCGTCGTCCACACGTCTCTATCTGTTTACCTGCAGCAGCAAGTATTTAGTAAACCACAGTTGGCAAAATCCAGACTTGAACATCCTGCTGAGAGCCAGCTCAATACAGAGAAATTAAATAAGAAGCCACTCGGAAATGTTCGCATTTCAATGTGATGTGTGATTTACCACCGAGTGTGCTGTTTAACATCCACCACCTTTGATGAAATATCTTACAGAGATGAAATACAAATCTGGGTTTTGCAAGCTGTGGTTTACTAAATACTTGGCGCTGCAGGCTAGTGAATACAGATGCATAGGAGACATCAGACAAACATCAGTAGTAGTATGGGCGGGTCGGCCTGAAGTGCGCCCTGTTGATGATGGGTTAGGTGATTCGGCGATGCTCTGTGTAAGCGCTACACACAGCCCACCTGAACCAGAACGCGGCCGGTCCCACAACCTGGAAGCACCGACCCATCCTACCAATCAGGCTTTTAGCGCATTTAGGAATTAAGTCCCAGAAGGCTTTGCGCGCAAGGCCGACCTTTATGACACGTGACTAACAAACCTGACTCCGCCTTTCTTTCATCTGAGGCTTTGAACGATCAAGTGACCGTAGGTCTATGATTTATGCGCGAGATTACCTTTCATCCTAATGATTGCCAGGTAGCTCTGCCTACTTCTTAACCGAGCACATAATCAGGATAAGCCTTCTCCTTCTAACCATGTCATCACACGGCTACAAACAGGTCCGTTAAATGAGGCATAGCGACAGATGAGATCCGATCAGTGCGACAGAACAGGTGAACATAATCACAAACCCGCCAGACGGGATGGCCGAATGAGTTAAGCGCCTGTCTCTCGTTTTGGTAGATCGGTGGATTCGAACCCATGGGTTCGAACTCTGGTCGTGTCAAACTAATGACTTTAAGATTTATACTTGTCGCTTCCTAGCCTGGCGCTTGCAATTATTAGGATAGGACAAATGACTGGTTGGCTCAGTGTCGGGATAATGTGACTGAGTGGAATATCGGGTCATGGTGCTGGCAGCCTGGTATTCCAGTTGGGCAGCACTATAAAGTCGCCATGAGTGCGCACTGTCACTAGTCGGAACCCGTGCTTATATGATGACTTAGTTGTTGCCAGGACGTAAAACTCTAAGAAACAACTAATTAGTCCCAAACCCAAGTAACCGTTGTTATATTTGTGTCGTCAATTGGTGATCACACATGATATGACCTTACATGTTGCTAGGACGTAAAACAACAACATCAAACAAACAAACATCTCACTGACATGGTTCGGCCATGCCTACACTTAGAACTGTTTGCGTATTTTGTACACAGTTTTAAGCCAGGTTATGCCAATACGCAAAATTAATATTGTGTACACCAATACAAATTTGGAAAGTACACAATTCTGTTTTTAAGTGCACAATTTGTTTTTCACAGGGGCCGTATTCATGACGCGGTGTTAGCGAGCCAAAACTGGTTTTGGCCGGGATTTCTGGGTTAGCGGCGAAAACTCAGTACACAAGTAGTGGTGTTAGCGCAAACACACCGAGTGTAAGCTAACACCGCATCGTGAATATGGGCCCTGGGTTGTTGCGTATTTTGTGCACAATGCTAACCTGGAGTATGCTAATACACATCACTATTTTAACAATTACCAATTATTTGGAAAGTACACAATTTTGGTGTGGAAAGTACACACATTATTTCCACTGAAGTACCCAAATAGGGAATCTGTGGTTGGCAAGACCTGCCTTCAAATACGATTGTAATCTATTTTGTACAAAGTTTTAAGCCGGAGTATGCCAATGCATAACATTCCGATTTTGTATGCTAACAACACTTTCGAAAGTACTTTTTTTTTTTTAAAGTACACACTTTTTTACTGGAGTACCCAGAGGGTACATTTGGGGTTCGGCAAATCTGGTGCTGTAAAAGTAAAACATCTGAACACTTTGACTTCTGGATACTGAATGCTTTATTCACCGTCCTGGGGCCATATGCACCAATCGGAGTTAGAGCCTTAACCGCGGTTTGGGTATCTCCACACGGCTAACTGTGGAAAATTGGTATGCGCCAGCGCTAACCGCGGACCGTAGCCTAGGCTAAGCTACCCCAGTTTCAAACCAGGTTTAACTGCTAGTCGAGGCGGTTAGTGTGCGTGTATGGATGTAAATCTATTCAATGCGTTCATATTTAACAGAGTTACATAGTCAAATAGTGACATTTTATTAAATTAACCCTAAAATCAAAGCTAGATTAACGCTGATGCCGTAACGGCGGCGATATTACTAGTTATATTTTCGAATCGACGACCTTACAGTAAACACACCGCCACTGCCGCCAGTATGTAACGCGACGTCGATGCAGCAGTGGCGGCGATTTGTTTACTTTAGGTTCGTCGATTCGAAAATATAAATATTAATATCGGCGCCAATGCGGCAGTAGCCTTAATAATGCTTCGAATTTAGGGTTAAATTGATCAAATTTCACTTGTTGTGTATGTAATTCTGTTAAATATGATAGCATTTAATATATTTGAGCCTAATATATGCCGACAAACGCAGAGGGAATTCCCAAATCTATAAATAAACTCACGGTCAGCTATCCGCCCCGGCTAAAACATTGACGCATACCAGTTTATTTTTTTCACGGACCCCCCAATACCCGGAGCTAGCTGAACGGAGTTAATGCTCTAGCTCCGGTTACGACTAGCACAACTTGGTGCATACGGGCCCAGGGCTCTGAACCACCGGCTAAACTTTCCATGATGTCATCTCATTAACATATTCCTTTGTTCTCTCTCAATGCCTGGATTCTATTATGCATCTGTTTGGTTTTTGGAGTTTTACATCCTGGCAACATCTAAGGTCATATCAGAATGGACACCAACTTGTGATAGTGCACACTCATGTTGACTTTATAGTGCTGACCCACTGGGAAATCAGGCTGCCAGAACCATGACCCGATATCCCACTCAGCCAGATTACCCAGAAACTGAGCTAACCAGTTCTTGCCCTATCCTATTAAAGCCAAGCGTCAGGCTAGGAATCGACAAGTATCAATTTTATAAGTCATTGGTTTGACTCGACTGGGAACCAAACACCTGATCTCCCCAATGGGAGGCCTATCCGCTCTACCAATTAGGCCACCGTGCCTGGTTACACACACAAAAGCCTCTAAGTGAATCGTGACGGGCAGATCACAAGTAGGATTCAATATGCAGGGGAGAGGGATGAAGACACCAGAGAACCTTGTCAGATCAAAGCTACCCACCTTAACATACGCATCTTCTGTTCCCAGAGAGCATTGCGCCCAAAAAGCACGGAATCAGATCCACAGTGCACTGAGTGCTGTAACATAATGGCAGAGGCGGATTGAACAATAGCTGCTCTGTATGTAGAAGGAAGGATGCCAGTGTCCTTTGCCAGTTCACTGCTTCAGGTGAGTGATAATAGGGTACGTTGCAGTTACACACCATTATTTTCTAGCGATGGGCAGAATTCAAAATAAATGTCACCTCCAGGTTCATTAGTCATTCCATTAGAGATCATCATGTCATGGTCGTGTATTCTACGTGGTTTGATGGACAGTACCTGACAGACTATGCTTGATTCTGGAAGCCATGTTGTCAACTCTATATTTCCACAAGGTGACAGCATACATAGACAATAGATCACTGAGATGGTAGGGTGGCCCATAAGCACAGCATATATAGACGGTTCCAGCGGCGCGGTGCATTGTGGGATGCATCAGAGAAAAACAAAGCCACGAGAAGCACATGGCACATGCTAATACACTGGGTGCAGCTATGAAATTTGCTAGTTTCAGCTCATCTCAGCTCTTGTTTGAAACATAGAATACCAACTAAAAAAATATATATAATAAATTAAGATATTAATCTTTTATCCAGCATTGCATTTACATCAATATAACCAGCACATCTTATGCCATGTGCATTTAGATTTAGACAAATCTAGGCACTCAGACTAGGGTTAGAGCCATAGCCAGAGTCTGTTTTATTTATTTTATTCATGTTTTTATTTATATTCTATGTTTTATGGAGAGTTGTGTCTTAAACATATACATTATTTTATTATATTGCATCCTTCCATCCATGTTTATGCCAAATTGTTATGTATTTCTAGTTATTTTGAATAAAATGCCAGTTTTTCCCTACGCATATCGGCAACCTCAATGGGCGTACACCTTTGCTTTGCTCCCAATGCCATTTTCAGCGCATGCACAGTCGGAACTGTGATGTAGTCAATTGTGACAGCCAGGACTGAAGACGTATTGATGTAGTTCAAAGTGAGTACTAATACCTAGGTCACAAATGCTGCGGGCGGCATACAGTGCTGCGGGCTGCAGTGTGTCTTGTGGTTTATGTAAATATTACGGTATTGCGGTCTGCGGTTTATCTATTCACAAATAGTACAGTCACCGAAAGGTGCTTGGGGTTTGTGTTCAACTTTATACACATATTTAATATATAAAAACTTAAATTTCTTAATATTGATCACACAAACATGAATATTGTACCATATTGATATTCATTGATGTCTAAAAAGGTGACCTGACGGTGCTGTGGCATCCTTGCAGCCTGCAGCATTGTGATTTTGCGAGGTTAAGATAAAACTTCAACTTAAAACAACCGCGACCACAACTCACTTTACGGTCGTCGATGCAGCTACTTATTATCGACGTAAGGCTTTTGTAAATGAGGCTTAAGAAATGTACTGCCTCATTCTGTTCTCAACAACAAATCAAATAAGTTTAATAGACGAGATCACCGTTCCGAATGTGCATGCGCTGAAAACGGCGTTGGCAGCAAAGCAAATGCGTACGGCCATTCAGTTTGCTGATATGCATAGGGCACAACTTCCATTTTATTCAACATTAATAGAAATACATAACAATTTGGCATAAACATGTATGCACACATACAATATAATGATGTGTTGAATATAACTAAGACAACACTAGCCATAGTTAAACATTTTGAGCTCCCCTGTCTCGCCCCGCTCCCTGTCCCGCCCCGCTCCCTGTCCCGCCCCGCCCCGCCCCGCCCCGTCCCACCCCGCCCCGCCCCGCCCCGCCCCGCCCCGCCCCGCCCCGCCCCGCCCCGCCCCGCCCCGCCCCGCCCCGCCCCGCCCCCCGCCCCGCCCCGCCCCGCCCCGCCCCGCCCCGCCCCGCCCCGCCCGCCGCGCCCCGCAGCGCCCCGCCCCGCCCCGCCCCGCCCCGCCCCGCCCCGCCCCGCCCCGCCCCGCCCCGCCTGTTGCCGGGTGGCATGTGGCAGGCTGCCGGCCACCGGACAGCGGAGCTGTGAGGGCATCGATCACTGCCTCATCCCACACACACGGACACGGACCACGGACTACAGAGACGGACACGGACACACCCTGCACAGTGAGCTGCCGGTAGCCACACTTAGTGCCCGATGCTCAGTATTCGGTATGGTTCACTGTGTTCTCTCTATTTATTCTGTGTTCTCACTATTTATTCTGTGTTCTCACTATTTATTCTAGAATGTGTCACTGGGCAATGCGGTCTGTGTCACGCTTATATTGAACACATGAAAGACAATGCTGATCAAATAGAAAGGAAACCTGTTAAATTTGGTCAGGGATCAATGAACATGCCTTGTCGCAAACAGAAACCTACTCCGTTTATTGTGCTGTTTAAAATTTTCTTTTAATGTTTATTGTGCTGCTCTTTTTCTGATATTTAGGACCAGACGGGATGGTCGAATGAGTTGAGTGTCCATCTCCCGCTTTGGAAGATTGTGAGATTCGAACTAACAAATGTTTGAATCCTGGTCGAGTCAAACCGAAATTGGTACTTGCCCCTTCTTAGTAATGCCCTCATCATTGTTAGGATAGGGCAAGGACTGGTCAGCTCAGTGTCAGGATAATGGAGACTGAGTGGGATATCAGGTCATGATGCTGGTAGACTGGTCTCCCAGTGGGGCAGCCCTATGAAGTCACCATGAATGCGAACTGTCTCAAGTCACTGCCCTTTCCTATATGAGCTTAGATGTTGAGACGGACGGGTAAGAAAGTATGGCAGTGTTGACACAAGCCGACTGTATCAGTGCAATTTGTGCAGGAAGGCGCATGCGCGTGGATACAGCCGCGCATTCTGAACACACTCACACCCTGGGCGTAATCGATTAATCAACTTGGGTCACCCGAGCCACTTTTTGGCACATGCGCAGATCCTACAGACTCGAGGTGAATAAACGAATACGCTCCGGGTGGACAAAATGTTGGCTTAAACTAAGACGTAATATGTTTTTTGAATAACTGATATATGTACAGCATAATATGATTTAAAGTATTTTATGATTGTAGAAGCTGACAATCTGGGTTATTTAAAAAAAAACACCATTAAAACAACACATAGGAGTTGTACTGGTAGCGGTTATCCTACAGGTACCAGCACAGATGTGATGTCATCGCTCCTAGCAAACCCAAGCCAAGAGGTGGGTTACTGGAGTCGGGTCCTTTTGCACACTGCACGTGTCTTTGTCGAGTCCACTCGCGGTGTTCTATTTGAAATTCTGACGACTCGGGTGAGCCGAGTCGCCCGGGTCGTGTTAATCGATTACGGCCCTTGGTAGCTGACCACGGTGGTTGGTGAGCCCTTAGTGACACAGCGTCCTGGCAGGTGCCGCGAGTGTCGCGGTTGTCACGGGGCGGCCCTTGGAGGTGGTCTCGGTGACGAGGGAGGGGGTCGATGGCGGGTTCCCTTGGTCTGGGCACGGCGCGGGAGACCGGCATTGTCTCGGGGACCTGGCGGGCGTTTCGCTTTTGTTCTCACCGAGGCCACAGGTCTTTGATCCGCCTGTGAGTGGGGGGAGGGGGACGGTAGAAGAAGGTGGGGTGAGGGGTGAGGGGCGAGGGGTTGGGGTGGGAGATAGATTGGAAACATCATGGTCAGATAAAGCCGGGAGCTGATGGCTCCATCTGACAAACTCTCCGAGTCTTCTAGGATCCAGGCCGCGGCTTTTAGCTCCTGTGTTCACCGCCTACAGAGCCGGACAGGTCGGGGTTGAGGGCGGGGGTACGGTCGCTGGGCCGGGCCGGCCGTGGTGCCGGGGGAGAGGGCGGGGTGAGCCCTGGGAGCGTGTCGGGCTCTGGGGCTGGGCGGGCCGGGGAAGGGGGCGGGCCGGGGGAGACATGGGTCGGAGGGGTGTGGGGGGGGGGGGGGCGTGGGTCGTGACCGGCCAGGACGGCTGTGGGAGTCGGGAGGGCAGGGGGCAGGGGGCGGGCTGGGGGAATGGTGGCAGTGGGGGGAGTGGGGTGGGGGTTCTGGGGCTGGACGGGCCGGGGCAGGGGCGGCCGCCAGTGCACTGCTGGGGTCGTCCGAATACTGCGTCAGTCTGTTCGCTAACATGGAAAGCATGTTGTTAATGAAACAGCCCGTGGTATCGCTGCCTTCCCTCCTTCCAACAAAAACACAGCCTCTCCGACCACCCAGAAGTCCTACCGTGCCTGTGATCATAAGTAGTTTGTTTCTGTTTTGTTTGTTGGCGTTTTACATCCTGCCAACATCTAAGACCATATCAGGATGGGTACCGACTTGTCATAGTGCACACTCATGGCGACCTTTATAGGTCAGCCCAACTGGGAAACCAAACGGCCAACTCCATGACCCAATTTCCCACCCATGTCATATTATCCGGATACTGAGCTAACCAGTCCCTTGCCTTAGCCTAGTAATGCCAATAGCCAGGCTGGGTAGCGCAAATTATACATTTGTAAGTCATCGGATTGACTCTGAGGAGCATTCCCTTAAAATTGCACCCCAAAATAAGTATATTGTGAACAAACTAGTTATAGAGTAAATTAAGTAAATTTTGAGTGAGTGATGATAATCGAGAATTCCATACTTGCTCCTTCCTCACACCCACCCACCAGGTGGAAGAGTACCATGACGCCTCGAGCGAGACTAGAACCCATACCTTTGCCAATGTGCAGCGACAGACATAGCCTAACCATTAGTCTCACGGCAGCTGAGTGTACCTCACTCCGTCGGCTTGGATTTCTTAGAGATGCGATATGATGATGCGGATATTTGCGGATATTTGCTTGTTGTTAGTAATTCGGGCTCTGGTATCGGATGAAGGTCGTCTGGCTAATCTTACAAAGTAGGCACACAGAACTCTGGGTGATGTGTGTTACTAGTAAGTCATCCAGCACCGATGTTAATGCTGTACGAGGTGCATGAACATTTGGCCGCGTTCAGAGTACACCTGCGAGTCGACTCCGAGTCGGCTCTTAGTCTTCCTTTCGTGTATTTGCATTCAGGGTACGCCTCTGAGACATCTTCAGAGACATCTCCACTTTCAGACAGGAGACAAAAAGTGCCTCGAAAATGGCTGCCAAATTCAGTGGTTTCAGCCAATCAGAGCTCTTCTTTTCCATTTTAAATTGCTGCCCCCTAAAGGGGTGGTGGCCATTTTTGATGCAACCAACTGCTTTTGCCGTTCAGACTAGCAAGAATTTCTCCAAGACGCCTCCGAGTTGTACCTTGAATGCTATGTAAAGTCGACGGCTGGAATCTGTGGTTGTGTAGGCAGCCTATTGGAAATCAATACAGGCAAGAAGAGAAAGGAAGAGTATAAAGAATGAAAGTAGAGAGAGAGCTTGTACCCTCAGGTTTATTATTATATAGTGGTACATGGACCTGGTATGGCATACCACCTGACCAGTATCTCCAATGAGCAACAAGCATTTATAGTTCCACCAATGAACAGTAAGCATTCTTGTGTCACCATGGCTACTGTGATCTGCCAACCACCACCACCATGCGGTGTGGCTGCTTGGCCGCCACCTGCCTGAGCTGTGTGTGTGGTGCACCTGGCACTATATACCATTTACATTAATAGACCATTTGTACTCCATTATAGACCATTTACATTCCCCACCAATGCCTGAGATACCCTGACATACCACAAAGTACATACACGTCCACGGTAATCGGAAATCGGTAATCGGAAGTCGGTAATCGGGATTCGGTAATCGGCAATCAGTAATCAAAAGTCGGTAATAGGCAGTAGCTAATCAGCAGTCGCTAATCGGAAATCGCTAATAGGAAAGTCGCTAATCGTGATTCATTAATCGGTGGCAGTTGGTAAATGACAGCTGCTAATCGGCAGTCGGTATTCGGATATCGGTAGTCGACACAGTCGTTAATTGGCAGTTGGTAACTGGATGTTGCTATTCTGCAGTCGCTAATTGGGAGTCGTTAATCGGCAGTCGGCAATCGTCAGTCTGTAATTGGTAGTCGGTGTTTGACAGTCGGCAATGTCTGTATCTCCTTGTCTATACTTGTTTTATTGTTTGATGTCGCAGCGATTAATTAGAAACACTCTCCATCTTAATGAGTCGTGTCCCATGGAATGTCAGAGCTTTACAGTGCTTCCCCACTGGGAGACGACGTTGCCGGCACGTGACCCAATTTCCTACTCAGTCACATGGTCCTGAGACTGAGATAACCAGTATTTCCCCTATACTAGTAATGGCTTCCGATCTTGTTTTTTTCAATATGGGTTGTCTTGATGTTTACTGAAATAACAATGTGGTAGTGGTAGTAAACAAAAGTGAAATTGGGAGAAGGCGACCAGGTGACTGATGGCAATACAAGTGGTTCGTGAGTAGTACATAGCAAGGGGCATTAAACGCAGGTTGGATAAATGAAATAATCTGGGCCCGTATGCAGGAGTCGGTGGTATTCGGTGGTAGCGAGCCAAAACGGTGGTAGGAGGGAATTTCCCGGGTAGGGGGGAAAAATGGTATGCACGAGGCGGTGATAGCCCTAACACCAAAAGCTTAACCGGTGTTACCCTACACCTGATAAATAGGAGGTATAGCGAGTTTATTAGGCCCAAATCTATTCAATGCTGTCATATTTTAAAGAATTACATACGCAAAAAGTGAAATTTCATGAAATTAACCCTAAATTTGAAGCAATATTAATGCTGCCACCGCAACAGCGGCGATATTAATATTTATATTTTCGAATCGACGAACGTAAAGTAAACAAATCGCCACCGCCGCTACATCGACGACGCTTTCCATACTGGTGGCAGCGGCGGTTGCTTGCATTCGTCGATTCGAAAATATTAATATCGCCGCCAGTATTAATATTGCTTCGAATTTAGGGTTAATTTCCTGAAATATCACTTATTGCATATGTAATTCTGTTAAATATGATAGCATTTAATATATTTAAGTCTATTACACAGAGGGATTTCCCAAATCTATAAATAAATTCACGTTTAGCTATAATGAAAGTGTTACGTGCTCCTGCATACCACTTGACACAGTTCCCGACGTCGGCGATAGCTACACGGTGATACGCGCGAACACCAAAAGCCGCTACCACCGACTCCTGCATACGGGCCCAGGGCAGGAGCAGAGGGAGAGAGGCATAAGGCTCTGGGTTTGAATGCCAATTATTCATGGACATGGGGAATTAATTAATTAAGAGAGAGTGGAAAGTGATTCCTCTCAGCTTCCTAAGGCATGCCTGGAAAGAGAGAGGATGGAGAGACAAGAGGAGGATGCGGCCTGCTGGGGTGAATGACTGGTGAGAAATGGGGGTTGGGGGAGGCGGCAGGGCGCAGGAAAGGGGCGTAGAGCAGGTGTGAAAGCTGAGGGCAGGGATGAGGGGGGGGGAGTGAGGGGAAGGGGGAGAGGCCAGGGGCGGGAGGTTGATCGGTTGGTTGGTTGTTGGAGTTTTACATCCTGGCAACATCTAAGGTCATAGCAGGTCGGGTAATTTTATTGTGTGTTTTGAGGTATATATCCCAGTTTATGTATGCAGTAGCTTTTCTGAGACTGGTTTCTGTTTAATTAGTGGCTTGGTTCTAAACTGTCTTGCATGGTTCTGTTAGATCCAAGAAGTGACCACTAATGATTGTTGCAGATTCTGTGTATTGGAGCTGTGTGTGATTCAGCACGGAGCTGGTAGAGTGGCAACGGTGGCCTTGTGACAGGAAGGATATCAAGGGCACATCTTGAAGCGCCCCCTACCGGAATAGTCACAACATCGGCAAGAACAGCGCCTCACCCTATTCCACCGCATGGCAGACGTCGTCACACTTACGCCTTCCACCCTCTAGCGCCCAATCCACCATTTCTGTTTGTTTGTTGTTGTTTTACGTCCTAGCAACATCTAAGGTCATATCAGGATGGGTACCGACTTGTGACAGTAGGCACTCATGGCGATTTTATAGTGCTTCCCCACTGGGAAATCAGGCCACCGGCACCATGACCCGATATCCCACTCAGTCACATTATCCTGACACTGAGCTAACCAGTCCTTGCCCTATCCTAATAATGCCGAGCACCAGGCTAGGAAGCGACAAGTATAAATTTTTAAGTCATTGGTTTGACTCGACCGGGAACCAAACTTGCGAACTCCCGATCTTCCGCATGCGAGGCCTGTGCTCTACCGATTCGGCCACCACCATTTCTCACACAGTGACGCACACTCAGCTGCCCTGAACCTAACGCTTAGGCTAGGTCGCTAGCTCCGGAATGGCAGTAGTCTGAGTTCTAGTCCCGCTCATGCCATCATATATGTCTTCATTTACACTGACCTCCATGGATGAAATGCCAGATAACCAAGTAGGTGTGGGTCGGTGGATGACCCGAGAGATGACCACTAATAATTCACATTGTTCCCGTCACTACAGTCAATCTAACAAAAAAAAGGCATTCCATTAGGTGCCCGTTGGGTTTTCTGTAATCCGGGCGTGATTATAGGGCTGCAATCCCCTCTTCATTAACGACGCATCTATTAGGTGATCAGGGCACCATTAAAAGGTTACACTCCTATTGTTTCAAAATCCCCCACACAGAACCAGAAGAGCAAAATGCTTTGAGGGTAATCCTAATGGGGAAGCCGGATCTTCTGTGGAGATTTATCTGGCGGGAATATTCACGGCAACATATAGATCGCTAATGCCATAGTCCATTAGTGTGGCTACACAAAACCTGCCTCTCTTCTCATGGTGTTTTTTAATTTCTGTCTGCGTTTCCAGGTAAGTTCGCTACCACTACAGTATCAGCATCTCTCTATTGTGATTGGGCACTAGTTGGCCCAGTGTCAGGATAATGCGACTGAGTGGGATATCAGGACATGGTGTTGGTGGCCTGGTCTCCCAATGGGGCAGCACTATTAAGTCACCACGAGTGCACACAGTCACAAGTCAGTACCCGTCCTGATATGACCTTAAATGTTGCCATGACCTAAAGCTCCAACAACCACCAATTGTGATAGAGAAATCTACTAATGCCAAGTACACACCTACCGTATACGATTCGCGCACTAAAACTCGCGACTCAACCCGACCCGCTTAAAACTGAAAACGGGTCGATTCATTTTTCGAATCGCGAATCGCAATCGTAATCGGCCCGGTTTAGCCCTAAAACTGAGTTTTTAGTCATGAATCGCAATCGCTAGGTGTGTGCGAGGAGCGCACACCTAGCAATTTTTGTGCGCGAAACGGGCAGTTTTAGATCGTATACGGTAGGTGGGTGCACACAAACGGTAGGTGTGTACCTGGCATAAGGAATAAATCCCAGCTATTTGACAACAAACCCTACTTTTGGACTGCAATATGAACTAAATCTTTGGATATGCACCGTCCATGTATGTGTTGGCAGTGTCGTGTTTGACTCGTGGCTGCGTCACGCAGTCATTTCCTCACTGAGGCATTGCATTCTTTGTGGAAAGTGCATCACCATTGTGACATAATCCCGAGCAGATAAGTAAACCCGCAACTTCCCGAAGTTGAAATAAGATACACCTGACCACCGAAGAGCAGCCAACAACTATCATCCATCAACCACCATGAATCGCTAGCTGTTGTTCTTGACCTACCAGACGCGGTGGCCGAATCGGTGGAGTTCGATTCCCGGTCGAGTCTAACTAATGAATTACAACATTGATACTTGTCGCTTCCTATGCTGACGCTCGCCATTAGTAGGATAGGGGAAGGACTGGTTAGCTCGGTCTTAGGATAATGTGACTGAGTGAGATATCAAGTCATGGTCCCATTGGCCTGGTCTCCCTGTGGGGCAGCACTATAAAGTCGCCATGAGCGCGCACTGTCTCAAGTCGGTACCGGTCATAGATATGACATTAGCTGTTGCCTGGACGTAAAACTCCAAGAAAATAACAAACAACAAAGTTCTTAACCTGGATAAGGATTTAGAGTTGCTGAACCAACTACATGCCAGTTTGTTTGTTTGTTGGAGTTTTAGGTCCTGGCAATATCTAAGGTCAACTTAGGACGGAAACTACAGTCAAAGATGGCACCTCAGGCGAGCTGCTCATGCATGGCATGGTAAGTAAGGGCGTGTTCACTAGTACACAGAGCATACAGATGAGTCAGTATAGGGCTACTGTTCTAGCAAACACAGTGCATACATGAGTCAGACTAAACCGGCTTGCTGAAATATGACCCTAGCCTCTAACCAAATAGATAAGCCCTTGATCTGTCGTGATCTGTCTAGTTCTGTGATTCTTCTACCTCTGCTCAGAGATTACTGATGTCCCGAGATGGTTCATTTACAAATCGCCTTGATTTAGAAGTAACTCGACCCTGGAGGATAACACGGGGATGGATCAGGTCATGCCACCAGACCATCCATGGCAGCAGTCCACAGGTATGGCAGCAGTCTTAAGCGCCCGCTCCCCGCTCCCCGCTCCCCGCTCCCCGCTCCCCGCTGTCCGCTCCCCGCTCCCCCACTCCCCGCTTCCCATTCCCTGCTCCCTGCCCCCCGCTCCCTGCTCCCAGCGCACCGCACCCCACGCCCTGCACCCCGCTCCCCGTGCACCTCTCCCCACACATCACGCCCCGGGCACCGCTCCCCGCGCACCACGCCCGCAAACCACTCCCCGCGCACCGCTCGCCGCGCACCGCTCCCCGCGGACCATGCCCCACGCGCCGCGCCTGCACCCTGCTCCGCGCGCACCGTGCCCTGCTTCCCGCTCCCTGCTCCCTGCTCCCTGCTCCCAGTGCACTGCGGCCCACACCCAGCTCCCTGCACGCCATGCTCCATGGCCGCACCCTGCACCCCGCGTTCCGCGCCCCACTCGCAGTGCACGGCGCCGCGCGCCCGGCTTCCTACTCCCCGCTCCCCGGGCCGGGCTCCGCTTACCGCGCCCCGCTGTCAGCACCCCGCGCCTTGTGCCCTACACCCCGCTCCCCGCTCCCCGCTCCCCGCTCCCCGCTCCCCGCCACGGCTTTAATTTCAGAATTTACTTCACACTTCAAATTACTGTAAAACTGCATCGTGCCCCGCACCCCGCTCCCAGCTCCACGCGCACCGCGCTCCGCGCCCCGCACCCCGCATTCCACGCCCCGCTCCCAGAGCCCTGCTCCCTGCTGCCCGCTCCCCGATCCCCACTCCCCGCACCCCACACCCAGCTCCCCGCACGACGCGCTCCGCACACCGAGCCGCACTCCAAGTGCCCCCCGCACCACGCCCCACACCCTGCTCCCAGCACCCTGCGCACCGCTTACCTCCGCTTACCTAGCCCTGCTCCAAGCACCCAGTGCCTTGCGCCCTGCACCCTGCTCCCCGCTCCCCGCTCCCCACTCCCCACTCCCCGCTCCCCACTCCCCGCTCCCCGCTCCCCACCACGGCTCCCCGCTCCCCGCGCATCTATTGAATTGGAAATCTTAAAGCTACAGCTAAAGCCTTGAATGTAAAATGCTTTAATGTACCTCATACTCATTACTTATTGCATGTTGTACACTTTAATTTCAGAATTTACTTCACACTTCAAATTACTATAAAACTATGTACACGTTTGCGTGTACAGACCTATACACCTATGACACTCATGGCACTCACCCCACTGACACATGATATATATTTCATTTACCCCCAAACAAGAATGAATATGATTCATTTACGAAACGTCTGGAGAAATATCAGTCATACTTGAGATGGAAATTTGTCTGGGGCTTGTTAGTGAACATTGAGAGCTGGGAGTGTCGCCCTGTAGAGGGAGAGTGGCGTAAGATAGCCTCCTTAGGCTGATGAATTACAGGGAAGTTGTTAAATTTCTGTATGAAATTAAATAATTGTTGTTGTGTTCAAGATCAATTGTCCATGATTAACATCGTCTCTGCTTAATACAAAAGAAACCAATGAACAGATGCAAAATTAAATATTGGCAGTGGGGTTCTTATCAAGAATAAAATATGTCAAATATGGTTAATACTGATAGTTAATAACAATAATGTGATCCGAATCCACCTCCAATGGATGTGCAAGAGTCATCTATCTCAGAACAAATATAATAACAAGATATTGGCACAGGGATTCTTATCAACGATAAGGTCAATCTTGATAGTTAATAACAATAATGTGATCCGAATCCACCTGCAATGGACGTGCAACAGTCATCTATCTCAGAACAGATACAATAACAAGATATTGGCACAGGGATTCTTATCAACAATAAGGTTAATATTGATAGTTAGTAAGAGGAATGTGATCAGAATCCACCAGCCATGGACGTGCAACAGTCATCTATCTCGGAACAAATAAAATAATACGATATTGACACAGGGATTCTTATCAACAATAAGGTCAATATTGATAGTTAATAAGAGCAATGTGATCAGAATCCACCAGCAATCGATTTGCAACAGTCATCTATCTCGGAACAACTGAAGAGCTCTTTTCCAAATCGCAAAAAGCGCCAATCCAAAAAATGAGCTTGCAATTCCGATGCCAAGCTCGTAGCTTGTGCTTTGGAAAACAGCTTTTCATATATATATATATAAAGAGCTTTATATGTATGTACATATATGAAGAGCTCTTATCCAAAACATGAGCTACGAGCTTGGCATTGGCATTGCAAGCTCATTTTTTGCATCGGAGTTTGGAAAAGACCTATTCAATTATCTACCCCATGAAGTAAGTAACATTAATGTACACACACTATATAGTGCTATTGAGTTGTGGCCATGGGTATGCGGGTATTGCAGTACCTCTGATACTTTAGGTGCTAAAATACCTCAGTAGGTTTCACACCCCTGCCTTGCAAAGTTATAAACCACTGCCTTGTGGTACAGGCTCTTGATAGAACCAAAGGCTAAGGGAGCAAACCCTAGCAGAAAATCATGTTTCTATGGCAGCATTAAGGGTGATGATGAACTCCCAACATCTGCCAACCAGCCACTGCAGGGACAAATAGTTTGCGCCTGTCTTGACGCCTTGTTCTTGCTGATGTGAGACCTCTATTTGCTCCCCGAGAGAGTGCTGCTAGTAACTTGCAAAAAGCCAGCAGCACTTCAACACTTTGCAAGCAGCTTTTATACAATGTACAACCACACGAAATAGAGTAGAGGCTAAGTAATGAAAGCAGTCTTTATCGCAATGCGACTGACAGCATGATGATGATGATGATGATGAGTTGTAGCCAACTGATGGCATGGGGTATAACTACAAACCTCCTCTCTGTGGCCGCGCCGTTAAAGCCGGTTCTGAATTTCTTTTTTCTTGAAGATTTATACTGCCTATCATGGATAAACCTGAATAGACTTGTTTTCACCATTAGACAGTTTGTCGATAGAAAGCCCGAGTCTACACTTTTACCGACCCAAGGGATTTTTAACCTCCCACACCACATAGACATGATATGAGAGCAATTGGCCTTTGATGACGCTTTAAGTTATACACAGCGGTGGAAATCCAAACTGGCAGAGGTGGGGGCATGGGGAATCGAACCACTGACCTTCAGATTAGGAGTCCGACCTAGAAAAAAGTCAGACACTCTAACCACTCCGCCACAATGCTGACTATTGTCGGGGTTGCATAAGTCCCCACCAATACACAGCCACGACAATGGCCGGTGTTAATCATTGATGTTGCCTTCCGTCATCACCACTGCTACACAGGTTTCCTCTCAGAGATTCCTCCTTTACCTGATGAGGTTGCCGAATTTGTAGGGTGCAAGCTTCCATGTGGAAGGTCGGGACTTCCATTTCCGGTCGAGTCAAATCAATGACTTACAAAATTGATACTTGTTGTACAAATCGTTGTATTCCTCACAATTATTGCAATGTTTTGGTGACTCAGCTTTTGCTGTTATTTCACATGAATTTAACCACTTCAGAATTGCATCAGGCATAACTTATTGTCTGTTATTTGTGAGCAGGTCGGAGCATTTCATATATCTATGTAAATTTAAATGTAAACATATCAATCAATCAATCAATAGTTCCATCCTCTAGTCGAGGGTTGGATGCAATGGTTCTCCACTTGTCCCGATGTTGTGCTGTTCTGATAGACTGTGAATAATTCAAGCCTGTCCACTGTGAAATATTTGTAAACTAATGATGTTCTTGGTCTCCCTCTCCCTCTGCTGCCATTCACCTTCCCTTCCAACAATGTACGGTATATTGAACTCTGACGAATGATGTGGCCAAAATAAATAAGTTTCTTTGTCTCTATAGACTATAGTGGCAAACAAGCGTTTCTTATTTTTTAATTTTTCTGAGAACTTCTTTGTTGGTGATCTTCTTTGTCCATGATATTTTCATCATCCTTCGATAAGTCCTCATCTCAAATGCTGCTAAACGTTTGTACATTTTCTTAGAGATTGTCCATGTCTCAGCCCCATACATTAGAGTAGACCACACATAACACTGAAGAAAATACGCTTCCTTGTTTGTATTAATATCTTACTTGATGTTAAACACTCTATTCATTTTGGAGAATGTTGTTCGGGCTATTGTTATCCTTCTTTTAATTTCTTCCTCACATCTCCCATCATTTGTAATCTTTTGTCCGAGATATATGAATTCGGATACTTGTTCTATGTTTGTGCCATCTATGGTTATATTGACATTTGGTTTATCTGTCTTTTTACTTATAACCATTGTTTTGGTCTTCCTGGCATTCATCTTCATGTTGAATAGTATTCCAGCTTTATTGATTCTATTCACTATATCTTGTAGGTTTTTCTCACTGTCTGCTAGTATTACACTGTCATCGGCATATCTAAGATTGTTGATGTTCATGCCACCTATTGTCACTCCCTTGCAATCTTCAATGTGTCTGAAAATCATCTCTGTGTACAGGTTAAATAGACATGGTGACAATACACACCCCTGTCGAACTCCTCGTTTAATCATAACTTCATCCGATAGGCCCTGCTCCATTTTTATAAATGCACGTTGTGTCCAGTATAAGTTCACAATTAGTTTACATATAAATGTGATTAATTAACGAGGGTAACATCATTCAGACCAGTAACCATTCACCATGAACATCTGGTACTCTGCACCGACCTCTCAGGCAAGGAGCCTCATAGACAGATCGGTATGGGTAGGTTGGTAACATCAGCCAACCTATGTGGTGAAATAGTTAGCACTTTTTCTTTTGTTGGTCCATTAGTTGTTTAAGCAGGGGAAATTTCAGTCATAGACAACTGGTCTTCCTCATTCCACTGCTGGTCTACACTTTTACCGACCCAAGGGATTGTTCACCTCCCAAAACCACATAGACATGATATGAAAGCAACCAGCCTTTGATGACGCTGTAAGTTATACACAGCGGTGGAAATCCAAATTAGCAGAGCTGGGGGCACAGGGAATCGAACCACCGACCCTCAGATTAGGAGTCTGACCTAGAAAAAAGTCAGACACTCTAACCACTCTGCCACAGAGAACGCCGCTCTAGGCGAAATATTTCCCGTTTTCATCACTCCCACGACAAATATGACATTTGCTGCTATCACGCCGTTAATCCATCAGCAATCAATCAATCAACAAAATACTTGTTGAACACACACACTGGACCGAGGCAATGCTGTCGCTGCTTCTTGACGTCACAGAGGTAGAGACTAAGCAGTGTGCTTGCCAACAGAAGCCGTCCTGCGCCAGTCAATGTGCGGGCCGGCTGTCGGGAGCTGGTGCGACCCCTCCCCCCCCCACACACCCACACCCACACCCACACCCACCCCGGAGACACCATGACAGACGGCATGTCACGTGGCCTGGTGTATATCTTATATGGGTTCAGTGTAGGAACGCCCACAGGGCATCCAGAACGCGGCGGAATAACGACATGTGTATTGGTGGAGACTTATGCAACCCCTACAATAGGCTCCACGTGAAACTTGTCTGATATTGTCTCTCTTTTTTGTACATTAGTTGATTAAAGTTACATAGTCCGACGGTTTTGAGTTTGTGTCATTTTCTGGGATAAATATATTAGGTTGATGGCGGGCGGCGGGCGGCGGGCGGCGGGCGGCGGGCAGCGGGCCGCGCGCGGCGGGCTCGTGGTGTCGGCGCGTCACATGGCAGCGCCACCTATCGGTGCGCCCAGCGCCTGCGCACTGCGCGCGCGTCTAGTTACACCACGTGAGAAATCTTCCCGACACTCTCCAGTCACATGGCGCCTCGTCTGTCACTCCAATGAATGTGGCAATACACTACTACCACCACTACCACTACCACTACTACTACTACTACTACCACCACCACTACCAATACCACTACTATTACCACCACTACCACCACTACTACTACTACCACCACAATTACTATTACCACCACTACCGTTACTACTACTACCACCACTACCACCACTACAACTATTAATACAACCACTACCAATACTACTACCACCACTACCACTACCACTACTATTACCACCACTACCACCACTACCACCACTACTACTACTACCACCACTACCACTACCACTACCACTACTACTACTACTACTACAAGCACTACAACTAATACTACTACCACCACTGGCACCACCAGTACTACTACTACCGCCACTACCACTACTACCACCACTACCACTACTACTACTACCACCACTACCACTCCTACTACTACCACCACTACCCGTACTACTACGACTACCACAACTACTACTACTACTACCACCACTACTACTACTACTACTACCACCACCACTACCACCACTGCCACTACTACTAACAAAGCCTCCCAAATTCCTTTAACCAGGTCCTACAATTCGTTTTCAGTATCTTTGTGCAAAATACCATCAGCTGAGTGACTTCCGGTTTGAAGTCCCTACATTAGCCTGTGACGCAGCTGTGTGTCCGTAGCAGCGTCCCATTATAATGACGTCATGCACCACTTTCCTTCTTTACGTCACAGGGGCCACCCACACGCCCCTGTCAGTGTTCGCCGCCTCACACTTTACGTGACGTCATTTCGCGGCACTTCCTGCCACCTCCAATTATCACCCAGCGACTTCTTACCGAACTCTCCAGGTATAGCCATTGCCGGCACTTCGCTGCACACCTTGGCTGACAGCGGTGGGGTTGTATACTCCGCCTGGAGAGTGGCGGCGCGCCTCCGCCATTGCTCCCAGCGCCCTCTAGCAGCGCCTGTCTGCACCACACGGCCAGAAGTCACGCCAGATCTCACGCGCGATGGCTGTCTCGCGTGACTTGTTCGCGTTAGTCCGTAACCCCCCCCCCCCCCCCCCCCCCCCCCCCCCCCCCCCCCCCCCCCCACCCCCCCTCCCCCCCCCGGCCGCCAACCCAATGGGTCAGCTTGACTAACAATTCATGCTAGATTTCAATGGAGGTCACTGAGCTAATAATAATATATATGTTGATCAAACCGCAGAAAATATAAGCTTAACATAACGCGCATAGTAACTAAATACCAGACCGTCGGAGCTTTTACTTGACCAACATTCTGGCGAGCTGGTTGTTTGTGGGCGTGTATTTGTTGATGCACCGCGGCTGCTCAGGCCCTGGCCGCGCATCTAATAGCTGTATTCCGGAAGTGCCTCGATGACAGATGCGCGCGCACTACAAAAGCATAGCTCCCCCCGGCATGCCACCCGATGATGAGCCACTGCAGCCTCAGGTTCAGCCGAGTCGCTTCATTCAGATTGTCGTTACGCCCGACTCGGGGCGCCGCCTACCGGGCCCTGATGCCCGACTCGGGGTGCCGCCTACCGGGCTCTGATGCCCGACTCGGGGCGCCGCCTACCGGGCCGTGATGCCCGACTTGGGGCACCGCCTACCGGGCCATGATGCCTGACTCGGGGGGCCGCCTACCGGGCCATGATGCCCGACTCGGGGCGCCGCCTACCGGGCCGTGATGCCCGACTCGGGGGGCCGCCTACCGGGCCCTGATGGCCGATTCGGGGCGCCGCCTACTGGGCGGTGATGCCCAACTTGGGGTGCCGTCTACCGGGCCGAGATCCCCGGCTCGGGGCACCGCCTACCGGGCTGTGATGCCCGACTCGGGGCGGCGCCTACCGGGCCGTGATGCCCGACTCGGGGCGGCGCCTACCGGGCCGTGATGCCCGACTCAGGGCGCCACCTACCGGGCCGAGATGCCTGACTTGGGGCACCGCCTACCGGGCCGTGATGCCCGACTCGGGGTAACTCGCCACAACGATCGACTAGGAGCGCCGCCTATCAGGCCACGATACCCGACTCGGGGCGCCGCCGCCGAAGCCGCGATAATCGACTCGTGGAGCCGCCTGTCGGGGGCTGCGACGCCGCAGTCCCGGCCTAGCCCAACTCGCAGCGCCACCTACAGTCAACTTGGAGCGCAGCCTGTCTGGCCGCGGCGACCGACTCGGGGCATCACCTTGACACTTATAATATGTGCACTCGCATCAACAGTTTTATGTCTAAATGTCATGAGTGCAGGTCAGCTGCTGGTATGTGGCGACATAGATGGTTTACACCCGGTCCAACTCAACCCTGTCTGTGATACCCCAGTAATCATCCCCTTTTCAACCCAGTCTACTCCTGCGCCTGCCAGTTCCCCAAGCACAAGATCATAGCATGGCATGCAAATAGTTATTAATCCATTCCAGATGAAGTCACGACATGCAAAAATCAATAATGCATTTCAGTGTTGTCTAGACATCAACATCGTCGGCTCGTTTTACAGGTTTATAAGGTTAGGGTAGACATTTCAGTGTTGGCTAGACATCAACATCGTCGGCTCGCTTTACAGGTTTACATGGTTAGGGCTGAGTACAATGCCCTCCTTAGATCGATCGTAACCCGACCCAGTGACGTCACAATTCGTGCCGTCCAGCTGCCTCAAAAAGGTAGAGGTTGCTATTGTCCGAGTAGCGATTTCAGATATCTGGACGCACGGAGTGTTGGTGCGCTGGTAACTGAAGCCGGAGGCATTCAACGATGCAGTCGGTGGAATCGTGCAGACAAGGCTGGTGTGGGGACACTCTGTGTATTCTGTACTAACCAGTCTACCAACAGCACACTGTCTAGGTAGACGAATCCAGGTATGAAGCCAGGCCGAATTACATCAGGCTACTGAGGCTCTGAATGAAGCCTCATTTGGAGGCCTTGGGCGTGGATTTGGATGTGTTGGAGGATGCCAAAGTCCCAGAACATCCTCCGTGGTCGTTGAGAAAGCCATCGGTTATCCTCCAACTCACAGAACTGAGGAAGTCTGGCACACATCCACTCGAGTACCAAGGACTGCATGCAGAGATTCAAGGCCAGTTTGCAGACCACCTCTCCATATACACTGATGGTTCAAAAGACCAAAGCCGGGTAGCTGCTGCGACAGTCTGCCGACGAGAAAAATTTGGTGTATGTTTGCCCGATCAGAGCTCGATTTTCACTGCAGAAGCCTGAGCACTCCTTCTCGCGTTGGAGTGTATCGAGGTATCCAACCATACTAACTATGTTATATACAGTGATTCATTGTCTTGCCTCCTGGCTGTTGCTGGACTGAAAATGAATCACCCTATTCTAGCAACGGTCATTTATAAAATGAACCAACTGACAACGGATGGGTATGACATCCACCTGTGCTGGATGCCTGGCCATGCCGGCACACAAGGAAACGAACGAGCTGATCGGGCTGCGAAGAAGGCCCTGACTTGTGATCTTGAACCGTGTTTGATCCCTCACTCTGATCTGAAACCAGTAATAGCCACCCACATAAAATCCAAATGGCAAAATGAGTGGGATGAAAACATTAATAAACTTAAAGAAATTGAACCATCTGTGGGAAAGCCACCACAGACTCATGCGGGAGGTCGGCAGGACCAAGTGGTCCTCAGCCGCTGCCGTATTGGCCACTCGTGGCTTACACATGCTTTTCTGCTCAAGGGGGAACCTCCCCCTGAATGTATTGGGTGTCAGTCCCCGCTGACACTCAAACACATTTTACTAAGTTGCATCGATTTGTTGGCCCTGCGCCAACAGTTCTACACTGCAGACAGTATGCATGACCTTTTTACTAAGGTAAAACAGGAAAACATTTTAGCCTTTTTGAGGGCAGCTGGACTGTACCACCTCATATAGTTTACGAAATAGATTCTATCAATTATTAATAAAACTTTTCTTTTTTTATGGGAATTTGTTTCCCTTGACCACAAATATATGATTGTGAGCTTTCTAATCTAATGAGTGTCTATTGGCACATAATTGATTGTCTGCTTTTACATGTAAAAGCGATGGTTTGAACAAAAAACAAACATTTCTTGCCATGAATATGGCCTATGCTGCCGACACGGTGTAAAACAACCACCAATCAATCAATCAAACTGTCTAGGTACACTCACCACTCTGTGTACTGAACAGTCTACCAGCAGCACACCACCTAGGTACACTCACCACTCAGTGTACTGAACAGTCTACCAGCAGCAAACCACCTAGGTACACCCCCACTCTGTGTACTAACCAGTCTACCAACAACACACCACCTACGTACACTCACCACTCTGTGTACTGACCAGTCTACCAACAGCATACTGTCTAGATATATCCCCACTGTGTGTACTTGCTAGTCTACCAACAGCACACTGTCTAGGTACACCCCCACGCTGTGTACTGACTAGTCTACCAACAGCACACTGTCTAGGTACACCCCAACTCTGTGTACTGACCAGTCTACCAACAGCACACTGTCTAGGTGTACCATCCACACTCTGTGTACTGACCAGTCTATCAACAACACACTCTCTACATGCACTTCCCCCTCGGTTTACCAGTCTACCCACTCAATTCATTCGGCCATCCTGTCTGGTCCCGTACAGACAGAGCTGGCTTAATATTTCTGCTCATCATACTTAGAGACTTTTAAATTTGCGTGAAGCATTTCTCAGGCATTGTCGCATAGGAAATAACTTGATTAATACCCCTGTCACACTACGACGTAACGAGCGAACGTGAGCCTAACGTGGTGATTTTTCGTCATTATGTTGATGTACGTTGGATTATGTTATGATGACGTCATAATGATGTTAGACTGACATCGAGCTACGTCACATTACGTCATGTTATGTCAAGTTACGTCGAGGTTTTGGACATGTTAAAAAATGTTGATGTAGCTCGAACGTAAGGGTTTACGTTCGCCATACGTTCTGTTCACGTTCAGTGAACGTCAATGACGTTAAACGGACATTAGGCAAATGCTGCTCACTACGTTCCACTACGTTCCACTACGTTCCACTATGTTCCACTACGTTGACCCACATTGAACCGGGTGGAAATGCCTATGCGGCGTAATGGGAACGTCAGGAGAACGTCAGGAGAACATCAGGAGAACGTCAGGAGAATGTACATTCAACATACGTTCAATGTCTCATGATGTATGTAATGTCACGTAACGTTCTTCTGGCGATGGAATAACATTCATAACGTTCCGTGAGCATAATGACGTTGTCCTCTCTCGTTGAATGACGGTATCACTACGCTTCACTGACGCTACGCTCTCGTCCACTACACTGCATCCACGTTCAACTTGTGCCCAAATTTGCATACTACGCCGAGAAGTTCAACGTTCTTCACGTTCTCCCTACATTGATATCATTACGTCGTAGTGTGCCAGGGCCATAGCAAAGTATTGCATCAACAATGCTATATCTATCGGTGCATCCTGTCAGTGGTTAGCTCTGTTCAATGGCAAATAATGCTGTTGTAAAATTAGCATAGGTAGATTGATTGTGGCAGAGTGGTTAGAGTGTCTGACTTTTTTCTAGGTCGGACTCCTAATCTGAAGGTCAGTGGTTCGATTCCCCATGCCCCTCCCCCCCCCCCACCTCTGTCAATTTGGATTTCCACTGCTGTGTATAACTTACAGCGTCATTAAAGGCTGATTGCTCTCATACCATGTCTATGTGGTGTGGGAGGTTAAAAATCCCTTGGGTCAGAAAAAGTGTAGGCTCGGGCTTTCTATCGACAAACTGTCTAATGGTGAAAACAAGTCTATTCTGACTTATCCATGATAGGCAGTATAAATCTTCAAGAAAAAAAACCATAAAAAGAAAACCCACATGTTGTCTCTTTGTGCGCAAAGCAATTTGATGGGATATCGTTCGATTTTCAAGATATTTTTTTATTTTGCTGCAGTGTAGAGTGATGTGGTTCATTTTGTCAGTTGGGTAACATGACCAAAATGCAGCCTTCTGATTGGTTTGTCATGTGTTTTTGATATTGACGTTATGCAGGCCATGTCTTTTTGTTAATTATATTCAGTTTCTTGCATTTTAAAATAATAGTTGTCAGTTATTTGTCACAGATGTCACTCACATATATACAGATGTATATATATATACATGTATACATGTATACATATATATGTATATAAAATACCGTTTTTCTAGCTGACTTTGGGACTCTTTATTGATAATTTCTGTGTGTTTGCTTACTCATTTACTCAGGTAAAAAATCCTGTTATAGACTAGATCACCGTTCCGACTGTGCATGAGCTGAAAACGGCCCTGGCAGCAAAGCAAATGCGTACAGCCATTGAGTTTGGTGATACACATAGGGAAAAACTTCGATTTTATTCAAAATTAATTTTAAAAGAATACATAACAATTTGGCACAAACATGCATGGATGCAATATAATATTCAAAATTAATAAAAATACATAAATTGGCACAAACATGGATGGATGGATGCAATATAATAATATAATGAATATGTTTAAGACACAACTCTCCATAATTAAGCATTTTGAGCTAAGAAACCTACAATTTCAGTCACTTTACATTCTGATGTTTACATCACCATTGATTATGCATAAGTAATTCTTGTTCTAAATATTAACATTTCAAATGTGTCAACAAAAAGTTGTTTCCAAGAAATATATAACCAATATCTGATTAACTCTACTCATTTTCTATTTCTACATATGCCATTAACCATAGGATATAAATAAAAGCATGAATACAATAAGTAAAACTGACTCTAGCTATGGCTCTACCACTAGTCTGAGTGCCCAGATTTGTCTAAATCTAAATGCACATATCATAAGATGTGCTGATTATATTGATGTAAATGCAATGCTGGAGAAAGGATTAATATCTAATTTATTATATATATTTTGTTAGTTAGTGTTCTATGTTTCAAACAAGAGCTGAGATGAGCTGACACTAGCACATCTCATAGCTGCATGTAGTGTATTAGCATGTGCCATGTGCTTCTCATGGGTTTGTTTTGCTTTGACGCATCTCACAATGCACTGCGCCACTGGAATGGCGATGTAGTCTATTGAAAACCACTAGAGTTACTGTTAAGATCAAATCTAAAGTCGCTGTCACAAGCCGGTACCCGTCCTAATATGACCTTAGATGTTGTTCGGACGTAAAACTCCAACAACTTGTGCCTCTTCACCTGCTTGACTGTGCGCGGAGCGTGCAGCCGCGTGACCCTGTGTCGATTGTGATTTGGCAAGATGCTTCCTGAGTGCAATTATTGAGGTCACCTCGGCGCCGATTCATCTCGTCTTCTGACAACCTCTGGAAGGTTGGTCTGAGTCACGTGACCGCGCAGGATAGGGGTAGCCTCACCATGCTCACACACTGGTTCGCCACCTGAGACCGCCATCATCGCGCCCTGCATGGATCGGGGCATGTTCCTACAAGTTCAGTTCAGGATATGATGGTTAGTTGTTGGAGTTTTAAGTCCTGGCAACATCTAAGGCAATATCAGGATGGGTACCAACGACTTGTGACAGTGCACACTCATGGCGACTTTATAGTGGTGCCCCACTGGGAGACCAAGCCACCAGCACCATGTCCCTATATCCCACTCAGTCACATTATACCCTGGTACTGAACTAACCAGTCCTTGCCCTGTTCTATTTCTGCCAAGCACCAAGCTAGATAGTGGCAAGTATCAATTTTGTAAACCATAGGTATGAACCGACCAGGATTTGAACCCCCCCCCCGACCTTCCGCACGGGAAGCCAGTGCTTTTACCACTCGGCCTCCAGGTCAGGTCAATACTGATGAGTCATGAAGGCTAATTGACCCTAACCAGTTACCATTTCACCCCAGAAGCACCTAGCATAGATTAGGTCACCAATACCTCACAGAGAATAGATTTGTTTTAATGATGATTTATTTACCCTCATCATCATCAATGGGTGCCGTCTTCTCGAAGAAGGTTGGCTGCAATGGACCTCCATCTCTTCCTGTCATTTGTTCCTCTCACGCATTCCGCATAGCTCATTGCTGTCCACTCAGTGATGTTGTCCATCCATGTTGTTCTCCTTCTCCCTCTTGGTCTTTTCCCTTCTATCTTCCCTTCCAGTATTCTTCTCTGTGATTCCTGGTGTTGTATCATGTGGCCAAAGTATTTAATTTGTCTGTTTTTGATCGTTTGTATTATCTGTCTCTTTATTTTCATTCTTGTTAGGACCTCCACGTTGCTTATCATTGCTGTCCATGGAATTTTTAACATTCTTCTGTATTGCCACATTTCAAATACCTCGAGCTTTGTTGTTATTGCTTTCTTCAAAGTCCATGTCTCGCAGCAATATAAAAGTGTAGACCACACATAGCATTTTAGCAGTCGGAGTCTTGTTTTTATATTTATGTCTCTAGATGTTAGTACTTTCTGCATCTTTAGAAATGTTGTTTTGGCAATGTTTATTCTCCGTTTAATCTCTCTTTCACATCCGCCATCACTAGTTATTAAATGGCCCAGATACACAAATGACTCTTTATTATTTACCATATCCATAACATATAAGTTCATGATAGAACTTGTTTTCAATGCTGAACATCTTTAAGTAGACATTAATTGGTGTTCTCTGTGGCGGAGTGCTTAGAGTGTCTGCATTTCTTCGAGGTCAGACTCCTAATCTGAAGGTCGGTGGTTCGATTACCCGTGCCCACCACCTCTGCCAATTTGGATTTCCACTACTGTGTAGAACTTACAGCGACATCAAAGGCCAATTGCTCTCATACCATGTCTATGTGGTGTGGGAGGTTAAAAATCCCTTGGGTCGGTAAAAGTGTAGGCTCAGGCTTTTTAGCGACAAACTGTCTGATGGTGGAAACAAGTCTATTCAGACGTATCCATGATAGGCAGTATGGATGTTCAAGAAAAAAAACAAAAAACAATTAGTTTGTGGTTTATTGTCTTGAATGCTTTGTTGTGTTGATCCACTGGGAGACTGTGGACAGGGATGGGTGTTTGAAGGTGCCAGACTTGGTATGCTCATCACTTCTACTAGCCATTCAGATCCACTGTTCCCTGATTCGCAACAAAAAAAAGAGGGTTTATTGATAGCTTCCAATCATACAAACTGTAAAGTCAGTTTCAAAATAGCGCTCGTTCCCGGATTCGCATAATATATCCAAATTGATCAGAGCATGACGTCAGCAACAATCTATTTGTCCCGCACAATTTTGGGAATGCCTGAGCTGCGTGCACAGCCACCATCCACCACGCAGCCGATAATGGCGGCAACCGGAAGTTGCCCAGAGGGCGCTGCGTCGTGTTGCGGCATGCTGCGTCTGTATCCCATAATTTGGGGAAGCCTACTCTGGTCCCCATACCCACAGCTAGACACAGTTCCTTAACACGTGAACCAATAATGTAAAATAATATATTGAAATAATGCTCGCGTGTTGATGCATATTAATATTATAATGAAACATCTTTGTTGGTGCTTCAGCATTTTAATCGCTTGTTTGTTGGTTGTTGGAGTTTTACGTCCTGGCAATATCTAACATCATCTCAGGATGGACACAGACTTCTGACAGTGCATACTTATGGTGACTTTATAGTGCTGCCCCACTGTGAAATCAGGTCGTCAGCACCATGACCCGATATCCCACTCAGTCACATAAAGACTGAGCCAACCAGTCCTAGCCCTATCCTATTAATGCTGTGCGGCAAGCTAGGAAGCGACAAGTATCAAGTCATCGGTTTGACTCGACCAGGAATTGAACTCCCGATGTCCCGCACGGGAGGCCTGCGCTCTATCGATTCGGTTATCGCCCCCGAGAATAACACAATATAATATATTGAATTATGCTGGCATACGTTTGCATGTTATAACATAGCATCTTTTTTGTTTTTCAGCATTCCTTTTTTATTGTTAAAAAAATTAGTTTTGGTAGCATCTTAAAGCTGCATAGTCCGATGAAGCATCACATTTTCAAAATCAAAACAACTATCTAGATTTGATTCTACATATCTAACTGAAATATTTATTAAGTATTTGTTGCCATGTAGAAGGGAACGCTGAGTCAATTTAATAGAACCTGTTACTGCAGAAGCCTATGGTATCAGAGTTTTGGCATGGTTGCTAACATTATTTTCAAATATCTCAGAAGGTAGCCATCGCACTTAAAAGTTACTTCAAACTCAATTAAGGTAGATTATAATGATCAATTTAATATACTTATCTCGGAAAAATGCCAGAAACTCAAAACCATCGGAGTACGCAACTTTAATTAAAGTCTTCTATCCTCCGAGGAAGCTGAACCGATGCCGAACGAATTTAGGAATTGCCCAGATATAGGCCTACTCTCATTTTAAATATCCATCTTGACACTGATTTTATTTCACCGTTATTTTATTCACAATTCCATACCTCACATTAATACAAGGCTAAATCTCCAAGCTTAAATAAATAAAATAAACAAGAAACAAAGTGAAGCTGAACAATGTAAAGTAACCTTTCGCTGTTATTTGAAACTAGTAGTTAATTTGCGTTGTGAGACCTGTGCGCTTTGAGTGCGCTGACGTGATCTGCGTCTTATCAATTGATGGACAGTAACTTGAACCTGCCTGTAATTAAGCCCGGTATCGGCAACCTTCTCCCTGCACAGCTCGCACTATCCCCTTTCACAAATCATGGACATCTTTACCTGCAGCGGTTGAAACATTATACGTAAATATAACACGAGCCCGATTTCTGTCGGCTCACCCGTTGCAATCCGAAGGGTTGCTTAATGAACTCGCCTCGGCAATATTTACTCACATTTAGGAAATTCACGAATTCCTTGTTTCATTGTTTACTTAATTTGTCTTTTCAGGTTCGATATATAACTCGACATCATTTCCATTCTATTTTTGCAGACTTTTCCTACGCAATTATTTAGTGGAGTTGGTTGACATGTATCAGAATATGATTCGTTTTTCTTGTATTATATTGTTGTCGTGAATATGGTCTATGCTGCCGACACGGCGTAAAAAACCATCAGTCAATCAATATATTATATAGCATTGGGCTTTAGTGAAATCAGCGAAGTCTATGTCTTAATTAAGTATCGCTTTGATGACAACATACCTGTTAAATAACATAATGCACTGTGCTTTGTTTAATATAGTCTACATCATGACAAATCATGCATGGCATAGATTCATGCTATGTATGGATGCATTGTCTAAATCTATTATATAATTCAGTGATTCCAGAATGGTGTACTAGCCGGTCCAATGTACAAGATGAGTTCAAGCAGTGCTCCCAGAATGCAGTGCTAAGACACGGCAAGGTACAAGACAGGTTCAATCAGTGATCCCAGAAAGCAGCGCAAAGCGTTCTAATGCCCCTGTCACACTACGACGCTTCTCGCCGGCGACCGGTCAACGTGTGGTGTTTTGGGGCGATAATTAGTGAAATATCGAGACGTGCTGGGGGCACGTTATGCGCGCGTCGGTACACGTCGGTACACGTCTTTGTCGCCGGCGAGTCGCCGACGAAAGTCGGCGCGCGTTATTGGTCGCTGAGTGTTTTGAACCTGTCCAAAACTTCCAACGCGCGGCAACGCGCGGGACGAAATGGGTAAGAACGCTAGGAGGACGTTAGGCGCGCGTCGCGCTGCGTTGGACGCGCCGGCATAACGGGAATGGGAATGCTAGAAAGACGGCGCGCGTGCGGGAGGGTCGTTGCTCACGCGTCGCGCAAACTGGGCCATTTTTGTTTTACGCCCTACCAACATTTAAGGTTAAATGAAGACGTCGCGCCAAACTTTTTTATTTTTTTCCCCAGCGCGTATACACAGGTTGGCGGCGCGCGCATAACGCGCCGCGCTGACGCCGATCTTTTCTCCCAAACCGCCGAAAAGTTTGACGTTTCTCGACGCGCAAGATTTTATTTCCAACGCTGACGGATCGCCGGGAGAAGCGTCGTAGTGTGACAGGGGCATTAGGTAGAAAACGAGTTCAATCAGTGATCGCAGAAACAGTGATATAATTTCCAAGGTGCAAGAAAAGTCCAATCATTGATCGCAGAAATAGTGCTAGAAATTCCAAGCAGCAAGACAAGTCAAATCAGTGATACCAGACACAGTGCTAAAGGTTTTAAGGTGCAAGACAGGTTCAATCAGTAATCGCAGAAAGCAGTGCTAAGCATTCCAAGGTACAATATGAGTGCAATCAATGATCCTAGAAAGCAGTTATAGAAGTCCCGAGGTGCAAGACGAGTTCCATCAGTGCTCCCAGAAAGCAGTGCTAGAAGTTCCAAGGTGCAAGACGAGTTCCATCAGTGATCCCAGAAAGCAGTGCTAGAAGCCGCAAGGTGCAAGACGAGCTCACCAGAACCAGACGCAGGAGGTTTAATGGGCACGTTGATTCCTCGAGGCTAATAAACATGTCCATTTTAAAGAATCAACGATATGAACCATAGCACAAGATCGTCCACAGCAATAGCAATTTAAATCAAATAAATCTTTTATATCCGACATCGTCAATCGTTATGTTCCCTCGTGTAATTGAATCAATGTTACCCTCCAAACATTTCAGAATGAAGAAGCAGGGATTGATGCCAGAGTTATTCTTGTTTGATGACATCCTACGGTGATGGACATTAACCTTTATAGGAATCTCGATGAGATGGACAAATGCTCTTTGCCCTGTTGTCGACCACCCTTCGGTTGTTGGACCTGGTTTTCATCTCAAAGCAGTTACACAAACATCACACGATGACTCTCATCGAAGTGACACCAGTATCGCCTTCGTCACCTGTTCAGTTCAGCCTGATCCATCATTATATGATGTGAGCATACGCCGGGTAGCCTGACCAGCTGGCCGAGTCGGTACAGCGCAGGCTTCCCGTGCGGAAGGTCAGGAGTTCGAATCCCAGTTGAGTCAAAGGAATGACTTATATAATTGAGACATGTCGCTACCTAGCCTGGCGCTCAGCGTTAATAGGATAGGATAAGCACTGGTTTGTGCAGTATCATGATAATGTGACTGAGTGGGATATTGGGTCATGGTCCCGGCGGTTTGATCTCCTGGTTAGGCAACAGTATAAAGTCACCAAGCCTGCGGACTGTCAAAAGTCGGTACCCTTCCTGATATGACCATAGATGATGCTAGGACTTAAAGCCTCAACAACCAACCAACCACACCGGGTAGCCTAAGGTGAGGATGGGCCAACTGCCCTGGAACTAGTTGCCTCCGTGACGCTTTGGCACGCCTTCGCCTGAACCCGGCGTTCCGACGCGCATCAAGCCCCCCCCCCCCCCTCCCAGGAGCTGCGTCCCGGCGGACCAATCAGCGCTCCCCCCGGGGCCATCACTCAGCGAGGTGTTGAGGCAGCGGGCCCGTGATGGTAGACAAAGACCCTATAACACTAAGACGGCTCACTCCCTTTCTCTTCCATGGTAATGTAAATTTCGCAGTGCCACCTTGTGGTGGGTTTGATCAGCCTGGCTGCTGGTTGGTGTTTCACATGTAAACATATACAATTATATTATACATGATATAGGTAAGTATGAATACACATCAATATGAAATTGCTATGAACAAATACACATCATCATCAGCATCATCATCAGCACTGACATCATCACACATCTTTCACGTTGATATATACATTTAGACGTATAATATAGCAAATGTGTAATCAAGAGAACAGCCAGCGCACCAGGTGGTGGGCTTGATCATTTTGATTACACAGTACAGGCTGAGTGAGCCGTCTTAGCGGTATAGCCTCTTTATAGTAGACCACCGGCAGCGGCAGCGTTTTCGCTGGTTTCTTTGTTGTTGTTTTGCGTCTTAGGTCATATCAGGACGGGGTACCAACTCGTGGCAGTGTGCACTTATGGCGACTTTATAGTGCTGTCCCACTGGGTTGGTTGGTTGTTGGAGTTGCACATCCTGGCAACATCTATAAATAACTCAGGATGGGTACCGACTTGTGTCGGTGCAAACTCACGATCTTTATAGTGCTACCTCACTGGGAGACAAGACCGTTGGTTCCATGACCCGATATCCCACACAGTCATATTATCCTGATACTTAGCTAACCAGTCCTTGTCCTGTCCTAGTCATGCCAAATGCCAGGGTAGGTTGGGACAAGTATCACTTTTGTGAACCATTAGTTTGAATCAACAGGGTTTCAAACTCCCTACCTTCTACATCTAAGTTTAAATTGTGTAAGTCATTGGTTTGACTCGACCCGGATTCGAACTCCCGACCTTCTGCAAAAGAGTCCTCCGCTCTACCGATTCGACCACGGTGTCCGGTGTCAGTCAGTACTCTGATAACCAAGAATGCACCTGTACAAACAGGTGGCAAGCGCCTTTACCAACATTTCACCGTCTGTTGGTGCTGTAAGACACATACTGTCGGTGGACTTTTACAACGACGCGGCATGTCCGATAAGTACGCGTCAAAAAGTTGCTGAATGTGTCGTGATGCGCATTAAGGCCTGTCTCAGCGATTAATGCGTGAGGGAAATGTCTGCCATGTGTGACATTTCTTTTCAATCTCTGACATGTTTTGGTCTCATATGTCACTGTCCTTCCGATGACAAGACACATGCTCTGTCAGGACAACATTGGTGTAGATGCAAAGTTGTCATTTGAACACATTTACTCCGAGCGTACTGTTATGGATTACAGCTGAAGAGAAAAGGTTTGATAGACATTATGTATATTCTTCTGTCAAGGACAACAACAATGAATATATAATTTGGAGTGAGAACTCCTCTGGCTGGAACCACGAAAAGGCTTACTATTCATTTATTAAGTCAACATTTCGAAGGTAAAAGTTGGTTGGTTAGTTGTTGGTGTTTTACGTCCTGGCAATGCCTAAGGTCATATCAGGATGGGTACCTACTTTTGACAGTGTGCACTGATGGCAACTTTATAGTGCTGCCTCACTGGGAGACCAGTCCACCCGTACCATGACCTGGTATCCAACTCAGTCACATTATCCTGACACTGAGTGATTCAGTCATTGCCATATCCTAATAATGCTAAGCACCTGGCTAGGAAGTGACAAGTCTAAATTGGTTTGACTCGACGAGGGTTCGAACGTGTGGATTCAAATCCCACGATCTACCAAAACGGGAGCCGGACACTCAACTCAGTCGGCCATCATGTCTGGTATAGACGGACATTCCGAAGCTAAAGAGATTATTCTAGCAGTCAGCAAGTCTATGTGCCCATTCCCAGAATGAAGTAGGCCTGTATACCTGCAAGTGAGCTGGTGTCCAGGGTGCTCAGCAGTGACTCAACCAGCACAAAAGCAAATGTAGAGAACGACCAATGAATACACTAAGGTAAACCATAGAGCGAACATGCAGTGCCCAGGGATATAAAACTGCAGCCTAAGCAATATTTGCATTATAGATTATACAGCACTTGGTGTTCTCTGTGGCGGAGTGGTTAGAGTGGCTGACTTTTTTCTAGGTCGGACTCCTGATATGAAGGTCAGTGGTTCGATTCCCTGTGCCCCTACCTCTGCCAATTTGGATTTCCACTACTGTGTAAAACTTACAGTGTCATCAACTGCCAGTTGCTCTCATACCATGTCTATGTGGTGTGGGAGGTTAAAAATCCCTTGGGTCAGTAAATTTGTAGGCTCGGACTTTCTATCGACAAACTGTCTAATGGTGAAAACAAGCCTATTCAGACTTATCCATGATAGGCCGTATAAATCTTCAAGACAAAAAAACAATAAATGTTGCATAGTCCGATGGCTTTGAGTTTCTGTCAATTTTATTAGATAAACATATTAAACTAATATTCATTATCTATCTTACTCTAGCTCAGAATAAGCTTTAATTAAAATGGCTAAATTTTGAGATATTTGAAGTGCAAACAAGTAAAATTAATTTTGGCAAGCACTCCAAAACTCTCACACAATAGGCTTCTGCATTAACAGGTTCTATTACATTGCCTCAGTAGTCCCTTATATGTGGCAAAATATGCTTAATAAGTGCACCAGCATATACGTTTGATATATAGAATTAAATCTAGATACTTTTTTTGGTTTGGAAAATTTGATGTTTCATTGGACTATGCCGCTTTAATGTTATGACATAATGGAATAAGCAACGCCTCAATGGGTTCCACAAGAACTGACGTCACATCCGAGTCAGATGAGGTCATCGGTGCACAACAATTTGATCCTAGCAAAACACACCGCACACTACAGGTGAATTTGTTTTAGTTTGCAAATATGTGCATTTTAAATGGAGCATATTCTCCTATCGTTGTTTAAATACCAACATGAACAGCTCCTCATGCAAATCAAACATAAAAAACCTGCACTAAAACAATTCTTTTAACGCACCAATTATTTCCACTTGTCGCCATTGGAGACAGGGGAAAGAGTTCTGGCCTTTTTTCCCCTCGCATACAATTAATCAAAAAGATAGTGGAAAATTAGAGTGTAATCCAGCATGACGTTCAATATGATCTCCCTGGGGCGTGAGGCGGTGAGGGTCGGGCTGTCAACAAAGGCACTGACCAAACACCTGGGCCCATATTCATGATGCGGTGTTAGCGAGCCAAAACTGGTTTGGTGGGGATTTCTAGGTTAGCGGCGAAAACTCAGTATGTAAACACACCGAGTGTAAGCTAACACTGCGTCATGCATACGGGCCCTGCTGTGTTCTACGTAAACACACCAAATCTTCAGCGAAGGCTGGCTAAAGCGGTTGTCACACATCACCGGATTGGGGAAATGGAAAGAAACTGAACAAAGTCTGTTGAACAAAGTCTGGTTTGTGTCTGTTGCATATCCGTTGCATATCCATTGCTTATCCGTTGATATCCGTTGATATATGGCCCGATCCGTTAGAAGTTTTGAACATGCACAAAACTTGGAACAGATGCTGCCTGATTGATGTCTATGTTTCTTGTCCGGTGTGAGTCCGTTTAGTCCACTCACCATCACAAATTAAATTTTGTACGTTCATGTCCGTTTCATGTCTGTTTGTCCAGCGGCCTTTGACCCGATATCGCAACATTTTGACACATTTTAATACATTTTGATACTTATCACACGCGAATACGACCGGACTAGACAATTCTGTCCCTTGCTCAATCCAGCATAGTGTGACAGGCACTTAAGTTTTATACCCGGATGATTGTTTGACGGGGCTGCAGACCTGCCACATGATACGGGTTACCCATGTCCGATACGGATTTTGGTGTTATTTTGATGCGGATTTTTTAGTTAAATTTATTGGAATACAAATCTGTAACCACATTATTCACTTGTATGCATTCCACAACAGAACAGTATAACGGAATAATTGTTTATTGTTATTGCATAATTAAATCGATTATAAAAGAACAAACATAATCTGCAGTGTATCTGAATGTAATGTAGTTTGTTGTATATAATGTTTGATTAATACTAGTATGTAATTGTATTCATGTGGTTTTATGGTATGAGAGACATATGCATATGAATTGTTCGTAATGCTGGAGCATTGCAGGTAATTTGGCGGCAAATACAGCCAACCGCTAGTAACTAAGCTCACTTCCCCATATATTGCCCAGTAAACAAGGCGACTGCAGCTCCACTGGTGTCATATTTCTGAACTAACTTACCCCGTCTTCGGCTATAAAAGCGACTGCTAGCTGCGAACATTTCACTTTCGACACGGGAGCCACGAGGACAACAGCTGCCTTAAATTGCCATCCCACCCACCCCACGATGAGAAGGGGATATAGGATTATAAGCGTGCCTAAGCCTTATTTGACATCACATACCTAACTAAGAGACTGTACTGATGACAAGAGCTAAAATTGTAATAAAAAAGGCATACTATATTCGCTGTGTTTGTTTTGTTAAATTATTATGTGATACAAATTCATACAGATTCATACAGGATTTTAGAAGAAAAATTCAGGTTGCTATCCAAAAATGCGACCAGTGGTCCACAACTGGTTCATCAAAGACTGTGGTATGTGCTTTCCTGTATGTGGGAAAGTGCATATGAAAGACCCATTGCTGCTTATCGGAAAGAGTGGTCTATGTGGCAGCGGTGGGTTTCCTCCAAAGAAATATGTCACAATGACCATATGTTTGACGTCCAATAGCCAATGATAAAAATCAATGTGCTCTAAAGGCATCATTAAATAAAACAAGCTTTACTTTGCTTAACAACAAAAAGTGGTAGCTCTGGGGCTTGGTGTCGCACCCAGGGGCGGGCCGAGTTGTGATGCTGGGTGATTGTTGCCGGGGCCCGGTGTCGGGGAGGAGTCCATCTGGGACGCTCCGAGTTGTGATCCCAGGTGATTGTTGCCGGGGCCCTGTGTCGGGGAGGAGCCCATCTGGGGTCGCACAGCCTCAGAGTTCAGGTGGTGGGAAACTGAAGACTTGTGTGATAAATATATATATTCTGCTGATAAGTCTTTAGTCAGTGCCAAAGCAGTCGTCTTCCAGCCATTTTTCAAGTCAGGGTTATTTATACAAAAGGTATATATAATAAGGTATGCAATAACTGTTGAATACACAATTTGCAGCATGTAACACAATGCAATTCTGTAACCCAAAAGTTCCATCGCAATACGGTAACAGTAGTGTCATATAACTAGATCAATATTAAAAGCCAAGACACGCGCAGATTTCCATAACAGGCAATATCATTATACTGCATATCTACAATGGAAAAGATGATGTTACGCTCACATCATTGCACCATGCTGATTGGCATTTGATGACACTGGGCAAGAAAAAGCTAAAGCCTGAAACCTTGCCCCCGACTGAGCATGCAGTGTACATTCATTCACTCAGGGTCCATCTCCATATATGTCAGTGAGCCACATCGAACCTGCAATGCTTTGATCCTACTGAGTGGGGATGGAAATTGGAAAATAATATCCTCGTTCCAATCAAGACTGGAAAGGAAGCTGTGCCAGAGTTTATTCTAAGCATTGTGTGTTGCGGCTGCAAATCTATGTCAACAAACACATGTGGTACAATGGTATGTAGCTGCAAACACAAAGGACTTGCATGTATTCCTGCATGCCGAGATTGCTGAGGTGTCTCTTGCAACAACGTTTCTGTAGACCAAGCGGATGTTATCATGGAAGATGAGGTATTCAAAAATGTGTAGACATCCACTAACTCTAGTTAATGGTTATAATGTAAGATTTATTAATACATTATTTCTAGTGAAGTTGAACTTGTCTTGCCTAGACCAGGAACCGAACTCCCGACCTTCCGCACGTGAGTCCCCGAGCTTTCGTAATTAGGTCACCGCGCCAGGTTCCAGAAAAAGGACAACTTGCAAGAACTACCCCAACTGCTTCAGCCTTAATTGCTGCGGCGGCTCCCGGTGTCATTTGCGACATTCTCATGACGCGGATCCATCCATTGACTCGGGGCCGTCACGGGCCCGGTGTCAGATTGCGGCCGGGCATGCTCCGGTGGGACGCCGGGTGACCACAGCCACCACACTGCTCCCCTCCACCAATGTAAGGCACCGGTGTGAGATAGTACTCAGATGTCCATAATAAAGTGACTCCCCTGTGATTTTATTATACATAATAAAGCGACTTCCCTCGGCATTATTAGGATAGGGCAAAGACTGGACGGCTCAGTGTCAGGATAATGTGACTGACTTGCATTATCAGATCATGGTGCTGGCGGATTGGTCTCTCAATGGGGTAGTACTATGAAGTCGGTATCAGTCTATAAAGGCATACATTGATTTAATATACATTAATGTCACAAGTGGGTACCCATCCTGATATGACCTTAGATGTTACCAGGATGGAAAACTCCAACATCCAACCAACCAATATGACAGGGGGAGTCGGTTTATTACGTCTAGTATAGTGACTGGGGATTCACTTTATTTATGTTAGTCCGACGATCATCTGACACCATGGTGCCATATAGATAAAGGATTCACCCGTTACTCGCAGTACATGGGTGAATTCCAACCCTATATAAAAATGGTCGAAAAAGCGGGTTAATGAATTGAGAGCCTAATTTCACAATCTATGAAGCAACAATTATTCTTTACTTATGTCTTATTGATAGCCCGCTACGTTTGAGTTGAAAAATATAATATAATATCTCGTTTAATAAGATTTAAAAGTGAAATCGACGGCGTTATGCGGCTGCCATCTTGTCTTTTTGCTTTCTCTCCCATTTCACCAACTCTGTTCTGACATAAGTAACCATTTGACACTGGTGCCATGCATTCTACTTCTTGTTCCATACTAATGCTATTTTCGCCCGTATTTATATAACGCTGGTCTTCACCCGTGTACTACAAGTACCGGGTGAATCTTTTATCTAGGTGCCACAGTGCACTATCCACTACGTATAGCACGCTACCATAATGCAGCACGAAGGAAATGAAATTGACTAAAGTGACAGCAGGGTGGTACACTTTGTGAAACTATACCAGGGGGAGGACTGGGTTGTGTTTACAGACTCAGACATTGAAATGCGAGTGACACCAACCAAATATATCTTATGCAGAACCAGCCGAATGTACCTCGCTACAACTCTTCAGGGGCATAATGGATTAATCGACTCGGGTCCCCCGAGCCACTTTTGGCGCATGCGCACATCCTGCAGACTCGTGTCGAATAATCGAATACGTTTCTCCATGCTCGGGGTGTTTTTTTAATAGCCGATCTAATTACAGCAAAATAGGATTTAAATTGCTTTATGATGGCATAGTTTAGTGATATTTCCATTTCATTAATCTATGGTATTACCAACAAAAAATATGTATGACTGGTACCGGTGGCTGTTATCCTGCAGGATGGTACCAGCGCAAATGTGACGTCATCGCTCCTAGCCACCCTAGCCAAGATGTGGGTTACTGGGATCGGGTTGTTTTGCACACGGCACGTGTATTTGTCGACTCCACTCACAGTGTTCTATTTGAAATTCTGACGAATCGGGTGACCCGAGTTGCCCGGGTCGTGTTAATCGATTACGGCCGTGCAGTCAAATCGTGCATGCATACGCCATGTCTGCATATGTCAGAGTAAATAAAATATAGACGAGGCTATTCGCACAGCTGCTCTGCTCTGCAAATTAGCGGAAGAATGGTTGTTTTTCCGCAGTGCTGTTCGGTCGTAGTGCTGCTCTGCAGATTACAGAAAATGTGTTCATTATTCACACAGCTGCTGTCTCCATGTCATAGGATTGTTCTAAGTTGATAAGTGCTAGTACATCTATTATTCAAATACAGCTATGTAGATTACTGAAAATAAGCTTATTAATTGCAGAGCTGCTGTGTTCCTCTCCAAAATAGTGATCGTTATTCGCAGAGCTTGAGTGTATTTATTATTCGCAGAGCTACTATGCAGATTACTGAAGAAATTCTTCTTTTCTGCTGTGCAAATTACTGAAGAAGTGATTATTTGCAGAGCTACTCTGTTCATTACCCAAATACTTATCGTTATCAATACTGACTACAGAGGTTAAGTGTGTTTATTGTCCCCCGCGGTGAATCAAACGCAATGCAAAGCATTATGACCCAAACAAAAAAGCAAAATAATTCTGTACATGTGCATGCCCAGTAAAATAATGCAAGCTGATTGGTTGGTTGTAGCTCTGTGAATTACAGTATCGGTGGTTTTAATTCGCAGAGCAGCTCTGCGAATAGATAGTGCGATAAGATATTCATGCAGTCCCAGTTCGGCTATATTTCAACGTTAGTGCATCATTATGAAGCAGGCAAAATATTTCTTCTTGTAGATAACCAGATAACAGATTCACTCCTATGCAGAGTTGTGGATGAATAGCACTGTAGTTTAAATTCGAATGAACATTGCTTTAGTATGGAACAGGAAGTGGAATACCTGGTTCCAGTATCTAATGTCTATTGATATCTGCGCAGAGTTGGTGTAATGGGAGAGAATGCAAAAAGACATGGTAGCAACCACAGAATGCTGTCCATTTGACTGTTAAAGTCTATCAAACTACATGTTTTATTTATATTTTTCGAATCAAAAGTAACGGGTAAATATTAAGATATATGTGAAGAATATAATTTGGTTCTTAAATTAAGAAATATGTGCTCAGTTTATTTGTCAAGCCTTTCGCTAATTTTTCTAATCAGTTGTTCACCAAAGCACTCATCTAGATTTAATTTGAAATGTCGAACTGAGACACAGGTGCACTAATCTTTGTTTGTTTTTGTTTGTACATTAGTTGTTTAAGCAGGGGAAATTTCAGTCACAGTCGACTGGTCTTCCTCATTACACTTCTCCTTGCCCTATCCTAGTAATGCCCAGCGTCTGGGTAGGAAGTGACAAGTATCAATTTTTAAGTCATTGGTTTGACTTGACAGGGATTCGAACCCACGATCCCACGATATACCAGCACGGGAGACGGACGCTCTTACTCATTCGGCCATCCCGTCTGGTTATTAATCACTTGTTGCTAGATATAAAGGCATACATTGTTAATTTAATATAACCTGTCATTTTATAAGGCCTACAGTGTCAGGGTTTGCTCCCTTAGCCTTCGGTTCTGTCAAGAACCTGTACCACAAGGCAGTGGTTTACAACTCTGCAGCGCAGGGGCGTCAAACTCCCTGAGGTATTGCAATATCTGTATACCCAGAGGTTTAGCGTACTGGCCAACATTAATTTGTCATGTTGTCACTTATCTTCAAAGTTAGACATTTAAATTTAAAGAGACTTCAACCTAAAGCAAAGTAGATTATATTGAATAATCTAATGTATTTATCTCAGAAAATTGCAGAAATTCAAAACCATCAGACTATGCAACGTGAAGACCAATAAAGAATCTCGCGCAGCAAACCTTTGGGCCTATTTCATCCGTGGAGTTCTCCTCAACTACACAGGGGACACATCCACCTGTTGGACGGCCTTGAACGTTTTTGTCTTCGTAAAACAATATTCCAATAGTTTTTTGTTTAAAAACTACCTCGTGCTATAAATAGTTAATTTGCCAGACGAATCCTATTCTTTGTGAAATAGGCTGCCACCGATGTTGCCTCCCACGACTCCCCCCCCCCCCTACTTCACCTCCCCGCCTCCCCGCCTACCCCACCTACCCCAACTAGCCTGCTTCCCCAACTCCCCACCTCCCCTGCTCTCCCACCTCCCCGCCTCCCCCGCCTCCCCGCCTGCCCTGTTCCCCCGCATCCCCTGCTTCCCCGCCTCCCCGAATCCCCTGCTTCCCGCCTCCACGCCTTCCTGCGTCCCACCCCACCCCCATCTTCCCTCCTTTCCCGCCTCACCGCCTCCTCGCCTCACCGCTTCCCTGCCTCAAAGCCTCGCCAACTCCCCCGCGGGATCATAAAGCCTGCTGCTAGAGGGCGCTCATACCTCACAGTCCACCAGACGGCGCTTCTATCGATTCCCGCCGAATTGCGACTGTGATAGGCAGACGATCTATGCTTCACACGACTGCCGCGACACGACCCCCACCTCGACCCCACTCCACCCCCAACTGGACCCCCACCTGCACCCCCACTTCGACCCCCACCTCCAACCCCCACCACCATCCCAAACTACACCCCCATCTCCTCCCGACGCCATACGACCTCACCCCTCCAGGCCCTGTTAAACAACATGTATTAAGCTATGTGTCTACATGGCTTATCCATGAGAAAATATATATGCAGTAAAATGTCAATGTTGGCAGGGTGATTGTGGAATAATAGTGGGGTGTTGGCATGGTGATGGTGGAATGTTGGCAGCGTGTTGGTGGAATGTTAGCAGGGTGTTGGTGGAATGTTAATGTTGGCAGGGTGTTGGTGGAATGTTGGCAGGGAGTTGGCAGGATGTTGATGGAATGTTGGCAGTGTGTTGGTGGAATGTTAACAGGGGGTTGGCGGAATGTTGGCAGGTATTTGGTAGAATGTTGGCAGGGAGTTGGCATGGTGTTGGTGGAATGTTGGCATGGTGTTGCTGGAATGCTGGGATGGTGTTGGTGGAATGTTGGCAGGGTGTTGATAGAATGTTAGCAGGGTGTTGGTGATATGTTAGCAGGGTGTTGGTGGAATCTTGGCAGGGTGTTGGTAGAATGTTAGCAGGGTGTTGGTGGAATGTTGGCGGGGTGTTGGTGGAATGTTGCTAGGGTGTTGGTAGAATGTTATCAGGGTGTTGATGATATGTTAGCAGGGTGTTGGTGGAATGTTGGCAGGGTGTTGGTGGAATGTTAGCAGGATTTTGGTGGAATGTTGGTGGGGTATTGGTGGAATGTTGGTGGGGTGCTGGTGGAATGTTGGTGGGGTGTTGGTGGAATGTTGGCAGGGTGCTGGTGGAATGTTAGCAGGGGGTTGGTGCAATGTTGGCAGGCATTTGGTGGAATGTTGGCAGGGAGTTGGCAAGGTGTTGGTGGAATGTTAGCATGGTGTTGGTGGAATGTTGGCATGGTGTTGGTGGAATGTTAGCAGGGTGTTGCTGGAATGTTAGCATGGTGTTGGTGGAATGTTAGCATGGTGTTGGTGGAATGTTGGCAGGGTGTTGGTGGAATGTTGGCAGGGTGTTGGTGGAATGTTAGCATGGTGTTGGTGGAATGTTAGCATGGTGTTGGTGGAATGTTAGCATGGTGTTGGTGGAATGTTGGCATGGTGTTGGTGGAATGTTGGCAGGGTGTTGGTAGAATGTTAGCATGGTGTTGGTTGAATGTTAGCATGGTGTTGGTGGAATGTTGGCAGGGTGTTGGTGGAATGTTGCCAGTGTGTTGGTTGAATGTTAACAGGGTGTTGGTTGGATGTTAGCAGGATGTTGGTGGAATGTTGGCAGGGTGTTGGTAGAATGTTAGCAGGGTGTTGGTGGAATGTTGGCATGGTGTTGGTGGAATGTTGGCAGGGTGTTGGTGGAATGTTGCCAGTGTGTTGGTTGAATGCTAACAGGATGTTGGTGGAATGTTGGCAGGGTGTTGGTGGAATGTTAGCAGGGTGTTGGTAGGGTGTTGGCAGGGTGTTGGTGGAATGTTGGCAGGGTGTTGGTAGAATGTTAGCAGGGTGTTGGTGGAATGTTGGCAGGGTGTTGGTGGAATGTTGCCAGTGTGTTGGTTGAATGTTAGCAGGGTGTTGGTGGAATGTTAGCAGGGTGTTGGTGGAATGTTGGTAGGGTGTTGGCGGGGTGCACACAAATGCCTGTGGTAACACGCAGATTCCCACCCACCCAGCCGTTTAAGGATAAGTAGCATCGCTTAATGGTTGTGTCTTGTGCTGCGCATGCGTATTAACCGCAATGCAGCCGACAAGAGCCACATAGCGACACAGCATAATGGTAGTGGGTAGCCGAATGGTAACGTGTGTGGGACTTCCCTCTGTAGGTTCCACACACAGTTATTGATACGCCAGATCATGACAGCAGAACCAGGCAGTCACTGGCTATGCACGCTAAGCACAGCGGGTGGGGGGTGGCGGAGATAAGTGGGAGGGGGGGGGGGGCGGACGTAAGTGTGAGTGTGGGGGGGGGGGGGGGGGTAACCATGGCAACTTGACGCGAACAGTCGTTCAGCTATAGATACACTAAAATGAACAGTCCATTTAAATATATGTAAATATGTCAGGGGTCAGAATTATAAACTATTGACTACACAACAAAACATTTAGCAGCATTCATCTATTGATACATAATTTGTTATTTTTGTGATGGGGGAACTTATGCTTCCCATAACGGCTACGTTTAACTACTTGTTTTCCACCTCTAGACAGTAATAACCTTGTCGTTCCCCTTGTTTTATCACTTTCAGTTTGTTTGTTGTTGTTTTACGTCCTAGCAACATGTAAGGTCATATCAGGACGAGTTGGTGTGTAGCTTTGATTGCTTGATTGATTGCTGATTCCTAAATGATGTGTTGGCAGCAAGGGCCATTTTTACAATGCAAAGTTAGCGTGGTATTGATTCTGGTAGTTTTGTTAAATTACATTTATAAGCCTACATTGGAATTTACACAAAACTTGAAATGGTCAGATCTGTGTCAAATGAGGGCAAATATGGTCCCAGATTCAATTTTGAAATGGTTTCAATTTGTGTTAAATGAGAGCAAGATTTAAGACATAAAAGATAGCTGAGATTACAGCTAGGGATACACTCCAGTTGTTATCAGGGACTCTTATATATAGTCCTCCTGTACAAGAGTTCTGAAACGTTATATATAATATATTGTAATGGCCCACGGCCCTCCGACTCTCTCACTGCCACGCGCACACGGAAGAACGCCAAGATCCAATATGAGTACACTTCACCTTGGTTTATTGAATCAAACTGGTCTCCGCAGCGTCCACAGTCATCTGACCCGCCCCTGACTCGCCAGGTCCCACATCAACTCTATAGGTGTGTGTGGGGGGGGGGGGTGAGCTAGCCACACGCAGTAGAGGCCAGCCTAGTCGGGGTCTGCCCGGTGGCTAGCCTGCCGCCACCTAGCGCAGTTCAGTGTAACTGCGTAGGTGTGCGGCGTAGTCTCTGCCGCTACCACATGGTAGTAGAGCTCATGTACAGACTACTACAATATCATTATTAGCATAAGGCCATGGAATCTACAAATTAGATCTTTTCTGACATGTTTTTAATATTAAATCCTTACTAGCGCAAGGCTATGGAATCGACATATTTGATTTTTCTGACTTGTTATTTATATTAAATCATTATTATTGAAAGGTCATGAAATCTTCATAATACAAAAGAGTGAAAAATACTCAATTTCACCTTAATTTTGGGTAAGCTCGGCTGATGTAGTATATGGTTGGAAAACCAATGCCCTAACACTGGAAAAAGGACCAATTTAGAGGAATAACAATATTTACACAAAAAAAAAACACATTAAATGAATCTGTATCATCACATCGCAGATGTGGAAGCGGTAATTGGGATAACATCGCTATATTCTGGGCAGCCCCCAGCGGCATTACATTTTTGTTGGTTGTGTTGGTCCGAGAGCTGCAAGGGACAAAGGTCATGTGGTGATTGCGGTCAAGTGGATGAAACATGGTATGAGTGAGATGAGACAAGTGAGCATGGTGAACAGGTTGAAGATGGAATAACTAGCGGGTAGCAGTAGTTACTGGTTATAAAGTATTTATATATATAATTTTAAATTTAAATGATAATTAGTTATAAGGATACTTAGGAAATTAAGTGAATGATTTAAACAATTAGATATTATATAATATTATGTTTAAATCACCAGTTGATAATGAGTGGCAGGATGGACCCCCCACCCCACCCCCACCCCAGCCTGCACTGGAGGGAGGGGGGGGGTGACTTCGCTGTCCCGTGTGTCCTGCAATGACACCCGAATGAGCCCCACCTCATTCAACACCATGTGTGAACTGAAGGAACACACAAACCTTCCCCAATAACAGGAACATGTCACAGTCTGCACAGAGGGACCATTGGTCGTAATGCGAAGCATTACGTTTGATGCGAGGAGAGGAAGAGACCCTCCCCCCGCCCCGCGCTGTCGCGCTGCTTTCTCACCTCGGCAGACGGCGCGGCGCGCCGCCCCCTCCCCCCGCCCTCCGCGTCACGCCTCACCCGACGCCGCTGCTCGCCACCTCTTGCCCTCCCCCGGGCCGGCAGCTTTCACACTCACCTGCTGTCGCCCCTCCCTCTCCCCTTATAAGGCCGCCCCCTGGCCTCCCTCAGGCACTCGCCCTCCTGCCGTCTCCCAGCTCTACCCTTTCTTCAACTTGGCTACTCCACCTCGGACCTCTGCCGCAGCTCAGCCTCAGGATGCCTCGAGGAAAAGGACGTGGACGGAAGGGATCCCGGGCCGCCCCCGGCACCCCGGGGTCCTCTCCAGCACCCGGCCGGGGCGACTCCCCGGCCTACGCCCCGGCGTCCCCCGCGGCGCCCTCGGGCCGCACCTCGGGCCCCGAGATCTCGACACTGCTGGAGGCGCTCCAGCGTATGCAGCTCGACCAACAGCACTCCGCCGCCGAGGCGCGCCAGGCGACGGCCGACCTCCACGCCCGGATCGACTCCCTGGAGACCGGGGGGACCCGCCCGGGGATCCCCTCATCTCCCCCGAGGCGCCAGGCCGCCCCGACGCCTCGGGCACCTGCCGCCACCACAGCCCGGCCCCCGCCGCCGCCTCAGGCGACCCTCCCCGGGGCCACGCACCCGGAGTACGAGAGGTACCATCACCTCTCCAGTCAACCACCACCCGCCACCTCGCCGGCCTACCGCGAGGAGGCCATCCGCCACAGCCCCGCCTCCGCGGCCGACACCGTCCGGGAGATACTGGCATCCGCCGAGGCGCGCCACTCCGTGAGGCGCCAAGGGATCCCGGCCAACTACATCTTCCCCTCGGACCTGGTGAAACGAGGGGCCGAGAGAAAGCCGGTGAAGAGGGGAGAGGCGACAAAGGACGAGTATACCCTCGCCCTCCTCACCCTCATCGACCACCCCGACTTCCCCGCCCACTCCGCCCAGGGACTCCACCACCACCACCTAGCAGTCTGCCGGGATAACCTCGTCTACCCCTGGGCCACCGTCCGCCGGTACTCAGAGACCCTGTTTACCGCCATCGCGGACGGAACCCTCCCCCAGGGCTGGCATGACCCGGTAGCGCTCAACCTCATGAGACTAGACTGCCTGGCCATGCCCGAGGACCAAGCCACCGCCGCCCCTGCCCGCCTACCCGACCCTCTCCACCGAGGCGCCCACCTCCCCCGACCCCAAGCTGACGCCCGCGCCACCTACGACAGGGACACCCACGGGGCCCCCTGCCCGGCCTGGAACCGCGCCCCCGCCTCGTGCGATCGGGCCCGCCTCGGGGAGGCCCACGGTGAGGCGGGGGACAGGCGCCGTCACGTCTGCGCATACTGCGCCAATGTGAGGCGCCTCCTAACAATGCACAGCGAGGCCGACTGCATCACGAAACAAACCCGTGAGCGCCAGACCCCCCCCGCCACCTCGGCGGATCTTTGATCCGCCGGCCTCCCCCCGGCCGGCCCGGGGGGACCCCTCCGGCGCCTCACCCTCACCACTGCCGACAGCCCCGCAAGCCCCGCCGACAACCTCCCAGCGACCACCGATCGCAGCGCCGCCCAGTCCCAGCCGAGGATCATCACCTCGGGCATCACACCTCGGACCACATCCCAGCCCAGCCTCAGGAGGAACCCTCTGCCGCCGATCCTCACGACACCGCCTTCAACAACACCGCCGCCCAGACCCCGACCACCACCCCATCCAGCCCCGAGGACTTCGCTGCCCCCCTGCGCGACCCTCGTCGGACCTCCTCACCGGATCCCGCCAAGGAGCGGGCCTCCCCCTTTTTGGCCGCCCGCTCCCTGTCGACGCAGGCCCCGGACACTCCCCGCCCCGAGAGGGAGCCTGACCCCCGACACGTCCCACCTCTCGGCCGGCCCGCCCCACCTGCTCCGCCTCGGGCGCGCCGCCAGCCCTCTCCGCCCAGACCTCCATCTCCGGACCCCCGCCTCGGGCGCCCCGGCCCCCCGCCTCGGGCGCGCCTCGAGCCCTCTCCTACTTTTGGTGGAGGGCTCCTCGGCACCCCCTCACTCCACTGACATTTGATCTCTGTTTCTCTATTCTGACTCCGCTCCTCATGTTATTTTATCCCTTGTTCTTTATTTACATCTACTCCTCGTTTACCCTGTATGCCCTGTATGCTTTCTGAGGCGAAAATAAAAACCTTTTATTTCCACCCCCGCCTCCTCTCTTCCTTTTCGCGCATCGGTCGTAATGCGAAGCATTATGTTTGATGCGAGGAGAGGAAGAGACCCTCCCCCCGCCCCACGCTGTCGCGCTGCTTTCTCACCTCGGCAGACGGCGCGGCGCGCCGCCCCCTCCCCCGCCCTCCGCGTCGCGCGGCGCTCACGCCTCACCCGATGCCGCTGCTCGCCACCTCTCGCCCTCCCCCGGGCCGGCAGCTTTCACACTCACCTGCTGTCGCCCCTCCCTCTCTCCCCTTATAAGGCCGCCCCCTGGCCTCCCTCAGGCACTCGCCCTCCTGCCGTCTCCCAGCTCTACCCTTTCTTCACCACCCACCCACCCTACACTCCTCCTACCTTCTCTTCCACCGGTGGAGGGCTCCTCGGCACCCCCTCACTCCACTGACATTTGATCTCTGTTTCTCTATTCTGACTCCGCTCCTCATGTTATTTTATCCCTTGTTCTTTATTTACATCTACTCCTCGTTTACCCTGTATGCCCTGTATGCTTTCTGAGGCGAAAATAAAAACCTTTTATTTCCACCCCGCCTCCTCTCTTCCTTTTCGCGCATCAGGTCGCGGTACCAGACGGATGGCCGAATGAGTTGAGCGTCCGTCTCCCGTTTTGGTAGATCGTGGGAATCGAACCACCGACCTTCAGAGTCCGACCTAGAAAAAAGTCAGGCACTCTAACCACTCCACCACGATTTTCTGACTTTTTGACTTTCTTTAAAATTGCGTAGTCCAATGGTTTTGAGTGTCTTCTATTTTTCTGAGGTAAAGATATTAAATTGATTGTCATATCCTACGTGACCTTCGTCTGAAGTAACTTATATTTTAAATGGCTAAGTTTTGCGATATTTGAAATGCAAATATGTTAAATTCGTTTTGACATGCAAGCCAAAACTCTGACCACACAGACTTCAGCAGTGACAGATTCTATTAAATTGACGCGGTATGCCCTTCTATGTGGCAATAAATGTGTAATAAGTGAACCATTATCTAAGATAGATATGTAGAATCAATAATAGATAATTGCTTTGGTTTTCAAAATGTGATGCTTCTTCGGACGATGGAGCTTTAATCCATCAGCTTCCATTGTTGGTAACTGATCTGGAATTGGATCTGTCCCAAGTTGTCCAGATTAACGAGGTCCACTCTATACTTGTCTTAGTCCAGACTCAGTGGTTGGTTGTTGGAGTTTTGTGTCCTGGCAACATATAAGGTCATATCAGAACGGGTAACGATTTGTGACAGTGGACACTCATCGCAACTTTATACTGCTGCCCCACTGGGAGACCAGGCCACAAGGAACATGACCTGATATCCCACTCAGTCATGGTAACTTTATAGTGTATACTCGGAGACCAAGACGCCAGCACTATCATCTGATATATCCCACTCAGTTGCATCATCCTGACACTGAGCCAACCAATCCTTACCAGGATAGGGCAAGGACTGGTCAGTTCAGTATCAGAATAATATGACTGAGTGGGAAATCCGAGCATGGTGCTGGCAGCCTGGTCTACCAATGGGGCAGCACTATACAGTAGCCATGAGTGTGCAAAATCACAAGTCAGTTCCCATTCTGATATGAGCTTAGATGTTCCTGAGACATAAAACCCCAACAAACAAACTGCTCTTACCTACAAGTAAAGCTAATACCTCAGAGTGTGTTTGTGTTTACACTGGGTATATGTGGATATTGAATTCGGGATTATCATCTTGACAGATAAGTCACCGCTCCAACCAGCCTTATCTAATCTCCTACTAGTAATCTGATGCACCGCGCATGCGCCCCGCGCCCCACACCCCGGGTGGGTGCCGGCAAGATGGCGGCGGCTAGTCGCCGGTCACACGGTGACCCCTAGATAAAAGAGTCACCCCATACTTGAAAAACAACCCATTAGAAAACAATGGCCAAATGCTGGGTAAATGAAATCAGCACATAAATTATTAATTTAAGAAGCAAAATATACTCTATATATATTGTCACATTTATCCATTACTTTTGAGTTGAAAAATATAATAAAACATGAAGTATAATTAACTTTAAAGGTGAAATCGACAGCATTCTGTGGTCACCATCTCATCTTTTTGCATTCTCTCCCATTTCATCAACTCTGAGCCTGTATAAGTAGCCATTAGATACTGGAACCAGGAATTCCACTTCCTGTTCCATATATAAGCTATTTTCGCCCACATTTAGACTAGTTTGTCATTCACCGCTACTCTACGTTGGGGTGAATTTTCTTACCCCGGCAAGATGGCGGCCAGATGAACTGCGATACCTGGCCGCTCCACCAGCACCAGAAGCAGATGGGTGGGAGGCCTGGGAGGGCTGGGAGGGTGGGGTGGGAGGGGAGGGTGGGGTGGGAGGGGAGGGTGGGGGGGGCAAGGAGGGCAGGGAGGATCCGCCTGCCCGGAGGATATCTGATCAGATTGGGCCGTCTGCTTTATCACACCGCGAGCCGTTCCTCTCTGTGATATATGCGTAATAGGCATATAGGTGTGTGGCTAATATATGTTAACGAGATGCAGAGTTTGAGACAAAGGAATATGCTAATGAGATGACGTCATGGAAAGTTTAGCCGGTGGGTCAAGCGAGCCCTAGCCCATGAATAAACCATTCAGTATCCAGAAGTCAAAGTGTTCAGACGTTGTACTTTCACACTCTCCACCTTCCTGCTGGTATATTACGGGACTGGTTGGCCTGGTGGTTAGGCCAAGTAACAATAACAAGTTGGTGATCGTCCTTTTGATCACACAAATCTGGGTCGGTCGGGCGAAGTTTAAAAACAAGTTTTTTGTTCAGTATATTTGACATAATTTACAACACAAACAAGGAGCTATAGACATGGACTTTATTCAAGTAGGTCAAGTATAAGGGTAGTGTTTGTACAAGGTCAATTGTCAAAAGTTTGTTGATTCAGGCTCTCAACCCTATCGCTTGTGTTTGTTTGTCTCATTGTAGCGATGGGTGGGTGGCCGAGTAAGTTGGTGGTTGTTGTTGGCCTGGCAGCTGGAGGCATAGTGGTGAAAGCAGGACCTGGTGGGCTGTCGTTGATCGGAAGTGACATCACAAATCTCATGGGCGAGAGAGGTGGTTCATGGGAATTCCAGCAGGGGGCGGCTTGGTGGTTAACGGTCATCGAACCCAAGTGGCACCCCCACAGCAGCTGCTCATTCGCGTTCAAATTACCCATGTTGACGAACCAACATGAACAATTGAAATGGAATTACATAAACATCAATTTCAGTGCATGCAGATGGTGTTATGGTGTTTAGTTTAGTTTATAACTAGGTACAACATCTGGCGTATGACGTAGACGTAATATGTAACTATGTTGCATAGATTCTGTGCTTACTAAAGGTGAATTGCTGCTAGCGCGACACATTTTTAACAGAAATTATCTGAAATTCTCAAATCCGAAAAGCTCCGGAAATTCTTTTGTTTCGCCATACAACATTTAAATAAATTGCAACACTATTTATAGTCTTTATTTATCCATACTTAGTGTGAATATTGATACAGTTCTCCAGTGCAATTTTAATGTGTTTGATTATTGTTCATTTGAAGCTGTATATGCTGCCTAAGTTTGACCATATATCTATTTTTGCGGTGGTAAATATGTTTAGTCTGCTGAATAAGTCTTTTTTCAGTGGCCAAGTACTTGTCTTCCAGCCATTTTTTTATTCACAATTATTTACACAAAAGAAGTACACAGAGCACAGATTCAATAACTGTTGAATACACAATTTGCAGCATATAACGCAATGAAATTCTGTAGCCCACAAGTTTCATAGCAATATGGAAACAGTAATGTCATATGACTAGATACATATTTGTCAGATCAATGTGAGTATTTACATGGTATTTAGAATGTAAGCAGAGTTATATTTTGCATTCATTTGGTAAAGTTAGAGTAAGTTTTAATGTAGGGTCTGTTCAGTTGGAATTAGGGAAGCGGTATATAAATGTAAATTTGTTAGAAATATTCTAGTGTTACTCTATTTCTGTTGGAAATAACATACATCTACAAGAATATGCATGGTCTATAACATTATTCCATTGTTTCATTTATCAGCATATTCCTCTATCAATAAATTCTAATTCTATTTATAGTCTTTAATTATCATACTTCATGTGAATATTCATTCGTTTGTATTGCAGTATTACTGCTTGATTCAGGAAATCCGAAAGATACCCAATTCCGAAACACAACTGGGTATCTCTGTGGCAGAGTGGTTAGAGTGTCTGACATTTTTCTAGGTCGGACTCCTAATCTGAAGGTTGGTGGTTTGATTCCCCTTGCCCGCCCACCTCTGCCTATTTGGATGTCCACCGCTGTGTATAGCTAACAGCGTGATCAAAGGCTGGTTGCTCTCATACCATGTCTATGTGGTGTAGGAGGTTAAAAATCATTTCGGTCGGTAAAAGTGGAGGCTTGAGCTTTCTATCGACAAACTGTCTAATGGTCAAAACAAGTCTATTCAGACTTATCATTGATAGGCAGTATAAATCTTCAAGAAACTGGCCATTTTGCAACCATTTTGTGACAGGTTGTGACCATTTTGTGACCATTTTGCTACCATTTTGCATACATTTTTCTACCATTTTTCAACCATTTTATGAACTCGTTGCGACCAAACCTTTTTTGGTGGTCGCAAAGTGGTTGCAAACGGTCGCAAGCAGGAGTATAATCGGGGTATTAGTGTGTATATAACTAGAATTGAAAGTGTTATATTGTGCAGCAATGTTGGATCGATTCCATGTGTAAAGTATGACTTGACCCGTTGAGTTGCGTAGTAGAACTGACTTTATTAGCCGGCGACCTGCCCAGCTGACCTCTCGTGACCTCTCGTGACCTCTTGTGACCTGAGACCTTCTGCCTCTATGCACACGACATCAGTATACACAACATCTTCCTTTTTTTTACAAAGTATTAGTTTAACATTAGTCAGTAATAATCACAGGGTGATTTGAGCTTATCCCTGGCCACATTGCTCATGGCTACCTTAGTCATAATTGATATTAATGGTTTATGATCTGTTTCTATCGTGATATCTTTTCCATAGATGTACTCATGAAAATGCTTACACCCAAAGCACATAGCGAGCAACTCCTTTTCTATTACAGCGTAATTGCTCTGAGTTTTATCCAGTGCTTTCGATGCCATTGCAACTGGCAAACTATTTTGGAACAGTGTGGCGCCCAGGCCTGATTGTGACGCATCAACTTGCAACGTTATTGGTTCTTTAACATTGTAATATTTGAGCACAGGAGCTTGCATTAATAATGACTTTAACTTCTCGAATGCTTGTGCCTGCGGTTCTTGCCAGTGCCACGCTACTTCTTTCTGCAATACTATTCTAAGGGGCTAAGTGATTTCTGACAATCTGGGTATAAATTTGCTCACGTATCCGACCATCCCTAAAAATCTTTGCAGTGCTGTTTTATCTGTCGGAGCTTGCATATCTACAATAGCCTGTACCCTATCCTGATTTGGCTTTAATCCATCGGCCGTTAATAGATGACCAACATAATTAACTTCAGATCTGCAGATTTTAGACTTGCTCGGGTTCAACTTTAGATTAATTTCCCGTGCCCTGCTCAACACAGCTTCGAGCCTCGTGTTGTGCTCATTGATGTTACTACCGTAAATCAAAATATCATCAGACACTATCTGCACCCCTTCTAGATCACTTAACAACTCATTCATTTGCTGTATGAACAAATCCCCGGCAGTCTTTATACCGAAAGGAAGCCTTGTGAACCTGAACCTGCCCCATGGTGTATTAAACGTGCATAGAATAGAGCTGGCTTCGTCTAGCTGAATTTGCCAGTAACCCGAGTTTGCATCTAGCACTGAGAAGTACTTTGCATTATGTATTCTAGCGACAACTTCTTCCACTGTACGAATTGGGTAAGGCCCCCTCAAAATAGCCTTATTTAACTTGGTTGGATCAAGACAAATTCGAACTTTATCCGGTTTTCGCACGATAGTAATAGAGTTAACCCATGGAGTAGGCTCTGTCTGACTCACAATTACTCCCATCCTTAACATCCTATTAAGCTCCGCTTTTACGTCATGTACAATAGCATGCAGTATACGCCTTGGCGGATCTACTACTGGGCTTACATTTTGATCAATATGTATCTTTGCGTTTACTTTAATGACACCCAGTCCTTCAAACACATCTTTAAAGTTGTTTACCGTTTTGTTCGCAGAAGCTGCGGTGTCATTGTCCACTGTTGGTTTGCCCAGTTCATCGATGCGCGCTACCAGCCCGAGCAATATGCACACCCTCCGTCCTAAGATAGGGCTGCCGGTCTCGGTGATTTGGAACTTGAGGTCCCGTCCGCGCACTCTTATTGAAGCTTCGCCCTCTGGTTTCACCCTCTGTCCCGTGAACGTGAGGAGCGTACATCTCGATGGCTCCATCTTGACACTTCTGAACTTGTTGAACACTTGCCGCGGAATGAGGTTCGCCTCAGCCCCAGTATCTATCTTGAATCGAACTGCCTGCAACCCTATGGTCACGTCGGTAAACCATGGTTCCTCGTCTTCTGCATCGTCCGTCAACACCGCCCCCACAAACAAGTCATACGACAACTCGTCAGCTGACCCATGACTATCTCCACCGTCATATGTGTTATTTGGATCAACACTAACCTCATTCACCTCTGCTGCCTTGTTCAGTTGCGACCTACCTACCTTCACAAAGTGCCCAATCTTATGACACCCAGCCATCGGTTATCCTCCGACTCACGGAACTGAGGAAATCTGGGACACATCCACTCGAGTACCAAGGACTGCATGCAGAGATTCAAGGCCAGTTTGCAGACCACCTCTCCATATACACTGATGGTTCGAAAGACCAAAGCCGGGTAGCTGCTGCGGCAGTCTGCCGACGGGAAAAATTTGGTGTACGTTTGCCCGATCAGAGCTCGATTTTCACTGCAGAGGCCCGAGCACTCCTTCTCGCTTTGGAGTGTATCGAGGTATCCAACCACACTAACTATGTTATATACAGTGATTCCTTCTCTTGCCTCCTGGCTGTTGCTGGACTGAAAACGAATCACCCTATTCTAGCAACGGTCATTTATAAAATGAACCAACTGACAACAGATGGGTATGATATCCACCTGTGCTGGGTGCCTGGCCATGCTGGCATACAAGGAAACGAACGAGCTGATCAGGCTGCGAAGAAGGCCCTGAACTGTGATCTTGAACCGTGTCTGATCCCTCACTCTGATCTGAAACCACTAATAGCCACCCACATAAAATCCAAATGGCAACATGAGTGGGATGAAAACATCAATAAACTTAAAGAAATTGAACCATCTGTGGGAAAGCCACCACAGACTCATGCGGGAGGTCGGCGGGACCAAGTGGTCCTTAGTCGCTGCGTGTGGCCACTCGTGGCTTACACATGCTTTTCTGCTCAAGGGGAACCTCCCCCTGAATGTATTGGGTGTCAGTCCCCACTGACACTCAAACACATTTTACTAAGTTGCGTTGATTTTTTGGCCCTGCGCCAACGGTTCTACACTGCAGGCAGTATGCATGACCTTTTTACTAAGGTAAAACAGGAAAACATTTTAGCCTTTTTGAGGGCAGCTGGACTGTACCACCTTATATAGTTTACTAAATGGATTCTATTAATTATTAATGAAACTTTTCTTTTTCTATGGGAATTTGTTTCCCTTGACCACAGATATATGATTGTGAGCTTTCTAATTTAATTAGTGTCTATTGGCACATAATTGATTGTCTGCTTTTACATGTAAAAGCGATGGTTTGAACAAAAAAACAAACATTTCTCGCCGTGAATATGGCCTATGCTGCCGACACAGCGTAAAGCAACCACCAATCAATCAATCAATCAATCAATCATATGACACCCAGCACATTCCTTCCCCTTTGCCGGGCATTGTCCACGTATGTGTGAATACCCACACCAACTACACTGTGCCTTGCCCATGCTTGTGTTGGTTGTTCGTCCCAGGGGGCGTTTCCACGCTGGGGGGGCGTGTCTGTTGTGATGACCTCTGGCTGCCCACTGACGATATGGCGTCCACATTGTGTTCACCGGTGCTTGTCGCCCCCGGTGTCGCCCTGAGTGTAGCTGAAGTATGCTCACTCAGCCTACACATGTCAATGCACTTTTCAAGCGACAAATTTTTTGTTTGCAGCAATTTGTCACGCAGCACATTACTCTTCACCCCACATACCAGACGGTCACATAATAATGAGCTCTCCAACTCACCGTATTCACATTGAGCCACCCGACTTCTCAACTCTCTGATATACGTTTCCATATTCTGATCATTCTGGTTATATGAATGACACTTATATCGTATTACAGTTATATTGTCTTTGCCTTCACAATACTCTCTAAAAGCCATAACCAACGGCCCTATGCGGTCTCTCTCCGACGGGTCAATTTCCATAGTACGATGTACTTTTTGCGCTTCCGCTCCCGCAACATGCAAAAATATAGCACATTGCACCTTCTCCGCCTTACTTGCAGCTCCTGTAGCAACCGCATAAATTTCATAAGCCTGTATCCATGTTCGCCAATTCGTTCCTATATCGTCTTCCAAATTCAAAGGCGCCGGCGCTTTTAAGCCTGTGAGCGACATGTCCTGTTCGTTCGTCTCCTCGTCTGACACCATGTAAAGTATGACTTGACCCGTTGAGTTGCGTAGTAGAACTGACTTTATTAGCCGGTGACCTGCCCAGCTGACCTCTCGTGACCTCTCGTGACCTCTCGTGACCTGAGACCTTCTGCCTCTATACACACGACATCAGTATACACAACACCATGGGTTGAGGATATAATGGTTACCTAGCAACAGTGCCACCTGATACAATGATAAAGGTGCGTTTGCATTTGGTTGGGTGGTTGTTGGAGTTTTACGTCCTGGCAAACATCTCAGGACGGGTACCGACTTGTGACAGTGCACATTCATGGCGACTGTATAGTGCTGTTCCACTGGAGGACCCGGCTGCCAGCACCATGACCTGATATCCCACTCAGTCACATTATCCTGACACTGAGCCACCCAGCCCTTGCCCTATCCTAAAAATGACGAGCGCCTGGCTAGGAAGCAACACATATCAATTTTTAAGTCATTGATTTGACTCGACCAGGGTTCGAACCCACGATCCCATTGTCTACCAACATGGGAGACGGACGCTCGAACAGGTTCGATTACATTGCCTCAGTGTTCTCTTCTGTGTGATGACAAATGTTTGATAAATGAATCAATATTAACAGGTTCGATTTAATTGCCTCAGTGGTCACTTCTGTGTGTGATGACAAATGTTTGATAAATGAATCAATATTTAAAATAAATATGTAGAATCAGATATAGATAATTGGTTTGTTTTTGAAAAATTGATATTTTCATCTGATTATGCAGCTTTAACTACTTTGACATGTGCCATCCCCCATTCTCACCTACACACAGTGGGTGCACTCTGAACACAGTATGATTATCCAGATATGTACTTTTAAATAACACAGTTAGTACCATATTTGGATTTTATGTCTGGCATATACTGTTCTCAACGATAACGCAATTTTATTTTTATGATGGTTACTTAATCACGATGACTTTTATATCAAATATATACGAGCCTTTGAAATTAATTTAGCTTTGTTTGATGACTTTGGAGCAGTCAGGTTTATTGTGATTGATAATGATATTGCCTTTATATTATACTCATTTATTTTGAAATGCCAATTGTTCATGTTGATACGCAAATGGGTAATTGAGCACGCGGACCAGCATTTGTTCCTATGGATGCTACCGCTGGCGCCCCCTACCAATATACAATCTAACTAACCAAATGGCCGCCGCTCGATGCGCCACCTAGAGTGAAAAGCAGTATAATTTGTGATGTAAAAGATTTCAGAATTCATTTCAACCAGAGCGTTTCAATCAATCGGACCTGTGTACATATCTCTAGCTCTAATTTCACCATCCCACCCACTCAACTACTAAGAACTAGACTCGTTAGGGTTAACTGCCTGGAAAGCTCGAACTCTGACAAATCAAACAAATATGACTCACCACTGTAACCGTATGAAAGAAAATCAAACTGCCACTATATATTGATCTGGTCTTGTGTCGCTCAATTATGACACATGACTTCATTCTCCTTACAGACAGAAGTCTTACTTGCTTGTTTAGTTTGGTTTGATATTTGGAATATATTATCTCATTTACCACAGCAGATATACATTTACTGGGAACATTAAGCCATACATGCCTGCAAGAGAGATTATCCGCTTTTTGCAATGTAAATTCATGGCCTGACCTCACATCAGGGCCGTAGGTCCCCGGAGGAGCGGAGAATTCTCACCGCCCCCCCCCCCCAAAAGAATTACCAGTAGGCCCTATATAACCTCCCAGAAATGGCTGGAAATGGCTTTTCAGAGCCTCTAGATTAAACAAACACAAATTCCCAGGGGTGGTGGGTTGGTGGGGGGGGGGGGCATGGACAGAGACCCACCCATCTAGTGCCCCGTGCCTTCAACACGCGTCCATTCCAAGAATTTATCTGCGTCCCCAAACTTAAATTCCTGGCTACAGCTATGGACATTGATGCAGGTCCTGAACATTCTTATCAGCTTATTGCAAACTCAACAAATTCGTATCGAATCTCTTGACACTAGTATTTTAGAAGCTTTGATATGGGTTTCACATGTGCAAATATATTAATCTTGCGAGAAATGATATAGGCTACTGTAGCCCATGGATGAAATGTGGAAACTGTTCGTTTTTTTTCTTGAAGATTTATACTGTCTATCATGGAATAAGTTTGAATAGTCTTGTTTTCACCATTAGACAGTTGGTCGATAGAAAGCCTGTGCCTACAGTTTTACCAACCCAAGGGATTTTTAACCTCCCACACCACATAGACTTGGTATGAGAGCAACCAACCTTTGATGATGCTGTAAGTTATACACAATTAATCGAAGTTGGCAGAGTTGATGGCATGGGGAATTGAAACACCGACCCTCCTATTAGGAGTCCGACCAAGAAAAAAGTCAGACACTTTAATTTTTAAACACTCCGCCACAGAGAACGGCAGAAGTTTCTAATGTCTGCTAAGCGGCTAGACTGTACCCACTGACAGTTCAAGTTGACAGCTGAAGACTGTGCTGTCAGGCTGACCGGGTGTGTCGACTGCTGTTCGGAGAGCTGCACTCTAACTCTCCTACTCACGGTATGGTGTCTCACCCACGTCATCTGAACCCACAGTGAGCGGAAATGTGAACATTCGAGGCTAGACTGGACTAGATAAAAGATTCATGGCTGACTCAGTTCAGAAACCTATTTAAATACAAGTTGGCAAAAGCGTGTTTTATTGTTGATGGCCTTAGTTTGGTGTTGCAGTTTCCGCGGCACACCAGTTTGCGAGGGACATATCCATTCAAATGCGTTGTCAATGGCCGTGAGCAAATCATCATACAGAAGAAGTGAAATATCTCTACAACCACACCACCTAAAAACAAATCCCTTGGTACACACATAGAAAACATGTGTACCAAAAAGATTATATTATATTGATAAGGGTAGGGTTCTGGATTTCTATTAATTTTGAATCAAACTGAAGTGGGCGAGACTACTCGCCTTGTGGCATTCGCGGGCGTGCGCCGATTAACCCGTATTTGGAAATACGGGCTACTCGCCATGGCAGACCGCAAATGCCAAACATTCACGGGGCACTGGGTTTCCGGCCGTAAAGCGTTGCTAGGAGACGCAAACTGTGACTCGCCTGGCAACGATGGAAGGTTGGGCATTCGGACCCAGACCGATCAGACATATTCAATAACGCTCTGATGTTTTAGCCAAGTTTTAGGCCTATATTATCGAAATTCTAAACTTGTTTGAAACTAAAGTTTAGGGGAGGGGTTTGCATAATACTTCTATGACATGTGCTGCGAACAATGTTAGTTTTGGTTAAGAATAAAAAGCCGTGAGCTCTTGGAAAAGTAGATTGGAACGTTCCTTGCATTCTTTACTATCCTCCAGATTTCTATGGAGTAAACCGCTATGGTTGAACTTAACATTGGATTGCTTTATGTATATAATTAAGGGCCTTAAGCCTAACTAGGCCTTATGCAGCTACTGTGGGGAGATTATACCAGACATATGAACAGAATTAACGTATAGATATTTTGGCTAAAATAAGACAGTAACTTAGGCTGATTATCAGTGACAGTGGTAGTGACACTAGCGCATCTGCTTAGTTTTCGATCAATTTAAACATAATAAATACACAGTAAGGCGAGTAGACCAGCCAGTTAGTTGAAATAACTAAGTAATTGCTTTAGGCCGATAAATGCGAGAGGGGGCAAACCTCTGCATTTAGACGATACTCTGGCTGGCCGACTTTAGCCCAGGAAGGACACCGACGGACACGGACTACCTGGAGACGGGACGAGGGGCAGCGGCAGCCCGCGGCTGGCCCAGGAAATTCACATGGAAATAATTATATAAATTAACACGAAGGCTTGCCTTAAGCGGGGGTGGATTAGCCCGACGGTTAAAAAACTAATGTTTTGCACTGCGCGTACCGTCAAACTCAAGGCATTGTCAATGGTCGTGAGAAATCTTCATACAGAAAATACAGCAAAAGTGAAATATCTCTAAAACCACACCACCTGGAAACAAATTGCTTGGTACACATATAGAAAACATCTTTACCAAAAACATTATATTAAATTTATAAGGTTACTGATGAAGCTGTTAGATTTTGACGCATGCACAGAAGCGATGTGTCCCTTGCAAACTGGTGTGCTGCTGAAACTGCAACATTGGCATCCCTTACTGTATGTTGATCAAAATTCAATAGCTACAATTCGATTGTAGGCCTGTATGTTTCCCCTCCACATAATACTCTGCAGCGTATTCATATCACATTGGCGTAATGACACAAAATCAGTGTGAATCGATAGAGTGCATGGAGTAAATCCGGCATGTTTAAATGAACTGGTTCACCATGTCACTTCCTGTTTGGGTGTCAGCCAATGACAATGACTACTTCCTGATGTAGATTGGATTATGACCCAGAAACATCTCAACTTCCTGCCACTGCAGTACAATGGTCCGCATGTGGAAATATAGGTTATGTTGATTCAAACCTTAAAGTGCATTTATCTACTCGATTTAATCTACAAATCAGTTTCAAAATCTGTGGGTAAAATATATCAACTGTGAAGATTAAATTTCGCTTCTTAATTTACTAATTTACTTACTCGTTTCCTTTACCGAGCATTTTCCCACGTTTACTAATGGTTTGTTCTTCAACCCTACTGGAGGTACTGGCTGAATCTATTATCTAAGAGTGGACATGCATACAAATCAACCTTAGCTGTTGCTAGAACGTATAAGCCCCAACAAACAAACTGTCATCTGAGGAGGTGCATTCCTAAAGGCAGTGGCTGGTCGGGAGATGTTGGGAGTTCCATACATCAACCGCCCTTAATGCTGCCACAGTGACATGGTTTTCTGTTTAGGGTTTGCTCCATTAGCCTTCGGTTCTGTCAAGGACCTGTACCACAAGGCAGTGGTTTACAACTCTGCAAGGCAGGGGCGTCAAACTCCCTGAGGTATTGCTATACCTGCATATCTCGTCCACTTCACATATAATAAAGAAGGGAGTATAGCTCTCCTACGTTCACTCTATTTCTGCTTTCCTTCCTTGCCTGTAGTGATTTCCTCTTAGCCTACCTACACAACTAAAACTGCCAGCCGAGGACTTTAAACACTTTACCGGATTGAGGATACGGACAGACCCGGACACAAATATTCTAATCCGGTGTGATTCGGACTTGAAATGTACCGATTATGTAATGGATGGTAATGGACAGGTAACAGACGGTAATGGATGGTAACGGGTGATAACGTATGTAACGATCAACGGACAATTCAGTATATAAAAAGAACTATAACAAATGGCAATGGACATGTAATGGATATGTAACGGACGGGAACGGACGGTAACGGATGGGAACGGACGGGAACGGACTGGGAACGGACTGGGAATGGACCGTAACGGATACCAACTGCATACGTCAGTCTGCCGCAATCCATTTTAAGTTTTATGCAAGCTCAAAACTTGTAACGGATCGGGCCGGATATCAACGGATATCAACGGATATCAATGGATATGCAACGGACACAAACCGGACTTTGCTGGATATCAACGGAATTTGTTCCATTTCAATCCGTTTCCTCGATCCGGTGAAGTGTGACAGGGGCTTTAGATTAGTTGGTTGTTGGAGCTTTACGGCTTGGCAACATCTCAGGTCATATCAGGATGGGTACCGACTTGTGAGAGTGCAAATTCATGGTGACTTTACAGTGCTGCCCCACCAGGAAATCAGGCCAACAGCTCCTGACAGTGAACCAACCAGTCCTTGCCCTATCCTAGTAATGCCGAGCACCATGCTAGGCAGCGACAAGTATCACTTTGATAAGTCATTGGCTTGATTCAACCGGGAACCGAACTCCAGACCTTCCGCACACGTGACACGCGCTCTAGCGATTCGGCTACCGGGCCCTGATACTACCTTAGAATGCCCTACATTTGTAAGGTGCAATCCAGGTAGGAGTGGATTGGGTGATTGCATTAGGTATCCTAGATAGAGTAATGGCTATCACGCTACCCATCATCATCATCATGCTGTCGGTCGCAATGCGACAAAGACTGCTTTCATTACTTGACCGCCGCTCTCCATTTAGCTAAGTACATTTCATGAAAGCTGCCTGCAAAAGTGTTGAAGTGCTGCTGGCTTTTGCAAGTTACCAGCGGCACTCTCTCGGGGAGCAAGTAGAGGTTTCACACCGGCAAGAACATGTCCAGACAGGCGCAAAACTATTTGTCCCTGCAGTGGCTGGTCGGGAGATGTCGGGAATTCCATACATTAACCGCCCTTGATGCTGCCACAGTGACATGGTTTTCTGTTCAGGGTTTGCTCCCTTAGCCTTCGGTTCTGTCAAGAACCTGTACCACAAGGCAGTGGTTTACAACTCTGCAGGGCAGGGGCATCAAACTCCCTGAGGTACTGCAATATCTGCATACCCGTTACCCACAGAATGACAAATAACATAAAGAACCCTGCAGTAGATTACTGAAGGTTCAGAATAAGAGGAGTTGAGATGGAAAACCTCTCGATTAATTATTCGCGTGTAATGCTTATGCGCCATATCATATCACCATTGCATCGTTCGTTAATATCGGTCCACTCCTCAGCGAAGCAGTATTAATATTGCTAGTAATATAAGCCGGATGCCCTGCTGGAGCATATTAAAAATGTGATCTGGCATGTTGACACCCGTCACCCTGTAATCAAATGTTTCTAACGAGAGAATCAGTCAATATCGTCTCCACCTGATATACCTTATGCGTATCCTAGCCAATGCGATGCAACCAAAATATTGCGCAATTCTTTTTTTTTCCAAATTTGTGGAGGACTTGGATTTTAGGTTATTTATATATGCAACAAATAGGAGCAGGTTATGACCTAACATTTAATTAATAATATAATAACCAGACTAATGTGGTCACGAGATTTACCTAATTGGTTAGTGGCCTCCCAGCTTAATGGCTGTCTCAAAATAGGTGTCTAAAGGGATGCGGGTAATAAATTCACTGATCACTTTGTATATGCTGTATGAAAGGCTTTGGTTATTGCACAAGTATCATAGTTGGCTACATAGAATCGGCGCATAATTTCCGAATAGTGGTTGATTCGATGAGGGGAGCTGGGTACCCACCACGATAATAGTGGGAGAGACGAACATCACTGACCCACAACCTCCCAGCCCCTTACAATGCTATTCGGCCTCGCTTGACCGTTGAAATGAAAACAATTTACCACACCCACTCACCGTCTTTTTGAAGGACTTCTGCATAGGGGTCGGCTCCGGCAGCCTCAGAGGTTCCAGCGATCGAGGAAGGCTCCCTGGACATCAACGCCTTTGACTGATTCACCCGTTGTACTTTCCCTGTAACTTCTTGTATGTAATAAACCCTACCTTTCCAACCCACGCGGTCTGCGGCTTCCCTTATTCAAAGCAATTCTGTAGAAGTATCTTGGCTTTGAGAAAAATATGTATTCCTCTGACCATGCAACTTTAAACACCTACAACATATTGTATTTAGTTTAGAAGTAGCAACAACAAGAAACCTGAAACTGAGAGACATTAAGACCGACTCATGGACGCAACTCTCACAGCAGAGAGCTAAATGGAGAGCGGCAGTCAAGTAATGAAAGCAGTCTGTGTCGCATCGTAACCAACAGCATGATGATGATGATGATGATGATGAGCAACAAAAGGAGGCACCCAAATTTTGTTATCGCTGTTCTCACACTAATTATGGACCGGGTGCGGTGGCCGAATCGGTAGAGCACAGTCCTCGAGTGCGGAAGATCGGGAGTTCGCGAGTTTGGTTCCCGGTCAAGTCAAACCAATGACTTAAAAATTGATACTTGTCGCTTCCTAGCCTGGTGCTCGATATTATTAGGATAGGGCAAGTGCTGGTTAGCTCGGTGTCAGGATAATGTGACTGAGTGGGATATCGGGTCATTGTGCCACCGGCCTGATTTCCCAGTGGGGTAAGCACTATAAAATCGCCATGAGTGCGCACTGTCACAAGTGGGTACCTGTCCTGATATGACCTTAGATGTTGGTAGGACGTAAAACAACAACAACAAAAAAACAACACAAATGAACTACACTAATTATGGAGGTGTGTGTAAGGAGAAAGGAACGTCTCGAACAGAAGAAGTTAATTAGGTTTACTAACCATTACACGGTCCCACATGTCCAGGCGCCGGCGAACAGCTGGGGACCGTTGTACTACCCATTCACCTTCAAATAGTTTAGAAAATAGTTCCAATGTTGTCATGGCTGTTCTTACACTAATTATGGAGGTGTGTATAAGGATAAAGGAACGTCTCGAACACAAGAAGTTAACTAACCATTACACGGTCCCACATGTCCAGACGCCAGCGAACAGCTGGAGACCGTTGTACTAACCATTCACCATTCAAATTACAAATGACGGGTGGGGGTGGGGAGGGGTGTGTGTGTGTATTATTCATTTAAGGTACCGGACGCGCTGGCCGACTCGGTAGAGCGCAGGTTTCACGTGCGGTAGGTCGGGAGTTCGATTCCTGATCAATAGTTATTTGCCTACTGAACAAATAAATTTCGCTTCTTGCACTATTGTGCAAGGTGGGTTTAGAACCTTTAAACATATAAATGTCACTAACATTAAAGTTAAATGGTTGCAGATAATCTTTATTTCTTAAATTGTAATTTAAAAATAAACTGACCAAATTTGTCGTGCACAGTCGTAGCACATGGTTAGTTGTCTGGGAATTATCAAGAATTAGTCGGCACCTTTCTGCGGGTCTGCGGGTCTGCGGGTCTGCGGGTCTGTGGCCCTGCGGGTCTGCGGGTCTGTGGCTCTGCGGGCCTGTGGGTCTGCGGGTCTGCAGGTCTGCGGGTCTGTGGGTCTGTGGGTCTGTTGGTCTGTGGGTGTTGTGGTTGAGAGAATTTCTGGTGGCTTGATGATTTAAACGCCCATCAGTAAGGGCTACCTATCATAGCGCCACCACACCACATGAAGGACTGGACGCGGTGACACTACCTGTTAGTCCGCCGCCTCCACCCCGCCCCACCCCGTCCCTACCCCACCTCCGCCCCCCCAACCCCCCGCCCCTCGGGCCTCCTCCATCCTCCATCCTCCGTCGCTCTCTCAGACCCCCAACGCGCTCGCCGACACAATACAGCAACACACATGGAGAGGGGAGAGGAGGGGAGAGGAGGGGAGAGGAAGGGGGAGGAGGAGGGAGGAGGGGAGAGGAGGGGTCAGGAGGTGGGGGGGGGGGATAGGAGGGGAGAGGAGGGGATAGGAGGGGAGAGGAGGGGATAGGAGGGGAGAGGAGGCGAGAGGAGGGGAGAGGAGGGGAGAGGAGGGGAGAGGAGGGGAGAGGAGGGGAGAGGAGGGGAGAGGAGGGGAGAGGAGGGGAGAGGAGGGGAGAGGAGGGGAGAGGAGGGGAGAGGAGGGTCAGAAATGAAAGCTTTGATGAATTAGTTTGCTTTCAGGGCAGGCCCGGACACGGACAGACCCGGCAGTGTCGACAATGGGCGCACTTGATTGGTTGGGACGGCTGCAGCTGATCCCCGGTGAGCGTGTCCATTGTGCCGGTTCCCAGCGGAGCCGACCTGGGCGCCACCTCCCGGGAGTCCGTGACACTAGGTGATGAGTCACGTGACGCCCTGGGGCCTCTTTAATCATCAACAGGTCGGATGCCGCCATTTTGTCCTGCGGAGACCGGTTTTTTCAATATTAAAAAAATTATTATTAACTGTTTGCCAGTCTTATTGTTGGTGTGTCGCATGGGGGTATTTCCTAGAATTACTTCTGGTGGGTCATTTTATTTATTTATTATTATTATTAATTTGTTTTTGCGATTTGGAATGTGGTTCTTGGGTAAGATGCCCCAGTTCGGCTATCAACAGGTGATCCGTCTTCTTCGGTATGCGACTGTTTGGCAGAATGCGTTCGGGCACAAATCTATGCAGGCTTTGGAAACGAAGTCTTTGTTTTGCATGTGGAAGATGAAGCTAAATGATATACACTCACTCCTAAGGGTTGCAACAGGACGCGATGGTCGAATCGGTAAGAGCACAGGGTTCCCATGCGGAAGGTTCAGGATTTTGAATCATCAATCAAATCAAGGACTAGATAATTGTCGCAACCTATCCTGCCGCTTGACATTGATACGATATGGGCAATTCACGACTCGGGAACACGACTGGACATAGTTGGTAATTAACATTTTTATTTTTAGTTCTGATTTGGTATGATTTTTTACAGTTTGTCTTGTTCACTGGAATGTCGGGTATCTGTCCAGGAGCACCTCCCAGCCTCACCGGGGATCAATCCCCAATGATGGCAGGCCTCAAACCCTGAACCAAACATTTTGCGAGGGTTCGAGGGCCATCCTTGATGAGCTCCCAAGACACATAGGAGTGGACGGCCATGGAGGTCCAGGAGCCAAGCTCCATCACCTCTTGGAGGGAGCGCCTGAGGCCACACATGCCTAGGCCCTACCTCTCCTGAGGCTATGGAGTGTGTATCTGGCTGGGTTGGGTTCCCCCATTGAGGCCAGACCCATCCGAAGCATGCCCAGGAGGGTGGCAGGTCGCAAGGGAGACCCGTCAGGCAGAACGAAGGGTGAGCCGTTCCCCGGGGGTCTCTGCATGTTCATGTAGTCCGACCGTCCAGGCCTGCACTGTGCAGCAAGTGGAGCTGGGGCCAGAAAGGAATCCTGGCCCGGTCTCCACCTTGTCTTCATCGACCTGACGAGTACACGCAGGCTGTCAGGTGTCAGAGCCACGTCATGGGACCTGATGGAGTGTCCCGGTTCGAAGGACGCCCCCGTTTGGAGTAGGTTCCCCTGCCTGAGGAGCGTGTGGTAGGTGATGAGCAGCGCCGCCATCAGTACCCAAGCGGTGGGGCCCACCTATTGCAGGAACGCGACGACTGCTTGGAGTTGTGCGGGGGTGACAGGCGCGGCTGGCGCCAGTGTGTGGGTCAAGAGTCTCGGTATTCCCTGCTTCATAAGGGAGGTGGTGTAGGTGTCGAAGCGGTTGAGTTCTCCCCCGAAGAGCTGAACCTAGGTGCAGGCCCCACTCAGGTAGTTGTGGACCGTGCCCAGGGCATTCAGCTCCTCACGTAGGTGGATGGTGTATGCCAGTATGTCATACTGGCTCGGGTGGAGTGGGTCGAATGCTGATCTTGCCACAAACTGTATGTATTTCCTTGCCTGCACTGCCCTGTTCTTCCATGTTCTGGGGGCCATTCACGCATAGTACGTAGACCGTCTGGGTAACCTGAGAAATGAGTGGCAGTTGTTTTTACGAATTCCCAGGTTCTCTCCAGCCCTGTGGTAAGTGCATTATTGTAATCAACTGATATTTCTACTAGTTTGAGTGATTGGCAAAGGGAGGGGGCCCTGTCATGGGCTTTTCGGTCATTTGCTCGCCTGCTCAAGGCATCAGCTAGGACTATCTCCTTTCCGGGTTTGTGTAGGATGATTACTTCACATGAGTTGTTCGCTGTGAAGAGCCACACCTCTCAGGCACATGCAGTGAGAATCTCATCCCATTTCGTTCTGGTGGAGAGGACCTGGTGGCTCGCAGTGTTGTCTGTGTTTATGGTTATGTTGTATCGGTGTGGGTCTGGTGGGGCTAAGAATAACATGCACAATGAGTGGTTAGAAGAGTATCATCATAATGTGACTGTGTGGCATATCCGGTCATGGTGCTGGCAGCCTGGTCTCCAAGTCGGGCAGCACTCTAAAGTTACTATGAGCATGCACTGTCAAAAGTCAGTGCCCATCCTGATATGACGTTATATGTTGCTAGGAGGTAAAACCCCAACACACAAACCTAATGGTTGCCTTTCTCAGAGTCCAAGAATACGCTTCCTATTTAAAGCTGCATAGTCCGATGGAATCATAAAATTGTCAAAACCGAAACAATTATCTAGTTTTGATTCTACTTATCTAACTTGGATACGGGTGCACTTACTGAGCTTTTATTGCCGAATAGAAGGGAACCAGAGTTAGAGCTGGTAGATCGTGGGGTAGATCGTGGGGTCATGGTTTTGAGTCCTGGTCGAGTCAAACCAATGACTTTAAAATCGATACTTGTCGCTTCCTAGCCAGGCGCTTGGCATTATTAGGATAGGGCAAGGACTGGTGTGCTCAGTGTCAGGATAATGTGACTGAGTGGGATACCAGGTCATGGTGCCGGCGGCCTGGTTTCCCAGTGGGACAGTGCTATAAAGTCACCATGAGTGTGCACTGTCATAAGTCGGTACCCGTCCTGATATGACCTTAGATGTTGCTAGGACGTAAAACAACAAGAAACAAACAAACAAACCGAATAGAAGGGAATACTGAGTCAATTTAATAGAACCCGTTATTATATATGTCTATGGGATCAGAGTTTTGGCGTGCTTGCCAAAATTAAAGCGGCATGGTGTCACTTCAAATATCTCCAAATTTAGCCATTTAATCTAAAGGTTACTTCAAACTAAGCTGGAGTAGATTATAATGATCAATCTAATGTATTTATCTCAGAAAATTGCAGAAATTAAAAACCATCGGACTAGGCAACTTTAACGGTTTTCCGGTACTCTAATTCACGAAAATGTCACAATCTGCACTCGGCAGTCAGAGCCGGGCTTGCAGAGAAGGCCTACCTACTGCTCAACACTTCCGGATTGACATTGGTATGCAGGTCACTCTGTACACTGCAGCAGCTTTGTGCTAAAAACATAAGCATATGCCAAACGCCTCCAGATTGAGCACCTCTGTTTGTGAAGCGTTTTCTTTCGCCAACTTTGTGCCACGGACAACATTCTAAAAAAAACATCACAACACTATTACAACTAATAGTCCATTTATATTACGCTGCTATTATCGAACAGGAATTTCATGTGGTTATTATTGCAACTGATATTGTCATTTATGTACCAACAAATTGTACTGAATGGCCGGAAGACCAGTGCTCTGGCGCTGACAAAAGGCATTATTTGCTGAATAAAAATACATTTTTAGTAATTCAAATAAAGTAGAAAATCGTAACACTAACTGCGGAATCCACACTACCCCTGCTCCTGGATCAGGGACTATGTGGGTTTGTTTGGACAATATAAGCTCGGGTAGTGTGACCGGTGTGAACAGGTCAATGGTTCATGGAAGCAGGCACTCAACCGGAAAAATTGGTCGTAATGCTTGCATTGCAGTTGATGCGAGGTGAGGGAGGACCCCCCCCATCCTCCTCCAGCCGTTGGCCATTACATAATCTCCCGCGCTTCCTTCCCTTAAAGCCAGCCCCGAGGCCGCCTCAGGCCACTCGCCCTCCTGCCTCCAGACACTCTGCTCCTCCATACACTTTTTTCCCCACCCACCATCCCTATACACCAACTCTCCATCATAAGGTGGAGGGCTCCTCAGATCCACCTCCTGGGCCCAACTATTAACATTACTCCTATTGACATTACATATTTCAATCCTTACCTCATATATCTCATGCTGATGCCTCATATATTCCACATTATATATCTCTGATACTCATGATTGATGACTGCTAATGACATGCTGATGCCTCATATATTCCATTATATATCTCTGATACTCATGCTTGATGACTGTAATTATCCATGTTTATCCCGGCATTTCTAAATAAAATGCCTTTTATCCACTCACGCTTCCTCGTCCTTCCTTGTCGCGCATCACGTTAAATTAAGGTTAATACTTTTGCAAAATGCGATGTTACAACAAATCTGAAAAATCTGCAGTTGAATGTTTTACATAGAATGCATGCATCCATACATATGCTAGCATTTCACATCCATACACATATAGCACTACACATTATTACAGAAACTCAAAATCTACGCAACTTTAAGCTCATGGTCACTGTTTTCCATACAACAAGCACCCGATTTCTTTGTTCTGCCACAGGGTGCGTTGGCCGAATCGGTAGAGTGCTGACCTCTCGTTCGGGATATTGGGAGTTTGGTTCCCAGTCCAGTCAAACCAATGACGTATACAATTGATACATGTCGCTTCCTAGCCTGGTGTTTGTCATTAATAGGATAGGGCAAGGATAGGGCAAGGATAGGGCAAGGATATGGCAAGGATAGGGCAAGGATAGGGCAAGGATAGGGCAAGGATAGGGCAAGGATAGGGCAAGGCATGGTTAGACCAGTGTTAGGATAATGTGACTGAGGGGGATATCAGGTCATGGTGCTGGTGGCTTGATTTCCCAGTGGGGCAGCACTATAAAGTCGCCATGTGTGCGCCCTGCCACAACTCAGTACCCATCCTGATATGACCTTAGATGTTGTCAGGATGTAAAACTCCAACAATCAACCAATCTATATTCTATCAATCAAACCATTTCAGAAATGGGTATGTAGGTGGCCGGTTAGCTCACTTGGTTAGAGCGTTGTGCTAATAACGCGAATGTCGTGGGTTCGATCCCCACATTGGCCAAGGCTTTACCCTTTGCATCCGGGCAGCATGCCAAGAGAAAAGAGTCAGTGAATCGTTACTGCTCT